>JAQJVL010000602.1:197180-515675 GCA_035578905.1 Stictocephala bisonia | reverse complement strand
ACGGCGCACGTGTGAAGGACGGTAAGTCCACAACTACATGATGTCACGAACTGCGTCATCAGTAAACCAGAATAAGCTGGACAGGAGCAATAGACGGGAGAAATTTAGAAAAATAGAAATTTTGGAAAAACACTAGGTGAGTTGTTTCAACATTTCTAATCTAGTATGTCGTTTAATTTATATAAAAGGAATAACAGTGTGGCATGACTTTGTCTAGGAGAACCGTTTCCCTCTGCGAACGGGTTTCTATTTCAACTGTTCAGTTCGCAATAATGATCGTATCGTAAATCTTGAGGTTCATTTTAAAGGCGAGAACCTCTTCTAGTGAACTATAGGTTGGTTTTTGTAAAATATTTGAGTATTTAAATAATTTTTTTATATTTAATATGTGAACATTTAAATGCAATTTTTGATGATTTTTGCAATTTAAAATCATAATATTAGCTTATGGTCCACTAGATTGGACATTTTATAATCATAGTCTTCACTATTACTAATTGTAATAAATACGGACCATACAGTTGAAATAGAAAAGCATGTTTTGGCCAGATGGTGGTAAAGTTGCATTTCTACTACAGTGCTGTTTGGGGTTGTTGACTTCCTAGAGGTGACGGTGTTAGGAAAACGGCCACCTTGTTTTCGTTTATTTTTCCTTATATTTCAACCTAGAAGCCAAAATTGGTTTTTGTATCATTTTTATTATAGCTAATTAATTATCATCAGTCTTTCATTAATTTATTGCTTTTAATAAATCTATCTTACGTATCTGTTAGTATATGGATGGCGGGAAGATCATTATCATTGTTAGTGTATGGGTTGGTGGAGAGTCATAACCACTAATGAGTACTAGTCATACGTTCGTGTATTGGTTGGTGGAGAGTCATAACCACCAAATGAATACTAGTCATATGTTCGTGTATGGTTTGGTGGACAGTCATAACCACTAAATGAGTACTAGTCATATGTTAGTGTATGGGTTGGTGGACAGTCATAACCACTAAATGAGTACTAGGCATATGTTCTTGGATGGGTTGGTGGAGAGACATAACCACTAAATGAGTACTAGTCACATGTTCGTGTATGGGTTGGTGGAGAGGCATAACCACTAAATGAGCACTAGTCATATGTTCTTGTATGGCTTGGTGGACCGTCATAACCACCAAATGAGCACTAGTCATATGTTCTTGTATGGATTGGTGGAGAGTCATAACCACTAAATGAGCACTAGTCATATGTTCTTGTATGGGTTGGTGGAGAGTCATAACCACCAAATAAGCACTAGTCATATGTTCTTGTATGGATTGGTGGAGAGGCATAACTACTAAATGAGTACTAGTCATATGTTCTTGTATGGGTTGGTGGTCAGTCATAACCACTAAATGAGTACTAGTCATATGTTCGTGTATTGGTTGGTGGAGAGTCATAACCACTAAATGAGTACTAGTCATACGTTCGTGAATTGGTTGGTAGAGAGTCATAACCACCAAATGAATACTAGTCATATGTTCGTGTATGGTTTTGTGGACAGTCATAACAATTGAATGAGTACTAGTCATATGTTCGTGTATGGGTTGGTGGAGAGTCATAACCACTAAATGATTACTGGCCATATGTTCGTGTATGGGTTAGTGGAGAGTCATAACCACTAAATTAGTACTGGTCATATGTTAGTGTATGGGTTGGTGGAGACTCATAACCACTAAATGATTACTGGTCATATGTTCGTGTATGGGTTGGTGGAGAGGCATAACCACTAAATGAGTACTAGTCATATGTTCTTGTATGGGTTGGTGGAGAGGCATAACCACTAAATGAGCACTAGTCATATGTTCTTGGATGGGTTGGTGGACAGTCATAACCACTAAATGAGTACTAGTCATATGTTCGTGTATGGGTTGGTGGACAGTCATAACTACTAAATGAGCACTAGTCATATGTTCTTGATGGGTTGGTGGAGAGGCATAACCACTTAAAGACTATTAATCATATGTTCGTGTATGGGTTGGTGGACAGTCATAACCACTAAATGAGCACTAGTAATATGTTCTTGATGGGTTGGTGGAGAGGCATAACCACTAAATGAGTACTAGTCATATGTTCTTGTATGGGTTGGTGGAGAGGCATATCTACTAAATGAGCACTAGTCATATGTTCTTGTATGGGTTGGTGAAGAGACATAACCACTAAATGAGTACTAGTCACATGTTCGTGTATGGGTTGGTGGAGAGTCATAACCACTAAATGAGTACTAGTCATATGTTCTTGTATGGGTTGGTGGAGAGGCATAACCACTAAATGAGCACTAGTCATATGTTCTTGTATGCCTTGGTGGACAGTCATAACCACCAAATGAGCACTAGTCATATGTTCTTGTATGGATTGGTGGAGAGTCATAACCACTAAATGAGTACTAGTCATATGTTCTTGTATAGATTGGTGGAGAGTCATAACCACTAAATGAGTACTAGTCATATATTCTTGGATGGGTTGGTGGAGAGCCATAACCACTAAATGAGTACTAGTCACATGTTCGTGTATGGGTTGGTGGACAGTCATAACCACTAAATGAGCACTAGTCATATGTTCTTGTATGGATTGGTGGAGAGTCATAACCACTAAATGAGTACTAGTCATATGTTCTTGTATAGATTGGTGGAGAGTCATAACCACTAAATGAGTACTAGTCATATGTACTTGTATGGGTTGGTGGAGAGACATAACCACTAAATGAGTACTAGTCATATGTTCTTGTATGGGTTGGTGGACAGTCATAACCACCAAATGAGCACTAGTCATATGTTCTTGTATAGATTGATGGAGAGTAATAACCAGTAAATGAGTACTAGTCATATGTTCTTGTATGGGTTGGTGGACAGTCATAACCACTACAAGAGCACTAGTGATATGTTCGTGTATGGTTTGGTGGACAATCATAACCACTAAATGAGCACTAGTCACATGTTCTTGTATGGGTTGGTGGAGAGACATAACCAATAAATGAGTAATAGTCATATGTTCTTGTATGGGTTGGTGGAGAGGCATAACCACTAAATGAGTACAAGTCATATGTTAGTGTATGGGTTGGTGGACAGTCATAACCACTAAATGAGTACTAGTTATATGTTCGTGTATGGGTTGGTGGACAGTCATAAACACTAAATTAGTACTAGTCATATGTTCTTGTAAGGGTTGGTGGACAGTCATAACCACTAAATGAGTACTAGTCATATGTTCTTGTATGGATTGGTGGAGAGTCATAACCACTAAATGAGTATTAGTCATAAGTTCTTGTATGGGTTGGTGGAGAGTCATAACCACCAAATGAGCACTAGTCATATGTTCTTGTATGGGTTTGTGGACAGTCATTACCACTAAATGAGTACTAGTCACATGTTCGTGTATGGATTGGTGGACAGTATTAACCACTAAATGAGTACTAGTCATATGTTCGTGTATGGGTTGGTGGACAGTCATAATCACTAAATGAGTACTAGGCATATATTCTTGGATGGGTTGGTTGAGAGGTATAACCACTAAATGAGTACTAGTCACATGTTCGTGTATGGGTTGGTGGAGAGTCATAACCACTAAATGAGTACTAGTCATATGTTCTTGTATGGGTTGGTGGAGAGGCATAACCACTAAATGAGCACTAGTCATATGTTCTTGTATGCCTTGGTGGACAGTCATAACCACCAAATGAGCACTAGTCATATGTTCTTGTATGGATTGGTGGAGAGTCATAACCACTAAATGAGTACTAGTCATATGTTCTTGTATAGATTGGTGGAGAGTCATAACCACTAAATGAGTACTAGTCATATATTCTTGGATGGGTTGGTGGAGAGCCATAACCACTAAATGAGTACTAGTCACATGTTCGTGTATGGGTTGGTGGACAGTCATAACCACTAAATGAGCACTAGTCATATGTTCTTGTATGGGTTGGTGGAGAGGCATAACCACTAAATGAGCACTAGTCATATGTTCTTGTATGGGTTGGTGGAGAGTTATAACCACCAAATGAGCACTAGTCATATGTTCTTGTATGGATTGGTGGAGAGTCATAACCACTAAATGAGTACTAGTCATATGTTCTTGTATAGATTGGTGGAGAGTCATAACCACTAAATGAGTACTAGTCATATGTACTTGTATGGGTTGGTGGAGAGACATAACCACTAAATGAGTACTAGTCATATCTTCTTGTATTGGTTGGTGGACAGTCATAACCACCAAATGAGCACTAGTCATATGTTCTTGTATGGATTGGTGGAGAGTCATAACCACTAAATGAGCACTAGTCATATGTCCTTGTATGGGTTGGTGGAGAGTCATAACCACCAAATGAGCATAGTCATATGTTCTTGTATGGATTGATGAAGAGTAATAACCACTAAATGAGTACTAGTCATATGTTCGTGTATTGGTTGGTGGACAGTCATAAACACTAAATGAGTACTAGTCATATGTTCGTGTATTGGTTGGTGGACAGTCATAACCACTAAATGAGTACTAGTCATATGTTCGTGTATTGGTTGGTGGACAGTCATAAACACTAAATGAGTACTAGTCATATGTTCTTGTATGGGTTGGTGGACAATCATAACCACTATATGAGCACTAGTGATATGTTCGTGTATGGTTTGGTGGACAATCATAACCACTAAATGAGCACTAGTCACATGTTCTTGTATGGGTTGGTGGAGAGGCATAACCACTAAATGAGTACTAGTCATATGTTCGTGTATGGGTTGGTGGAGAGTTATAACCACTAAATGAGTACTATTCATATGTTTGTGTATGGGTTGGTGGAGAGTCATAACCACTAAATGAGTACTAGTCATATGTTCGTGTATGGGTTGGTGGAGAGTCATAACCACTGAATGTGAACTGGTCATATGTTTATTAAAGAAGCTACAGTTTAAATCTCAAGAAGCAGATATATACCTACAACACCACCGCACATAATATGTAAGGTGGGCAGGAGCGTCCTCGCCACTGTGTGTGTAGGGTAAGTAGCTGCCCGGATATATTGACTAAATATACTCAAAAATACTCAAACACGTTTTAATGTTTAAAATTGTTGAAACTGTGATAAAATAAGTTGTATTGTGTATTTTTAAAAAGTGTTCATTTACTATGGATCTCGTTTGGTTTTTTTTACAAATAATATAAATAATTTCACCGTTTTTTTTTCAGGATTGTAAATGTAAGCTAAAGATATTTGTATATAATTGTAATAGTTTCAATTAAGAAAATCTTTGGAAAAATATTCCTAACATTATCATGTTAGGTTTTAGTACATTTTATTTATTCACAGTAACACCACTGATAAATAACAAAATGCAAGATGACGGATAAATAGAGCACAAAAAACCAGGTGATTTAATGACAAATTAATAACATTAATTAATTGTTTTTATTGGTAACACAAATTTAATATTTTCCAGTGCTAACGTCGTACAAATAGGTAAACAAAATAAACAAATTCAAAATTAGTTAAAAGAAAATTTATGTTTAAGGTGATTTAAGAATGTAAGACGCTGAATGCCAAAGAAAGCATATGTGGGGGGGGGGGAATTTTCTTCTGTGTACTCCTAGAATAATAAAATAAAACATATCAGTATAAAATTGAGATGGGCAAAATATTTCAACAAGCAAACGTTTCTCTATTTATTCACTAAATCATTTATCAAAATGAATAGTTTAAATATCTCCCTTTACGTATCCAGAAAGAGTTTCGCTAGGGTTACTTCGTTTATTGTTAGTTTTTACAAATTTACAACGTTTTGAGTGTTTAAAACCTTTTGATTTTTTAAAGATATCAAATGTTATTGAGTTATCGTCATAATGTATTTGACTTCAGTTCCATTATAAATTAGTTAACTAAATACAGTTTATTCATATATGAGACACCGAGAGAGATAGTACGTATTTTATGGCGCTGGTGAATGTAGGATAAGTGGGAGTGACTTGTGTACTCTGGTTACTAACCTAGTTTGACTTAAGCTCAGAAAGGTTAATTTATTAACAACAAAATAGCCAGGAAAACTAAGGGACCCACATCTTAACGTCGAATACAAATCTTGTACTATTTGTCTGATTTTCAGCAAACTGAAAAGGTCTGACAAGCCTGATACTCGGTTATCTTCCATATGGAACCCTAGCCACAACATCGGAACCCTAGCTACCACCAACACGGGCACTTCGGTCTTTTCCAGTGGTGTCTATGTCGATTTCAACCAATAAGAGGACTGAGAATAGAATCCATCACCATCACCAACTTCAAGTAGCTGAATTACAGCACTACGCCAATAATGACTATCATGTCAAGTACGAAAAAGGACTCATAGAATTAAATACTTTTAACTAAGATCAATTTATATAAAATACGACAAATCATAATACAACAATTTTAACAAAAATATAAAAATTAAAACTTCATCCACCGACAGTTTAGTAGTTTGCGTTCTGGTTCAGCCCATTCATTAATGGTTTCAGCAAACTTAAGTCGTCACGAATTCAAGTTGTTTTTTGTTGGCTATAAAATGTGACTTAAAAATTAGTCGTAGATGTCTCCAAAATATATCTGCTCGTACCAGATTTGGTATTGTATTATATTTAGTATAACTATACAATGTTGTACAGTATGAGACCTTGCAAAGAGGCTTATGTTACAATACCGCTGAGTGACAATTTTGAAAACAAACTAATCCTAGCCGAACAATTATTTTCAACTGAAAACAATTGATTGAGGATATTTAAATAATAGCTCCATCTTACAGATTTTTCTATATTTTTAAATATTTAACATAGTTGTAGTTTATTGGTTTAATATTTCAATTCTGATACAGTGAAAACAATTGTAGAAACTAACTGGATAAAATGTAAAATAAAAAATTTGTGTTCTAAACAGTGCATACATAATAAATTACTGTGAACAAAACACATCGATCTACTAAACTTGATCCACCCTTGCCAAATAAATAGTGGTATGAACGAAACATAATCCCATATAAAAGAATAATAAACTTACAAACCTTACAAGTACCAAAACATAAATTATTTTTATTTTCAAGGAGAGGCAGATTTTGTTTTTAATTTTTCTTGCCCATTCCTCCTAGACTATTGACATGTGCGGGGAACTTCTTCAGAGAGAGTAAGGGGGATAACCACTATTGTACAGTGTGAATATTGCAGATAAAAACCAATGAATACACATCTATATATGAGTATTCATTGTAAAAAACCTCCAGTCAAGGCTATTGTTCGAACCTGCTCTGCCCTATCAGTAACTCAGGCTAGAAGTCCTGACATCTTCGACCGCTCAGCTACAGTTAAGATTGCGTCTTACTGTCACATATTTTATAAATCAATACAAGCAAATAATACCATATACATTTTAAATATCTCAAAAACAGTTTGACATACAATAGTGAATTTCATGTAAAAGGCTCTACGTCTAAAATTATCAGTTTCAAATTGGCGGCTGCCTAAACATTTCAAAACCAAACATAAAAAACTATACATTTTACCAAAAAGTGTAAAAATACAGTATTTGTAGAATACATTATGCCAAATTCAACGATATTCCAGTTTAAAAAATTGGGTGATAAATAACAAAGGATACTTATTTTTTGTGACTGAAAGCATTGTAGTGCCTTTTGAAAGGTGAGGGCCTGTACTAGTGGAACATAAGATGGTTTTTGTAAAAGATTCTGTATTTTCATAATTTTGTTATAGTTAAATACATGAAAATTTTATTATAATTCTGTACTATTTTAAATTTTAAATGTCATAATATCAACTTATAGTCCATTAGATTAGACCTTAAATAATTGTACAGTGTCACTATAACTCATTATAATAATAAATACGAACTATACAGTTGAAATAGAAAAGCGTGTTTTTTGCCCGCTGACGGTAAGATTCAAAGCTACTATAAGTAGAGTAGCCGTACGTCCGTTTTGTACGGACGGTTTGTATTTTGCATTCAATGTCCGTGTTCATACCGTACAAAGAAATAAACAGAGTAAATGTCCGTATTTTTCGTTCTATGTATTAATATTAAAAGTGTGTATCTTAAATAGTATAACAAATACAAACATGTATTGCTATTATTACTTCGGGCAATCGTCAATCGACACTCGTGAGAGGTTGTATTATGTCTCACATACTATGCCCTATTATTATAATAACATACACTTTCATCCCCTTATAAAATAAGTTTTTTAACTCTTGAGACTGGCCGAAAATAAGAGTGGAAATTTTGAATCAGTTTTGGAGTTTGCTCTTTCTCTACTCAGTTCTTCGGCACACTCCCATTGACTGAGTTTTATTCTAATGAAAAATGTCTGGACACCCGATCGAATTATACTGGTCGGTGGAGAAGGGCAAAGCTGTTCTGACCATCAAAGTGAACAATGTATCACTTTAAAAATTAATATCTTAAGAAAAATATGACTGATGTCGGTTTCAACCTACAACCAGTATACCAGTACAACCTTAACGATTAATCATAACAATTCTTTAAATATTGCCGAGTTAACTTAAACTTTTTAAAGAATTTTAAATTAAAATATAGTTGTAATATATATATTACTAGCTGTACCCGCCCGCTTCGCCGGTCATAATATTGAGTTTGATTTAGAACCTAATAGCTGAAAGAATTCGAGCATTTTTGCTTCTTCTACCAATATTAGATTTTTTAGGAGGCATGTCATAAAAAGTAAACTGCAAAACAAATAATTATTTAATTTTTATTTTCACGTTTCACCACATGTTTTAATTACCGAGGAAAAAAGGTTAACACCAAATACAGATCACCTGATCAAGTAAAAGTAGTGTGTGCTACACTCTCAAGGTGAAATGTAGAACTACAATAAATCAAAACATATACAGTACTGTTGTTGTGAGAACTTCAATCTGCTTATGGCATGTGAAACTACATTAATCCACACAGTCATATTTTTTTGTAAACAATTCAGATTATCCATTTGAATAACATGGGATCTTTAGGAGCCCGTGGGGCGGGACCCTGTGGACGGATCTGCATCAAACTTCACAGAAACCATCTCGGGAGTATACAGGACAACAACCTAAAGTTTCATGGCGATCGGTTGGATGGTTTGGCAGCGCATAAACTTCAAACATATATATATATATATATATATATATATATATATATATATATATATATATATATACAAACATCCTCTTTTATAAATATAGACTAAGTCGTTAATTATTGTCCTCAATTAACAACCCGAGTCGCATATAATAAAATTCAAATGAAACAGTTTTCAAAATGACTCTACCCCTCCCACCAGATCCCCAATTATATCCGATGTCCGTATTTTACAGTGAAAATGGATGGCAACCCTAACTACTGTATAAGGGCTGTCTGGGCCTTCGACTTCCCTATGGGGCTTGGCAATTCGGTAAACTAAATTATTACATTAACAAATGATATTAATGAGTAAGAGTTTCCCTTTTTATGTTTTTACAGTCAATACAATTAATTCAACTTTTGTACACTTTTTATTAGGTACACCTAAATGTGTCCTGTTTTTGTCATTAGTCCCATTTTTTTTTTTATTTCATAAAACAGTAATAAAATAAGTTTTTTGCAGTTGTGCTATCATCAATGACTAAAATCAAAAGAAGCTCTGTAGTCCGTGTCCGATACGGAGGACACGTAGCCTATGTCGAGTAACCAGTCCATTCAATTCCTCGATAACGTTCGTGTTTACGGCAGAGGAAGGAGAGGCAGGAACAGTCGGGATTCCGTCTGGAGAGCGGCGGCCTCCAGACCCAGACGTTTCTGGAGTCTTTGACCCTGAGGTCTGGTGCAAGAGTGGTTGGCGGGGGCGCGTGGGTCCTTCACTCGTCCCTCTCAAGGTCGCCAGGCGGTGCATGCACCAGTTGCACCAAAGGCCAGTGACCCATCGTGGTTACTCAATCCTTCGCTCCGCCTGGTACCGCTAAGCTTAACGATCACACAAACTATTTTTAGCCCAGACTGAAGAATCCGGTGGGATCCAAAAACTCCATAGAGTTCATTGTCATTGCGCTGGAAGAAATGTTCGTGTTAAAATCCAATTTCAAAAATAATTCTCCATTATAAATCCATTTGCATTTTTTTATTACAATTGTTGTTAAATATATATATAGTTAAATGAAGGACATTAATAACAGACAGTGAGGAATAACTAAGAATAAATTTAACTACATTTACACGGAGTCATTCTTTTCTGTAACCTATAAGCTATTTACAGTTTCAATATGTGAGATCGTTTCGGCAGTTTTCTTGTGATTTACAAAACTACCCATAGTTTTAAATTATAACCATACGAGATGCTGACTAATAAAAACAAACTCCATTTATAGTGAAAATATAATAGGATATTATTAATGCATGGGAAGTTATTACTAGCATAGATGTGTCGGTGGGTGGGAGGTCATTACCACCTTACGTGTATCTGTGGGTGGTGGGAGGTCATTACCACCTTACGTGTAACTTATCTGTGGGTGGTGGGAGGTCATTATAACCATACGTGTATCTGTGGGTGGTGGGAGGTCATTATAACCATACGTTTATCTGTGGGTGGTGGGAGGTCATTATAACCATACGTGTATCTGTGGGTGGTGGGAGGTCATTATAACCATACGTGTATCTGTGGGTGGTGGGAGGTCATTATAACCATACGTTTATCTGTGGGTGGTGGGAGGTCATTATAACCATACGTGTATCTGTGGGTGGTGGGAGGTCATTATAACCATACGTGTATCTGTGGGTGGTGGGAGGTCATTATAACCATACGTTTATCTGTGGGTGGTGGGAGGTCATTATAACCATACGTGTATCTGTGGGTGGTGGGAGGTCATTATAACCATACGTGTATCTGTGGGTGGTGGGAGGTCATTATAACCATACGTTTATCTGTGGGTGGTGGGAGGTCATTACCACCTTACGTGTATCTGTGGGTGGTGGGAGGTCATTACAACCATACGTGTATCTGTGGGTGGTGGGAGGTCATTATAACCATACGTGTATCTGTGGGTGGTGGGAGGTCATTATAACCATACGTTTATCTGTGGGTGGTGGGAGGTCATTAAAACCATACGTATATCTGTGGGTGGTGGGAGGTCATTATAACCATACGTGTATCTGTGGGTGGTGGGAGGTCATTACAACCATACATTTTTACATGTTGTTACTTCATATAATTGTGATGTTTTTTTCTATATTTTAATACTGAATAGATTCTAATTTCAATAAGACAACGGCCATATTACCTAATTTTGGTATGGCTCGATTAGTCAACGTTATTTTTTTATGAGTGATCACTATTAGTAGTTAGACAGCAGAAACGTGAGCCGTAGTCACGTGTTCTCGAGTATCAGTTTCGCATATCGTCTGGCAAAGCGGTAACGATCTGACTATGTAAACTGTTACCCGATGTGATAACAGTTAGGAAAGGCACTGAACATCTGATGCAGCTGAATGTTTTATTGTCAGGCCTTATGTTGGACTCATGAATAAAACAGTAAATGTACAGTTAAAACATTCTGCCCTGACCAGGCAGACAAGTCTCTATATTACGTATGACAATGTATAGAACGCACATTATATACACTTTCTGTTTAAAATGTGATAATGTGAAACAAATATTCTTTATATGTTTCGGTATTTCAATTATATAATAAAAGTATTTAATTTAAATGTTAAAACTTGTGGATACTTACGAAATATGGATATCACTCGCTTTTAACCTAACCAATACTCATTGCTGTCTACACGTACGGGTAGGCCTACGTGAGCCTACGTAGCCCGTTACGCGTGAGTAGGCCTACGCATAACGGGGCACGCGTGTATGTGAGTGGGTGGGTCAGTGAATGGGCTAGTTGGAGTGGTCGATATAGTGCATTACAAACAAAAATTTTTTTATTCACTTTTATAATAATGTAACGGTTTAAAATAACAATTGGATTTAGAAAAATAGGATCATTGCTTAAAAGAAGCCTTACGTTCAGTTTATTTGCATGGTTCTCATAGTTTAATGTCAGTTTATAGCTTGCTTAACTGATTCTCTCTATTATCAGAGCCCTTTCAATGGAAATGTTGACATTAGTGCCCCAGCTAACGAAAATAACAACCCTCTATTACAACTCGAAAGTAGAAATTCGTTTCATATATTTATAATATGTTTATTTATAGATTGCTTAACTAGCAAATTTAATATACAAAATAAAACAAAGTTTATTGGGGGTAGAACATATACGGTAATAAATAGACAGGAAGATATAAATGGAGATGATAAACTATGACGGAGACTTGTGGACGTAAGTGAAAAGAGCAAGATGTTGTAGATAGTACATACAGGGTGAAACAATTTTGGAAACGCTTTCACAACTTTTGTATGACTTCACTTGTAAAAAAGAAATCTTGTACATGGATATGGTTACAAAGAACATACTTTATGACGCCATTAGCGACATTTCACCTTTTCAGCGGGGCGGCCCATGAGGAGTTGAACGAAAATCTTCAACGTAAGCCTAAGTCGAGTTTGGCATCAACTTAAAGGTCTATTCAAGATAAATTAACTGTCGCAAACCGGACTTCAACAGTTTTATATTTTCCAGAGTAGCGATCATTTGAATTTCAAAGTAACTAATTTGAAAAATAATATTTCTCCGCTATTTAACGTTTTTAAGTCACTTATTATGATCAAAAATTATACTTTACGGAACACAATTATTTTAAAAAATTATCAAATTATCTACGGAAAAAATAGCGTTATTGTGAAAACGTTTTCATATTTTTTTACACCTTGTATATTGATGGCCACATTCTCATAGATACAGACGTTAATGGTAGCGGTAACGGAGATCTAGGCGTAGACGGTTAAGGGTGAGATTAATTAATTAGCAGTGAAAGTCACCTCTCTATATTATGTCAAGTATTTTACTGTTTTATTGTTAAACTTCACTATTTGGCTGTGCAGTAAAATGATTCATATTGTAGAAGCAATAACTTTAGCCATAGATTATATAGTTTTTACGAATAATAGTTGTTTTAATTATTGCTAATGCAAGACATTGTTTTTGAAAACAATAAAGTGATTCATTATTACTATAAGGGGACATGGTTACAGTCACATATTGGAGAGATGGTTCCGATTCTTATAGATGTATATAATTGGAGATCATAATGTCTTAGACGTAGGCAGAACAATGTAGGAGAGGTGGAGTTCATTATGGAGACTTGAATGGAGGATAAATGCGGACGAAGTTAAAAATGGAGACGAGGAATACTTAGAGATCTATAGAGATAGAGAAAGGAGCGTAGATGGGGATGGAGATATGATAGAGCTGAAAGGGGGAGCAAAAATATGGACAAATTTGAATAGGGAGAGAGATGTAAAAGAAAGGCAGAGGCGCAGGGGAAACGAAACGTTGACGAAAGTGGAGACGGGGAAAAAGACGTGGGTGGAGGCACCCATGCCGGCTTTCAGTCCTTCCTACACCCACGTCTTGGTCTTAATTGCATCTTTAACAGTCACATACTACATCAAAGATTACTTAAATTATGTACTACTACTACTAATACTAATCTTGTTTCATTCGTTCATACATGCTTGTCTGTATGTACAATGCAACCACCCACGGAATATCGGTATAAATAGTAAGCATCCGTAGTCAGTCCCTGAGGACGAACTAAAGACAGAACTCACTAACCTAAGCCTCCGTGGTGAGCCCCCGAGGACAAAATAAAGACACAATTCTCAAACCTAAACCTCCATGGTCAGCCCCCGAGGACAAACTAAATACACAAGTCACAAACCTAAGCCTCCGTGGTCAGCCCCCGAGGACAAACTAAAGACACAACTCACAAACCTAAGCCTTTGTGGTCATCTCCCGAGGACAAACTCATCACCCAACTTACAAACCGCAGTAGAACTACCCACAGAACATCGGATTGCTAGTCTTATCCTATAGTGAGCCTCTGTGGTGAGCTCCCGGGGACTAACACAAAACACAACTTACAAACCTCAGTAGAACTACCCACTTCCTAGTATCAACCTCTGGTGAGCCTCCGTGGTCAGTTTACGGGGACAAACTCATGACATAACTTACAAACCGTAGTAGAACTACCAACGGAACATCTGTTTGCTAGTTTTACCCTCTGGTTAGTATCCTTGGTCATTTCCCGGAGACAAACTCATGACACAGTTCGCAAACCACAACACAACCACCCAATGGAACATTGGTTTGCTAATGTCAACCTCTGGTGAGCCTCCGTGGTCAGCTCTCGGAGATTGACACAACTTAAAAACAGAAGTACAACCACTCACGGAAGGTCGGTTTGCTACTTCACTAGTGTTATCCTGTAGTGAGTTTCCTTAGTTAACTTCCAGCGACAAACTAATGACACAACTCACAAACCGCATTAGAACTACCCACGGAACATCCATCAGTTTGCTAGTGTTACCCTCTGGTAAGTCTCTTTGGTCAACTCCCGGGAAAATATAATGACACAACTCACAAACCACAGTAAAACCACCTACGGAACATCGTTTTGCTAGTGTTACCTCTGGTAAGTCTCCTTGGTCAACTCCCGCGAAAATATAATGACACAACTCACAACCCACAGTAAAACCACCTACGGAACATAGGTTTGCTAGTGTTACCTCTGGAAGTCTCCTTTGTCAACTCCCGGGAACAAACTAATGACACAACTTAGAAACCGCAGTAGACCTACCCACGGAACATTAAACAGTTTGGTAGTGTTACCCTCTGGTAAGTCTCTTTGGTCAACTCCCGGGAACAAACTCATGACACAACTCACAAACCACAGTAGAACTACCCACGGAACATCGGTTTGTTAGTGTTACCCTCTGGTAAGTCTCCATGCTCAACTCGCGGGAACAAACTCATGACACAACTCACAAACCGTAGTAGAACTACCCACGGAAAATCCATCAGTTTGCTAGTGTTACCTCTGGTAAGTCTCTTTGGTCAACTTCCGGGAACAAACTCATGACATAACTCACAAACCGCAATAGAACTACCCACGGAACATCTATCAGTTTGCTAGTGTTACCTCTGGTAAGTCTCTTTGGTCAACTTCCGGGAACAAACTCATGACACAACTCACAAACCGCAGTAGAACTACCCACGGAACATCTATCAGTTTGCTAGTGTTACCTCTGGTAAGTCTCTTTGGTCAACTTCCGGGAACAAACTCATGACACAACTCACAAACCACAGTAGAACTATCTACGAAAAATCGGTTTGCTAGTGTTAGCCTCTGGTACGTCTTCTTGGTCAACTCCCGGGAACAAACTCATGACACAACTCATAAACCCCAGTAGACCTACCCACCCATCAGTTTACTAGTGTTACCCTCTGGTAAGTCTCTTTGGTCAACTCGCCGGAACAAACTCATGACACAACTCACAAACCGCAGTAGAACTACCCACGGAACATCCATCGGTTTGCTAGTGTTACCTCTGGTAAGTCTCCTTGGTCAACTCACGGGAAAATATAATGACACAACTTACAAACCACAGTAAAACCACCTACGGAACATCGGTTTGCTAGTGTTACCTGTGGTAAGTCTCCTTTGTCAACTCCCGGGAACAAACTCATGACACAACTCACAAACCGCAGTAGAACTACCCACGGAACATCCATCGGTTTGCTAGTGTTACCTCTGGTAGGTCTCCTTGGTCAACTCACGGGAAAATATAATGACACAACTTACAAACCACAGTAAAACCACCTACGGAACATCGGTTTGCTAGTGTTACCTGTGGTAAGTCTCCTTTGTCAACTCCCGGGAACAAACTCATGACACAACTCACAAACCGCAGTAGAACTACCCACGGAACATCGGTTTGCTACTGTTACCCTTTGGTTCGTCTTCTTGGTCAACTCCTGGGAACAAACTCATGACACAACTCACAAACCGCAGTAGAACTACCCACGGAACATCTGTTTGCTAGTGTTACCGTCTGGTACGCCTGCTTAGTCAACTCCCGGGAACAAACTTATGACACAACTCCGCAGTATAACCACCCACGGAAGTTTGGTTTTGTTAGCCCTTTTAAATTTTTTAGTATTTTAGTTTGTATACTCTTACCACTTTTTGATGGAGTTGAGATATCATGCCATTTATTTTTAGTAACCAGCTCTTTTTAGATACGCAACATTATTTTCTTGGAAGTCAATTCATATTTATCAATATTCATCTCATTTCATGAAATTGTACGCTAGAAGTGCCTTTAATGTTTGTTGGCTTTCAGTGACAAATTTGCTTTTCTTTTTTTTCACTTTAGAGGTATACGTAACCGCTTGTGACGCCACCACATATTTGGTCTTTTATCACGCCCCAAATTGATAGTCTTCGTCTGAAACGAAATTAGTTTTGAATTTATGTAACAAGACATACAATTAATTCTAGCCAATGGTGAAGTATTTTCTATGACACTGCAATAAAAACGCGTCATGTAAAATATCTGATTTTATGATTATCAAGAAATGTTAGTTTCCGAACTACAAAAAATTACATTTCAATAAGTAACAAAACAATTTAATACATTGAAAATCATCTCTATATTTTATTCTTTTTTTTAATTTTATGAAATACAATTAATGAACCCTAATTAATTGTGAACATTTATACTATCTCTTTCTTTAGTCTGGAGTAAAAGAAGCCAAATAGAAGGAAACCTAAAATATAGCAAAGGTACAGAGAAAGAAATCTATTATGCATACCGTAGGTAACTGCGTACTTGTAACAAAACAACTGAAAATGTTGCATTTAAAATGCTAAGTAAAGCATAAATAGTTTGAAAAGAAAAAACCTATTATAATTTGAAAGGTAATAAAAATATCATAATTTATGAATATATAATTACATACACATCGTGTATTGCCAAAAATCGCTATATACGCATTTTTAAAGATTCAGTTATAGAAATACCATAGTGGTTCTCAACAATTCACTAGAATATAGTTCCATAATATGGTTAGAAAGTATCGTATCTTAACAATATAAAACAGATGACAAGAACTAGACACTGTAGGACATACTTCAACAATAAGGTTAGAAAGTACAGTTTCTTTAATAGTATACGAAAGTTAACCAGAGACTGTGGGATATCCTTTTAATATTGGATTATGAAGCATCTTTAGTCATGGTGTTTATCGTCAATTATACAATATTTTACTTCATTTACTATGTAAGTTTGTTTCAGGGTATACCAGCAACTAAAACCATACGACTATAGAATTTGCTTTTTAACATTGCTTCATTGTTGGATTGTGTGCAAATTCAGTTGAACCATACCTCTGACATGTACTTTGTAACACTGCTTCAGTAAGTGTTTGTTTATAATGTATAAAATTATAACATTTTATACGCAAAGTTACTTTAGTGTTGGTGTATCATCACCATCATCATACGACTGTTGGCGTGCCTGATTAATTGTTATCGCTTTAATCCAATACTGAGGGTGCGTATATCTTATTGTTAAGATTTCATCGGGAGATGAGATTCAAATGTCTGCTGCAGGTTTCAGCAATTTGGGCGGAAGGAGTTCGGATTTCTCTGGAGAGTTCTCACGTGAGTTCAGTCGCTAGGCCCGGGGGCCACCGCCGACTGCTGATGGCGGTGGTGGCGTTTGTTTACGCGAGGTCAACACTCTGCCGTACGCACGCCACGCTGCTACGGTTGTTGACTCCTTGAAGACCTTCAACGGTGTCGACCGGGTTTGTCGACTTCCTAGCTGGTGGCCGTCGGGAAAGCAATTGTAAACAACTTGATTAGAGGTGGCTGCTGCTCCTGGACATCCGAGTTGCAGACACTGCTGAAGACTATAGTGATTTTCTACTACTTAAACGTGGTATGCTACAAATACATAGATAGACTGCCGGTAGTCATATGCAATCGTCAAGTACGTGCATGGACTTGTCGGTAGTAATATTTAATCGTCAAGTACATAGATGGGCTGCCGGTAGTCATATACAATCGTCAAGTACATAGATGGGCTGTCGTTAGTCATATACAATCGTCAAGTATGTGCATGGACTTGTCGGTAGTAATATTTAATCGGCCAAGTACGTGGTTGGGCTGTCGGGAGTAATATGTAATCGTCAAGTACATGGATGTACTGCCGGTAGTCATATTCAATCGTCAAGTACATAGATGGGCTGTCGGTAGTCATATGTAATCGTCAATTACATGCATGGACTTGTCGGTAGTAATATTTAATCGTCAAGTACATAAAAGGGCTGTCGGTAGTCATATACAATCGTCAAGTATGTGCATGGACTTGTTGGTAGTAATATTTAATCGTCAAGTACATAGAAGGGCTGTCAGTAGTCATATACAATCGTCAATTACGTGCATGGACTTGTCGGTAGTAATATTTAATCATCAAGTACATAGAAGGGCTGTCGGTAATCATATACAATCGTCAAGTATGTGCATGGACTTGTCGGTAGTAATATTTAATCGTCAAGTACATAGAAGGGCTGTCGGTAGTCATATACAATCGTCAAGTATGTGCATGGACTTGTCGGTAGTAATATTTAATCGTCAAGTACATAGAAGGGCTGTCGGTAGTCATATACAATCGTCAAGTATGTGCATGGACTTGTAAGTAGTAATATTTAATCGTCAAGTACTTGGATGGACTGTCGGCATTCATATGTAATCATCAAATACATGGATGTACTGCCGGTAGTCATATACAATCGTCAAGTACATAGATGGGCTGTCGGTAGTCATGTGTAATCGTCAAGTATGTGCATGGACTTGTCGGTAATAATATTTAGTCGTCAAGTACGTGGATGGGCTGTCGGTAGTCATATGTAATCGTCATATACATGGATGTACTGGCGGTAGTCATATACAATCGTCAAGTACATAGATGGGCCGTCGGTAGTCATATACAATCGTCAAGTACGTGCATGGACTTGTCGGTAGTAGTATTTAATCGTCAAGTACGTGGATGGACTGTTGGTAGATTTATGTAATCGTCATGAACTGAATGGACTGTTGGATTTTATATATGATCTAATAGTGAGTGACATATTATCATTTTTAAAGATGGACTAATTTCAATAAAATGTAAACCAAGTTATTAACATTAAGATGTTTGGAAACGCGGAAACTCAATAAGGAATAAGGAATTTATAAATGATTTCCTTCACGATAAAAGGCGTGGTCGGGTTGTTACGTAAATCGGCAGACTTTACAAATTGCGTTGGAGTTATTATCTCTCGTGACGTCTTGGAGGTGACATGCAACCTTCGCTGATAGAGGATGTGGTTCATTTCCACTATAACATGAGATTGGGCCTCAAAGCTGCGCTTTATTTTTTTAGCACAATTGATAAAACTTTGCTGACGACAGACACTATATCGCCCGATCCATTCAAACAGCGCCTCTAGATAGTGGAAAACATCCATTCACTGTTAAGTCTTCCGAAATTTCTTTCTTTCCGGTATCGACTATACTGGATTACATTCCATTGTTCCATTGTACATTCCTTTCTGTTATTCCATCGTTAAATCAAGCACAATTTAAACCACTTTGTAAAACTTAATTTGTGAGGTCTTTTGATAGTAAAGCTACCAACATCAGACTATTCACAAATATTTAATACAAGAAGTAAATATAATTAATTTCGACTTATAAAAACATATGTTTTAAAATTTTAAGGTAAATGGCTACATCTATTTATTCTCCTAAATGTTAATTTTGTACGATTTTGAAAATGTGTTACATTTAATTGCCTTTGTGGTTTTGATAGTAAAATAGATTATTGTATTGGTCCATATTCTTGGTTTATTAAGTTTTCGGAGTGTGTTTAGTTAATATTCCACGATTCCCAGGTATTTAAATACTGTGGTATTACATGTTTTAATAATTTTAAATTTTCCTTTCAAATACTGTGTCCTGTGTTAGGCGATTGCAGATTTTTCTTTACAATTAAATTTTATATGTGAAAAATGTTATTTAAGTATTTTTTTAAAATTTTCTTTTCGTTTGTCCTGTATACCTACTTTTATAGTCATTCCATGCTATTTTATATATTCAAGACTTATTCCCATGATTCTCAATATCTTTTTGATTTTTTAAATTAATTTTTCAAATTATTTTTTTATGTTGTAAGAAATCTTGAAGTCTGCGTGTTTTGAATATTTGGTTGATATGTTTTGAAAGTTTGTTGATGTTTTACGTTTATATCTTAATCCGTGGTTGATAGAGGCATTATCTATTACTTAAATGAATTTCAGAATTTTAACTTTTTAAAAATAAGTGTTTTCATAAATTTCCTGAAAAAACGTTCTAGAGATCGTAAAAATAATTACTTCTTCACATTGTAATCCTTAAAAAACATACTCTTTTGTGAATCCCTCTGGTCTGAGGAAGGTGAGCGTGGTTCACAGAAATCGATCACCATAATATTTGTGCATTTTGTGCTTATATTGTAATAAATTTTTGTTGTGCGTCGTTTACTTGTACTGTATATATACCAACACGTATTATGCTAATTAAAAAACTATTTAGAAACATATTACTATATGCCAAATAAATATACCGTAAATAAATACAGTGATTTTAATTCGATTTAAATCAATTTAATTGACCCAGTTACTTTTAAATTAGTTCAATAATCTCATGCCAAATATTCAATTAATGACTTTCATAATTCTGTATTGTTGTTTAATATTACATAGAAACATACTAGAAATTTAATAGACGTTTACAGTAATTATATACCTAAACCAAAGAGTATATAGATGAACTGTACACTCTTTTAAAGTACACAGACTTTATCTATATACTCTGTACTTAAACTATTATCTAAATATTTGCACCTTTTCGGTTATATATCTATAATTATAGGACATATTATATAGGAACTAAATAAAAAGATAAAATTGTGTTCTTTTAGAATACGTTAAATATAATTAAAACGTACAAAAGGACACGTTAGTCTGGCATTAATATATCCAAAGTTGCTGGCACACCTTGTAATGATTTCCTTGCAACAGTATATTTTTTCTGTTTTGGTAACTGAATATTTACACAGCTTTGAAACGTGTACGAAGGGTAAATGGGGCAGAATTTTGTATAGAAAATAAAAGTTGATTAGGGTTCTTAGAAATCTCAAGGGTTAGTTTTGAATAAAATAAGAATATGACATTTTAAAATTATGATTTTTATAAAGAAAGATGGAACATTTCAAGGCTTATAAATACATTGTCTTTTTTTTGTAAATACAAAATCATTACAGATGTAAATTTCCTAAGTTGATTTAGTTTAAAAGACACAGGAAAAATGATAAATTTAATAAAAGGTAAGCAAAAGATCGTCGTAACCAAAAATAGCGGCCAATGATAAAAAATGTCAGGGGAAACCTTCTTAACAAATTACCTCAAAGTACAATTAGGATGTTTCCTATATAATAATAATTCTAATAATAATAATACAGTGTACCGCCCCCTCCCCAAACATAATGTAGGCTTTGTGTTCCATCTAATTAGAAAATAAATAATTCCTTATAAGAAATACTTCATCTTTAAAATGTAAAGATGATTGTATATTTTATAGTGGAATTTTTTTGCAAAGTGGAATTTTTATAAAAAAAGATAAAAGTCCAACTTACCAATAACTGTGGTTATATAATCAATAGTTGGCGGGTTTTGTTATATAATAGAGAATAACAAATATATAAAAGTCATTGCACGTGCACGAGCCCTCGTTATTTACTTACTGAAGTTCCATGAAGAAGTGGTTTTAATTGATCAATTCTTTAATTTCAGGATTAAATACAGGGTGAGTTTTATATACAGGGTGGGTTTTATATACAGGGTGAGTTTTATATACAGGGTGAGTTTTATATACAGGGTGGGTTTTATATACAGGGTGAGTTTTATATACAGGGTGGGTTTTATATACAGGGTGAGTTTTATATACAGGGTGGGTTTTATATACAGGGTGAGTTTTATATACAGGGTGGGTTTTATATACAGGGTGGGTTTTATATACAGGGTGGGTTTTATATACAGGGTGGGGTTTATATACAGGGTGGGTTTTATATACAGGGTGAGTTTTATATACAGGGTGGGTTTTATATACAGGGTGGGTTTTATATACAGGGTGGGTTTTATATACAGGATGAGTGTTAAGCTAGTTACCCCTAACTTGTTTAAATAGTTGATAAAATATTTGCTTTTTTAATATATCATTAACTCAATATTAACTCACAAAATATTTATGGTGTAACTTAGGGTTCAAGATCTATGAGTCAAATTCAAATTTTTAAGTGGGAACGTGGTCATGTGATATGTCATTAAATACTACCATTTCAATCCAAACACGTTAACGGAACCAGAATTCTAAAAAGATGCTTTGTTCTTTAGTTTTTAATTATTTTATTATTTTATTTTATTTGTCATCGCTTATATCTTTCCCTTATTAAATAAAACTGCTTTCTTATTTAAGCAGTCAAATTACCCACTAACTTATTTCTGATTGTTGAATATGCCCTTAAATTAATTAACCCACGCTACATTCACTGTAGAGTGTTTCAATGTTAATAGTGATCACTTGGGGTCTAAGATCTTGGAGTCAATTTCAAAAGTTTAAAAAGTAACGTGATAATGTGATATAACAATTAGGATGGAAACATCCTAATTGTACTTTGAGGTAATTTGTTAAGAAGGTTTCCCCTGACATTTTTTATCATTGGCCGGTATTTTTGGTTACGACAATATTTTGATTACTTTTTATTAAATTTAAAAATTTTCCTGTATCTTTTAAACTGAAAAAACTTAAAACTAACATTTGTAAGGATTTTTTATTTACAAAAAAGACAATTAATTTACAAGCCTTGAAATGATCCATATTTTGTTTATAATAATTGTAATTTTAAAGTGTCATATTCTTGTTTTATTCAAAACTAACCTTTAACATTTCTAAGAATCCTCATAAACTGTTATTTTCTATACACAATTCTGCCCCATTTACCCTTCGTACACGTTTCAAAGCTGTGTAAATATTCAGTTACCAAAAACAGAAAAAATATACTGTTACAAGGCAATTATTACAAGGTGTGCCAGCAACCTTGGGTGTATTAACACCAGACCTAAGGTGACCTTTTGTATGTTTTAATTATATTTAACGCATTCTAAAAGAAAAAAATTTAACACCGCCATTTTAAGCTGAAAACGATAGCCTAATCTGAATTTAAAAATTGTGCGTCGTTCCTTAAATGTGATACCTCTGAGGATGTCACATCACAGCTTGGGCGAAACGTCTGGTTATCTTGTAAATAGTGTAGATAGCACCTTGACGTGGTTGTCACCGGGTAATATAAATTCTAGTTACGACACCTAAGCCTAAGATCCAAAATTTAATTGAGTCGCATAAATCTACGTTTCCAGCATGACAAGTTGCAAGCATATATTGTGCTTAATATTTGTACAAAGTTTCAATTGTGCACAACAATATAAAATCTTTTATAATTCACAACACTTCCACTACATTACTAGGTATTGTAGAATGGGGAGAGGGTGCCTATATATACAGTGTAGTAACAGTGGGGGTGTCTGTCTCACGTCCTTATAACATACACGCAGTCTTTATTATTGTTAGCGTTAGTTGAATATTTACCTCAAACTTCGCTGCTTTGTGCTAATGGTTTTCGAGTATCATGTATTTATAGATTATATGCCAATGGCGGGTTTTGTAGTCTTAGCAGATTTCAACTTCTAACTGTTGGGAATGAAGGGGAGAGAAACTTCCAACTTGTATAAATGTTTTAAAATCTGAGGTGACGTTGTTTTTGTAATGAGTGAGTTGTTCACAACCAGTCCAGCTTCAAACTATTTTGCGCATGCGCAAATGTCTTGACGCACGTACAAGACAGAGTCTTTGCCTCGCGTCCAATGACGCGCAACATGTTTTGCTCCATCGTCTCCGGGTTCAGATGTGTCTCAGAAACGTGTTGCAGACTTTCTGTTCCTACAATACCCTACAATACATTGCTTGCCTCATGTTGCCTTACATCATTTTTAGTAATGGAATCATGACTTTAGGCTTTCCCGCATCAAACTATCCAAAATTCTAATAATGCCATATTCTGGCAAGCATCAGTCATATAAAGCATAACTAATGATCATTCATCTACAAAACAGTTTTTAGTATTTTACGGCTTATATTGGACACATCCAAACAAATACTACACCTGTTAGCATCATCCTGTTGTGTTTAAATGCGCTGGTTTCATCCGATACTAATGTTTTGTTTTGTTGTTCGTAATATGTGTTACTCACTAAAAAAGTGCAACTGTCTGCTCAGCATGAGTAAACAGCCGTGTGAATCACTTAAGTGGCTGCAGTGATGAATCAGCTGTAGTGAGAAACAACAAATTGCTGATGGTGTTGGGAAGATGAACCTGTTTCCTGTCCGCGATATAAAGAGAGATGTTCAGACCGGCTTGTGGCTTAAATAACAACTGTTCAAGCACTTCCATATCCGGTGGAATGGAATGAAGCTGTTAATACTTATCACAAACGGTTTGTACCAATTAGGACTGTTCAAATTGCGTATTGCTGTGACCAGTTTTTTTGGCGCGTTAGTTGGTTGAAGTGATGAGATATGAGATAAACGGTGATACAACATGCTCGTTGTTATTAACGTACGTAATTAGTTTATTCAAAGCCAATAAAAAATGTTTTAAATCAGTGCTTAAAACATTAAACAAACCACACTGAATACGTAACCGGTGTTTGAAATATATCAAAGTTTCTAAACTTGTTGCATAATTCGATAATCTACTTTCATATCCTTTGTATACTTAGTTTAAGTAAAACCTGGTGCAACTTTCCCATAAGTTGTGTCAGTTTTCAATAAATAACTTCTGTTCAACAACAAAGAACAGTTTTGTTTTAAATATATAACATTTTCTTATTTTAATGTCAGTTTACTTTTAACTTTTTGTTTATTAATTGATTTACCATATTTTGCAACCAACAGATAAATAAAGAAGTATCTACATTGTGTTTGGATCAAGTATTCTTTTGACGAAATATATTTTAAATCGTTATCGTAAATTCAGAGAAGTACAGGAAAGAGCAGAAAAGCTCGTAGGGAACACTTTGAAATAGTGACAAAACTACCATAGAGACAACGTAAATTTTTATAGGTAGTTAGTTGTTCTATTAGTAGTCATAACTCCCCTATCAATAGTAGAGTATATATCACATGCTAACTGTGGGTAGTATTTTACTGTTGGTAGGTGTTCTATTAGTAGTCATAACTCCCCTATCAATAGTAGAGTATATATCACATGCTAACTGTGGGTAGTATTTTACTGTTGGTAGGTGTTCTATTAGTAGTCATAACTCCCCTATCAATAGTAGAATATATATCACATGCTAACTGTGGGTAGTATTTTACTGTTGGTAGGTGTTCTATTAGTAGTCATAACTCCCCTATCAATATTAGAGTATATATCACATGCTAACTGTGGGTAGTATTTTACTGTTGGTAGGTGTTCTATTAGTAGTCATAACTCCCCTATCAATAGTAGAGTATATATCACATGCTAACTGTGGGTAGTATTTTACTGTTGGTAGGTGTTCTATTAGTAGTCATAACTCCCCTATCAATATTAGAGTATATATCACATGCTAACTGTGGGTAGTATTTTACTGTTGGTAGGTGTTCTATTAGTAGTCATAACTCCCCTATCAATAGTAGAGTATATATCACATGCTAACTGTGGGTAGTATTTTACTGTTGGTAGGTGTTCTATTAGTAGTCATATCTCCCCTATCAATAGTAGAGTATATATATATCACATGCTAACTGTGGGTAGTATTTTACTGTTGGTAGGTGTTCTATTAGTAGTCATAACTCCCCTATCAATAGTAGAATATATATCACATGCTAACTGTGGGTAGTATTTTACTGTTGGTAGGTGTTCTATTAGTAGTCATAACTCCCCTATCAATATTAGATTATATATCACATGCTAACTGTGGGTAGTATTTTACTGTTGGTAGGTGTTCTATTAGTAGTCATAACTCCCCTATCAATAGTAGAGTATATATCACATGCTAACTGTGGGTAGTATTTTACTGTTGGTAGGTGTTCTATTAGTAGTCATAACTCCCCTATCAATAGTAGAATATATATCACATGCTAACTGTGGGTAGTATTTTACTGTTGGTAGGTGTTCTATTAGTAGTCATAACTCCCCTATCAATATTTGAGTATATATCACATGCTAACTGTGGGTAGTATTTTACTGTTGGTAGGTGTTCTATTAGTAGTCATAACTCCCCTATCAATAGTAGAGTATATATCACATGCTAACTGTAGGTAGTATTTTACTGTTGGTAGGTGTTCTATTAGTAGTCATAACTCCCCTATCAATATTAGAGTATATATCACATGCTAACTGTGGGTAGTATTTTACTGTTGGTAGGTGTTCTATTAGTAGTCATAACTCCCCTATCAATAGTAGAGTATATATCACATGCTAACTGTGGGTAGTATTTTACTGTTGGTAGGTGTTCTATTAGTAGTCATAACTCCCCTATCAATAGTAGAGTATATATATATCACATGCTAACTGTGGGTAGTATTTTACTGTTGGTAGGTGTTCTATTAGTAGTCATAACTCCCCTATCAATAGTAGAGTATATATCACATGCTAACTGTGGGTAGTATTTTACTAGTACTTAGGTATTCTATTAGTAGTCATATCTCCCCTATCAATAGTAGAGTATATATATATCACATGCTAACTGTGGGTAGTATTTTACTGTTGGTAGGTGTTCTATTAGTAGTCATAACTCCCCTATCAATAGTAGAGTATATATCACATGCTAACTGTGGGTAGTATTTTACTGTTGGTAGGTGTTCTATTAGTAGTCATAACTCCCCTATCAATATTAGAGTATATATCACATGCTAACTGTGGGTAGTATTTTACTGTTGGTAGGTGTTCTATTAGTAGTCATAACTCCCCTATCAATAGTAGAGTATATATCACATGCTAACTGTGGGTAGTATTTTACTAGTACTTAGGTATTCTATTAGTAGTCAAATCTCCCCTATCAATAGTAGAGTATATATATATCACATGCTAACTGTGGGTAGCATTTTACTGTTGGTAGGTGTTCTATTAGTAGTCATAACTCCCCTATCAATAGTAGAGTATATATCACATGCTAACTGTGGGTAGTATTTTACTGTTGGTAGGTGTTCTATTAGTAGCCATAACTCCCCTATCAATATTAGAGTATATATCACATGCTAACTGTGGGTAGTATTTTACTGTTGGTAGGTGTTCTATTAGTAGTCATAACTCCCCTATCAATAGTAGAGTATATATCACATGCTAACTGTGGGTAGTATTTTACTGTTGGTAGGTGTTCTATTAGTAGTCATAACTCCCCTATCAATATTAGAGTATATATCACATGCTAACTGTGGGTAGTATTTTACTGTTGGTAGGTGTTCTATTAGTAGTCATAACTCCCCTATCAATAGTAGAGTATATATCACATGCTAACTGTGGGTAGTATTTTACTGTTGGTAGGTGTTTTATTAGTAGTCATAACTCCCCTATCAATATTAGAGTATATATCACATGCTAACTGTGGGTAGTATTTTACTGTTGGTAGGTGTTCTATTAGTAGTCATAACTCCCCTATCAATAGTAGAGTATATATCACATGCTAACTGTGGGTAGTATTTTACTGTTGGTAGGTGTTCTATTAGTAGTCATAACTCCCCTATCAATATTAGAGTATATATCACATGCTAACTGTGGGTAGTATTTTACTGTTGGTAGGTGTTCTATTAGTAGTCATAACTCCCCTATCAATAGTAGAGTATATATCACATGCTAACTGTGGGTAGTATTTTACTGTTGGTAGGTGTTCTATTAGTAGTCATAACTCCCCTATCAATAGTAGAGTATATATCACATGCTAACTGTGGGTAGTATTTTACTGTTGGTAGGTGTTCTATTAGTAGTCATAACTCCCCTATCAATAGTAGAGTATATATCACATGCTAACTGTGGGTAGTATTTTACTGTTGGTAGGTGTTCTATTAGTAGTCATAACTCCCCTATCAATAGTAGAGTATATATCACATGCTAACTGTGGGTAGTATTTTACTGTTGGTAGGTGTTCTATTAGTAGTCATAACTCCCCTATCAATAGTAGAGTATATATCACATGCTAACTGTGGGTAGTATTTTACTGTTGGTAGGTGTTCTATTAGTAGTCATAACTCCCCTATCAATAGTAGAGTATATATCACATGCTAACTGTGGGTAGTATTTTACTGTTGGTAGGTGTTCTATTAGTAGTCATAACTCCCCTATCAATAGTAGAGTATATATATCACATGCTAACTGTGGGTAGTATTTTACTGTTGGTAGGTGTTCTATTAGTAGTCATAACTCCCCTATCAATAGTAGAGTATATATCACATGCTAACTGTGGGTAGTATTTTACTGTTGGTAGGTGTTCTATTAGTAGTCATAACTCCCCTATCAATATTAGAGTATATATCACATGCTAACTGTGGGTAGTATTTTACTGTTGGTAGGTGTTCTATTAGTAGTCATAACTCCCCTATCAATAGTAGAGTATATATCACATGCTAACTGTGGGTAGTATTTTACTGTTGGTAGGTGTTCTATTAGTAGTCATAACTCCCCTATCAATATTAGAGTATATATCACATGCTAACTGTGGGTAGTATTTTACTGTTGGTAGGTGTTCTATTAGTAGTCATAACTCCCCTATCAATAGTAGAGTATATATCACATGCTAACTGTGGGTAGTATTTTACTGTTGGTAGGTGTTTTATTAGTAGTCATAACTCCCCTATCAATATTAGAGTATATATCACATGCTAACTGTGGGTAGTATTTTACTGTTGGTAGGTGTTCTATTAGTAGTCATAACTCCCCTATCAATAGTAGAGTATATATCACATGCTAACTGTGGGTAGTATTTTACTGTTGGTAGGTGTTCTATTAGTAGTCATAACTCCCCTATCAATATTAGAGTATATATCACATGCTAACTGTGGGTAGTATTTTACTGTTGGTAGGTGTTCTATTAGTAGTCATAACTCCCCTATCAATAGTAGAGTATATATCACATGCTAACTGTGGGTAGTATTTTACTGTTGGTAGGTGTTCTATTAGTAGTCATAACTCCCCTATCAATAGTAGAGTATATATCACATGCTAACTGTGGGTAGTATTTTACTGTTGGTAGGTGTTCTATTAGTAGTCATAACTCCCCTATCAATAGTAGAGTATATATCACATGCTAACTGTGGGTAGTATTTTACTGTTGGTAGGTGTTCTATTAGTAGTCATAACTCCCCTATCAATAGTAGAGTATATATCACATGCTAACTGTGGGTAGTATTTTACTGTTGGTAGGTGTTCTATTAGTAGTCATAACTCCCCTATCAATAGTAGAGTATATATCACATGCTAACTGTGGGTAGTATTTTACTGTTGGTAGGTGTTCTATTAGTAGTCATAACTCCCCTATCAATAGTAGAGTATATATCACATGCTAACTGTGGGTAGTATTTTACTGTTGGTAGGTGTTTCTATTAGTAGTCATAACTCCCCTATCAATAGTAGAGTATATATCACATGCTAACTGTGGGTAGTATTTTACTGTTGGTAGGTGTTCTATTAGTAGTCATAACTCCCCTATCAATATTAGAGTATATATCACATGCTAACTGTGGGTAGTATTTTACTGTTGGTAGGTGTTCTATTAGTAGTCATAACTCCCCTATCAATAGTAGAGTATATATCACATGCTAACTGTGGGGTAGTATTTTACTGTTGGTAGGTGTTCTATTAGTAGTCATAACTCCCCTATCAATATTAGAGTATATATCACATGCTAACTGTGGGTAGTATTTTACTGTTGGTAGGTGTTCTATTAGTAGTCATAACTCCCCTATCAATAGTAGAGTATATATATCACATGCTAACTGTGGGTTGTATTTTACTAGTACTTAGGTATTCTATTAGTAGTCATATCTCCCCTATCAATAGTAGAGTATATATATCACATGCTAACTGTGGGTAGTATTTTACTAGTACTTAGGTATTCTATTAGTAGTCATATCTCCCCTATCAATAGTAGAGTATATATATATCACATGCTAACTGTGGGTAGTATTTTACTGTTGGTAGGTGTTCTATTAGTAGTCATAACTCCCTTATCAATAGTAGAGTATATATCACATGCTAACTGTGGGTAGTATTTTACTGTTGGTAGGTGTTCTATTAGTAGTCATAACTCCCCTATCAATATTAGAGTATATATCACATGCTAACTGTGGGTAGTATTTTACTGTTGGTAGGTGTTCTATTAGTAGTCATAACTCCCCTATCAATAGTAGAGTATATATCACATGCTAACTGTGGGTAGTATTTTACTGTTGGTAGGTGTTCTATTAGTGGTCATAACTCCCCTATCAATATTAGAGTATATATCACATGCTAACTGTGGGTAGTATTTTACTGTTGGTAGGTGTTCTATTAGTAGTCATAACTCCCCTATCAATAGTAGAGTATATATCACATGCTAACTGTGGGTAGTATTTTACTAGTACTTAGGTATTCTATTAGTAGTCATATCTCCCCTATCAATAGTAGAGTATATATATATCACATGCTAACTGTGGGTAGTATTTTACTGTTGGTAGGTGTTCTATTAGTAGTCATAACTCCCCTATCAATAGTAGAGTATATATCACAAGCTAACTGTGGGTAGTATTTTACTGTTGGTATGTGTTCTATTAGTAGTCATAACTCCCCTATCAATATTAGAGTATATATCACATGCTAACTGTGGGTAGTATTTTACTGTTGGTAGGTGTTCTATTAGTAGTCATAACTCCCCTATCAATAGTAGAGTATATATCACATGCTAACTGTGGGTAGTATTTTACTGTTGGTAGGTGTTCTATTAGTAGTCATAACTCCCCTATCAATAGTAGAGTATATATCACATGCTAACTGTGGGTAGTATTTTACTGTACTGTAGGTGTTCTATTAGTAGTCATAACTCCCCTATCAATAGTAGAGTATATATATCACATGCTAACTGTGGGTAGTATTTTACTGTTGGTAGGTGTTCTATTAGTAGTCATAAATCCCCTATCAATAGTAGAGTATATATATCACATGCTAACTGTGGGTAGTATTTTACTGTTGGTAGGTGTTCTATTAGTAGTCATAACTCCCCTATCAATAGTAGAGTATATATATCACATACTAACTAGTGGGTAGTATTTTACTGTTGGTAGGTGTTCTATTAGTAGTCATAACTCCCCTATCAATAGTAGAGTATATATATCACATGCTAACTATGGGTAGTATTTTACTGTTGGTAGGTGTTCTATTAGTAGTGATAAATCCCCTATCAATAGTAGAGGATATATCACATGCTAACTGTGGGTAGTATTTTACTGTTGGTAGGTGTTCTATTAGTAGTGATAAATCCCCTATCAATAGTAGAGTATATATATCACATACTAACTATGGGTAGTATTTTACTGTTGGTAGGTGTTCTATTAGTAGTGATAAATCCCCTATCAATAGTAGAGGATATATCACATGCTAACTGTGGGTAGTATTTTACTGTTGGTAGGTTTTTTATTAGTAGTGATAACTCCCCTATCAATAGTAGAGGATATATATCAGTTATATCACATACTAACTATGGGTAGTATTTTACTGTTGGTAGGTGTTCTATTAGTAGTCATAACTCCCCTATCAATAGTAGAGTATATATCACATGCTAACTGTGGGTAGTATTTTACTGTTGGTAGGTGTTCTATTAGTAGTCATAACTCCCCTATCAATAGTAGAGTATATATATCACATACTAACTATGGGTAGTATTTTACTGTTGTTAGGTGTTCTATTAGTAGTCATAAATCCCCTATCAATAGTAGAGTATATATATCACATACTAACTATGGGTAGTATTTTACTGTTGGTAGGTGTTCTATTAGTAGTCATAACTCCCCTATCAATAGTAGAGTATATATATCACATGCTAACTGTGGGTAGTATTTTACTGTTGGTAGGTGTTCTATTAGTAGTCATAACTCCCCTATCAATAGTAGAGTATATATCACATACTAACTATGGGTAGTATTTTACTGTTGGTAGGTGTTCTATTAGTAGTGATAAATCCCCTATCAATAGTAGAGGATATATCACATGCTAACTGTGGGTAGTATTTTACTGTTGGTAGGTGTTCTATTAGTAGTCATAACTCCCCTATCAATAGTAGAGTATATATATCACATACTAACTATGGGTAGTATTTTACTGTTGGTAGGTGTTCTATTAGTAGTCATAACTCCCCTATCAATAGTAGAGTATATATATCACATACTAACTATGGGTAGTATTTTACTGTTGGTAGGTGTTCTATTAGTAGTCATAACTCCCCTATCAATAGTAGAGTATATATATCACATGCTAACTGTGGGTAGTATTTTACTGTTGGTAGGTGTTCTATTAGTAGTCATAACTCCCCTATCAATAGTAGAGTATATATATCACATGCTAACTGTGGGTAGTATTTTACTGTTGGTAGGTGTTCTATTAGTAGTCATAACTCCCCTATCAATAGTAGAGTATATATCACATGCTAACTGTGGGTAGTATTTTACTGTTGGTAGGTGTTCTATTAGTAGTCATAACTCCTCTATCAATAGTAGAGTATATATATATCACATGCTAACTGTGGGTAGTATTTTACTGTTGGTAGGTGTTCTATTAGTAGTCATAACTCCCCTATCAATAGTAGAGTATATATCACATGCTAACTGTGGGTAGTATTTTACTAGTACTTAGGTATTCTATTAGTAGTCATATCTCCCCTATCAATAGTAGAGTATATATATATCACATGCTAACTGTGGGTAGTATTTTACTGTTGGTAGGTGTTCTATTAGTAGTCATAACTCCCCTATCAATAGTAGAGTATATATCACATGCTAACTGTGGGTAGTATTTTACTAGTACTTAGGTATTCTATTAGTAGTCATATCTCCCCTATCAATAGTAGAGTATATATATATATATCACATGCTAACTGTGGGTAGTATTTTACTGTTGGTAGGTGTTCTATTAGTAGTCATAACTCCCCTATCAATAGTAGAGTATATATATATCACATGCTAACTGTGGGTAGTATTTTACTGTTGGTAGGTGTTCTATTAGTAGTCATAACTCCCCTATCAATAGTAGAGTATATATATATCACATGCTAACTGTGGGTAGTATTTTACTGTTGGTAGGTGTTCTATTAGTAGTCATAACTCCCCTATCAATAGTAGAGTATATATCACATGCTAACTGTGGGTAGTATTTTACTAGTACTTAGGTATTCTATTAGTAGTCATATCTCCCCTATCAATAGTAGAGTATATATATATCACATGCTAACTGTGGGTAGTATTTTACTGTTGGTAGGTGTTCTATTAGTAGTCATAACTCCCCTATCAATAGTAGAGTATATATCACATGCTAACTGTGGGTAGTATTTTACTGTTGGTAGGTGTTCTATTAGTAGTCATAACTCCCCTATCAATAGTAGAGTATATATCACATGCTAACTGTGGGTAGTATTTTACTGTTGGTAGGTGTTCTATTAGTAGTCATAACTCCCCTATCAATATTAGAGTATATATCACATGCTAACTGTGGGTAGTATTTTACTGTTGGTAGGTGTTCTATTAGTAGTCATAACTCCCCTATCAATAGTAGAGTATATATCACATGCTAACTGTGGGTAGTATTTTACTGTTGGTAGGTGTTCTATTAGTAGTCATAACTCCCCTATCAATAGTAGAGTATATATCACATGCTAACTGTGGGTAGTATTTTACTGTTGGTAGGTGTTCTATTAGTAGTCATAACTCCCCTATCAATAGTAGAGTATATATATATCACATGCTAACTGTGGGTAGTATTTTACTAGTACTTAGGTATTCTATTAGTAGTCTTAATTCCTCTTTCAGCAGCAGTATATTCATCACTTTCGTGAGATAATCGAGACCAGTATTATAATTTACTATTATCCTATAATGCATAAGGGTTATTACAATACAAAATGTATTAATTTATTATTATTATTTTGTATCCATATAAATGTATTAGGTCATATTAACTAGATATATACTGATAATCTTTTAGTAGTATTACATCAGCTGAAATGAAACATGTATTTCAACATGATTTATGGATACGTTAACTAAATTATTGAAATAAATTAATATAATACACATTTCTAGAGCGCTTATGTCTTTTTCGTTTGTATATCACCTAGGTTGTCCACGTTTTCACACGAAAAGAATCTAAATTGACATTAAACGCATGTTCAGACGTGTCTAATCAGCTTCGGTTTTGAAACGTAAATTCCTAGGTGTTATACACGCGACCAAGACCTCGACACACAAGGAATTACATTTTTGCATCCAAAGTTGCACTTGTGAACACGAAACAGGTCTAAACTTACATCTAATGCATGTTCAAACGTGCATAATCAACTATAAGCAATGAGGTACATGTATGTGGTTGAATAATGAACAATAATGCTTTTCCTCAAGTGAGCTACAAAAGAAATGTATTTACATAATTTTCTATGCGATGAAGTATTAACAAGTATGATACTAATTTATAGTTCACCTGGTTTATTGTATGTTTTATGTATTTACTTATGTAATTACATTATTTCAAAGTCTCTTGACTAAATGTGACAGCATTGAACACAAATCTTTATTAGATATTTTGGGTTTATAGCTGACGGTGTCAATATTTTAGTGTTGCTTCTAAACGATTTAATGGAAATGTTACGTAATTGTTTGGATGGTGGCCGTCACCTCCATGACACAAGCTCCAATCTGATATGGACTATTATAGAAAATGTTACGTAATTGTTTGGGTGGTGGCAGTCTTCTGCAGGGCACGAGCACCAATATGACAAGGATTATTATAGAAAATGTTACTAAATTTTTGGGTGGTGGCAGTTTTCTGCAGGACACAAGCTCCAATCTGATAAAGACTATTATAGAAAATTTTACTAAATTGTTTGGGTGGTGGCAGTCACCTCCATTACACAAGCTCCAATCTGATAAGGACTATTATAGAAAATGTTACGTTATTGTTTGGGTGGTGGCAGTCTTCTGCAGGGCACAAGCACCAATATGACAAGGATTATTATAGAAAATGTTACTAAATTTTTGGGTGGTGGCAGTTTTCTGCAGGGCACAAGCTCCAATCTGATAAGGACTATTATAGAAAATGTTACTAAATTGTTTGGGTGGTGGCAGTCTTCTGCAGGGCACAAGCAAAATGTTACGTAATTGTTTGGGTGGTGGCAGTCTTCTGCAGGGCACAATCACCAATTTGACAAGGATTATTATAGAAAATGTTACGTAATTGTTTGGGTGGTGGCAGTCTTCTGCAGGGCACAATTACCAATTTGACAAGGACTATTATAGAAAATGTTACGTAATTGTTTGGGTGGTAGCAGTCTTCTGCAGGGCACAAGCACCAATTTGACAAGGATTATTATAGAAAATGTTACGTAATTGTTTGGGTGGTGGCAGTCTTCTGCAGGGCACAAGCACCAATTTGACAAGGATTATTATAGAAAATGTTACGTAATTGTTTGGGTGGTGGCAGTCTTCTGCAGGGCACAAGCACCAATTTGACAAGGACTATTATAGAAAATGTTACTAAATTGTTTGGGTGGTGGCAGTCACCTCCATGACACAAGCTCCAATCTGATAAGGACTATTATAGAAAATGTTACGTAATTGTTTGGGTGGTGGCCGTCTTCTGCAGGGCACAAGCACCAATTTGACAAGGATTATTATAGAAAATGTTACGTAATTGTTTGGGTGGTGGCAGTCTTCTGCAGGGCACAAGATCCAATCTGATAAGGACTATTATAGAAAATGTTACGTAATTGTTTGGGTGGTGGCAGTCTTCTGCAGGGCATAAGCACCAATTTGACTAGGACTATTATAGAAAATGTTACGTAATTGTTTGGGTGGTGGCAGTCTTCTGCAGGGCACATACACCAATTTGACAAGGACTATTATAGAAAATGTTACGTAATTGTTTGGGTGGTAGCAGTCTTCTGCAGGGCACAAGCACCAATTTGACAAGGATTATTATAGAAAATGTTACGTAATTGTTTGGGTGGTGGCAGTCTTTTGCAGGGCACAAGCACCAATTTGACAAGGACTATTATAGAAAATGTTACTAAATTTTTGGGTGGTGGCAGTTTTCTGCAGGGCACAAGCTCCAATTTGATAAGGACTATAATAGAAAATGTTACTAAATTGTTTGGGTGGTGGCAGTCACCTCCATGACACAAGCTCCAATCTGATAAGGACTATTATAGAAAATGTTACGTTATTGTTGGGTGGTGGCAGTCTTCTGCAAGGCACAAGCACCAATATGACAAGGATTATTATAGAAAATGTTACTAAATTTTTGGGTGGTAGCAGTCTTCTGCAGGGCACAAGCACCAATTTGACAAGGATTATTATAGAAAATGTTACGTAATTGTTTGGGTGGTGGCAGTCTTCTGCAGGGCACAAGCACCAATTTGACAAGGACTATTATAGAAAATGTTACGTAATTGTTTGGGTGGTGGCAGTCTTCTGCAGGGCACAAGCACCAATTTGACAAGGATTATTATAGAAAATGTTACGTAATTGTTTGGGTGGTGGCAGTCTTCTGCAGGGCACAAGCACTAATTTGACAAGGATTATTATAGAAAATGTTACGTAATTGTTTGGGTGGTGGCAGTCTTCTGCAGGGCACAAGATCCAATTTGACAAGGACTATTATAGAAAATGTTACGTAATTGTTTGGGTGGTGGCAGTCATCTGCAGGGCACAAACACCAATTTGACAAGGACTATTATAGAAAATGTTACGTAATTGTTTGGGTGGTAGCAGTCTTCTGCAGGGCACAAGCACCAATTTGACAAGGATTATTATAGAAAATGTTACGTAATTGTTTGGGTGGTGGCAGTCTTCTGCAGGGCACAAGCACCAATTTGACAAGGACTATTATAGAAAATGTTACTAAATTGTTTGGGTGGTGGCAGTCACCTCCATGACACAAGCTCCAATCTGATAAGGACTATTATAGAAAATGTTACGTAATTGTTTGGGTGGTGGCAGTCTTCTGCAGGGCACAAGCACCAATTTGACAAGGATTATTATAGAAAATGTTACGTAATTGTTTGGGTGGTGGCAGTCTTCTGCAGGGCACAAGATCCAATCTGATAAGGATTATTATAGAAAATGTTACGTAATTGTTTGGGTGGTGGCAGTCTTCTGCAGGGCATAAGCACCAATTTGACAAGGACTATTATAGAAAATGTTACGTAATTGTTTGGGTGGTGGCAGTCTTCTGCAGGGCACAAACACCAATTTGACAAGGACTATTATAGAAAATGTTATGTAATTGTTTGGGTGGTAGCAGTCTTCTGCAGGGCACAAGCACCAATTTGACAAGGATTATTATAGAAAATGTTACGTAATTGTTTGGGTGGTGGCAGTCTTTTGCAGGGCACAAGCACCAATTTGATAAGGACTATTATAGAAAATGTTACTAAATTTTTGGGTGGTGGCAGTTTTCTGCAGGGCACAAGCTCCAATCTGATAAGGACTATTATAGAAAATGTTACTAAATTATTTGGGTGGTGGCAGTCACCTCCATGACACAAGCTCCAATCTGATAAGGACTATTATAGAAAATGTTACGTTATTGTTTGGGTGGTGGCAGTCTTCTGCAAGGCACAAGCACCAATATGACAAGGATTATTATAGAAAATGTTACTAAATTTTTGGGTGGTAGCAGTCTTCTGCAGGGCACAAGCACCAATTTGACAAGGATTATTATAGAAAATGTTACGTAATTGTTTGGGTGGTGGCAGTCTTCTGCAGGACACAAACACCAATTTGACAAGGACTATTATAGAAAATGTTACGTAATTGTTTGGGTGGTGGCAGTCTTCTGCAGGGCACAAGCACCAATTTGAGAAGGATTATTATAGAAAATGTTACGTAATTGTTTGGGTGGTGGCAGTCTTCTGCAGGGCACAAGCACCAATTTGACAAGGATTATTATAGAAAATGTTACGTAATTGTTTGGGTGGTGGCAGTCTTCTGCAGGGCACAAGATCCAATTTGACAAGGACTATTATAGAAAATGTTACGTAATTGTTTGGGTGGTGGCAGTCTTCTGCAGGGCACAAGCACCAATTTGACAAGGATTATTATTGAAAATGTTACGTAATTGTTTGGGTGGTGGCAGTCTTCTGCAGGGCACAAGCACCAATTTGACAAGGATTATTATAGAAAATGTTACGTAATTGTTTGGGTGGTGGCAGTCTTCTGCAGGGCACAATTACCAATTTGACAAGGACTATTATAGAAAATGTTACGTAATTGTTTGGGTGGTGGCAGTCTTCTGCAGGGCACAAGCACCAATTTGACAAGGATTATTATAGAAAATGTTACGTAATTGTTTGGGTGGTGGCAGTCTTCTGCAGGGCACAAACACCAATTTGACAAGGACTATTATAGAAAATGTTACGTAATTGTTTGGGTGGTGGCATTCTTCTGCAGGGCACAAGCACCAATTTGACAATGATTATTATAGAAAATGTTACGTAATTGTTTGGGTGGTGGCAGTCTTCTGCAGGGCACAAACACCAATTTGACAAGGACTATTATAGAAAATGTTACGTAATTGTTTGGGTGGTGGCAGTCTTCTGCAGGGCACAAGCACCAATTTGACAAGGATTATTATAGAAAATGTTACGTAATTGTTTGGGTGGTGGCAGTCTTCTGCAGGGCACAAGTACACATTTTATTAGGCTTATTACATACAAACTTGTTTGGCTAGTGACAGTCTGCTACAGTTTACTACGGTTTGATTTATTTTGAATGCTACATCGTTGTTTCGGTTGTTTCTTGTTTGTATTTGTATCAAATGTTTGCAAGTACAGTATATTGTTGGAGGAGGATATCGTATCATATTTGATTGATGTTTATCAATTGTAAGCAAAAAAATGATGTAGGTTTGGAGAAAAAGAATCAGCTCCAATTTTCCGTTTGGATGAAGCAACACATCAAGGTTTGGTTCATATTTAGCTGACTTATTGGTTTGTTACGGCGATTTGTAAAACACTAACACATCACATTAATCTCCAGGTTATGAATTAAATTTTAGTTAGGTTATTTTAGACAACCACTACATTAAATTCCCTGTTTATGTTCATAAATAAAAACATCTAATAAATGAGCTAAGAACCAACCATACAAAATTAATTCGAAACAAATTATTTCAACAAATATCTAAATGCAGTTATTTTTAACACTCAAAAGTGTATGTGGTTTTGCAGAGAATTTTTGAAGTTTAAATGGTACCACTGATTGTAAATCACTTTGATATTTAAATGCAGTTAATTTGAAGTATGAATTCAACCTATATAGTGAATCTTGCAATCCTGACGTAGCTCGATTATGCTGAGGAGTTTTAAATCAGCTGTTTTCTCTTGGATCAGCGGAATTAGATAAATACACTCAGAAAATGCGGTTATTCGGTCACAGAGTTGCTCCGTAGGTATCACTGGTGTTTATGTTCTGGGTACAGCGTCTGGCTGCCCCCTGTACGTCAGCTGCTGACCTTATGTACTCACAATGATGTGTGTCAATGCTGATGCGTTGGCCTGGAGAACAATGGGGACATAAGTTGTTTTGAAAATACCGGCTACACCTGAGCAAGGTCATCGCTCTAAAATCGAAAGGTCGAAAAAATCGCACCAGATCGACAACCTTGTGAAAACAAAAGATGATATGAAAACAATCAAGGACTGGCAGCATACTGTACTGTTGTGAGTTTCCACAGGATGTACAGGCATGTAGCCGCGCATGGAGGTTCGCGGAACCGAGAAAGTGAAATGTGGTGATTAGCCTCGTTCAGTTAATATTAAATCTGATGACATCAATAATGTCTCAACGTTTCAAGACATCAACTGAGAGTTCAAATTTCATTTTGTTTTATGTTAATTCGTCAACTTTTAGATCATGGTAAAAAATATCGGAAATAAAATTGAGTGTGATAAAACACACATTGGTTATTTCATAAAGTTCTGTGTAAGTTCACAATACAATCTCTGGAAAAGATGTTTTCATGTGTACATATTTTATAAGATAAAAATGATAAACTTTTCATGGGGGTCTAAAGAAACCAGTAAAAAAAAAAAAAAAAAAAAAAAAAAATAGGAAATCAGCAGGGCCAATGCTTGACACGGTCAGGATTACGTAGCTCTTATTTTAATATTCTCCATACTGTACAGTGAGAGAGACGTGTAATGTCCCTGCCATCTTCACATCAGGTTCTTCATCAACACATTTGAGAACATTCTCATTCATACTTAAGTATAATTTTTTTTCATACCTTTACAATGAACATTTTTTTAATTCAGCTAACAATGGATTAAAATTGGAAGATTCTCCTTCACTTTAAATATTGAAGTGAAATTCATTTAATGAAGTAATATATTAATAAACATGCAAGGTCTCTAACGTTGTTTTTTTAAACTTCAGTTTTGAGAAAACTAAAAGCTTGAAGGAAGTGTTAAAAAACAAAAAAATATTTTTAACATTTGATAGGAAATTGAAAGTGGCACAAAATAAAGAGTTTCTGTTTTTAGTTATTTATGAATAAGTCAAATACAAAATTTCAACTCACTAGGTAAGTTGTTTTAAAGTTATAAATTTACCTGGGGAGAGAAGTATTTTAGGAAAATAAATGTAATATAAATATAACCAAATAAAATTAATAATTAATGTATACAACAAAGGAAAGATATATAAACTTAGGCTAGGTGCTAAGAAAATAAGCCTAAATGGGCATGACGCCTGTGCGTAGGCCAGAGTTGTTCAAGTCAACCAATACAAAGATATGAATAAAAATCATCTGGGAAATAATCATAGAAATACGTGTTTTTACATATATAAAATCGACATAGTACGAGTATATTCATTTAAAATATCCAAATAAAAATATAGACGACATTTTCAGAAAATTAACAAGAGAGGCAAAAAAAAAAAAAAATGAGTTGACTCGAGTGTTGAAACGCTTTAGGCTAGATATTAACTATCGATATGAAAAATTAGCCAGCTATATGAAGGATACATTTTATTAATCTCTAACAAATTGTAACAGAAAACTACAGATGATTCGCGCAAACCACAATGAAACAAAACCGGTGAAAAATAAATATTAACTGTTTTTGCCGTAAAAACCTATAGAAAACCGCTACACTCCAATTAAAATGAAATTCTATATATGAACTTTATTTTAGTTGAAATTGATTTTATATTCAGCATAAACAGTCCATGAATAAAATATAATCAAAATATAAAATACCAAATTTACCTACTTCGAGTCCAGCCACTTCAGAAAATGACAGAACCAGCGCCAACAAAATATTTACTCCTTTATTGACCAAATTGCGAAATTGTTTAAGTCGGCACTAGTGGCGCAGTGCTGTAGCGCAGCTTTTTGGGGACTAAGTGTTGAAATTGTAGACAATAGGTCATAAGCTTAATCCTCTTAATACTAACAGAGCTTCCGCTCAATGGTTGCCATCGACGTGGACACAACTAGAGACGTCGGTGGTGTCCATGTTAGGTGGTAGTTCAAATGTTGTCTAGGGGAGAAAACTGGATGTGAGGCTTGTCAGTTAGCTGAAAATCAGACCAATACTACGTTCTATGTTGAAGATGGAGCTGTATTGGTTTTCTGTATATAATTTTTTAAATAAAACAATTTAAACCAATAAAAACTTTTTAATAGTAAGGCCTTTCGATAGCAAGGCTATCATCGTCAGACACATCTATATATATAAAAGGCAAAGCCCTCACTGATTGACTCACTCACTCATCACTAATTCTCCAACTTCCCATGTAGGTAGAGAGCTGAAATATTGTACACTGTTTCTTTAGAACTTAAATAGGACAACTAAAGTATTTTCATCTTGATAAAGTACTCCTAAGGGGTATAAAGCACCCTTAAAAGATTGGTCCATAAGGATAACATTGGGTTGATTTTAGTAAATTAATAACAGCTGTTTTGTAAATAAATAAACATGTCTATTTTGAATGTTTGACATTATACTATTTAATATTTTACTATGAGTTAAATCTTCAGCTGTTAAACAAAAATAAATGAAATGAACACTCTTGAAATAGGCTAAATAGGTGGCAAAGCAATTAGTGTGAGTGAGATACTGTACCGAAATGTAATATTGTAATTTTACGTTATATAGTTAATATACCGATTTTTGTATTGAATAGTTACATGCCGAGGCCGAAGGCCGAGGTGTATCGAGCGTAGCGAGCATCGGGGTTGGCACGCGAAGCGTGCAGGGGTGTCCCCTAGTCACAAATAAATATACAAAAAGTAAATAAAAGTAATATAAGCTTATATAAACATATGTTTTAAAATTTTTTAACTTTTGTGGCTCAATATATTATTATTATTCTAAATGGTAGTTTTATTATGATATTTTATTATCAATACTACGTTGTTAAGATTCCACGTAAAGATGTAGATCCTTTAGTTGTCTAGGCTATTGGGACAGTCGATCTTAGTTAGCAACAATGATTACACTCGTTCATCTACATTCATCACAATGATTCCTTCCTCATATTCGCCCATACATCTACTATCGGCGTCTTATGTATAATAATGAAATTATCAGTGTTTGAATATTTTTGTTAACTAAAGCCACTATGTAGGAACTTACCGGCCAGAAGTCTTTGTAACGTAGAGAATCTCTCATCGTGTTCACAACACGGAGAAAGGTGATTTGAGGACAATTAACATCTGTACCTATCTCACATACACCTGATAGGTAACCTATTATTTGAGTTTTGTAGAAGAATTATCAGCCACGTGCTGTTGATATAAATTTTGTTATTGATAAGGTGCTATCGCTAGCCTCCGTTTGCGTCAGGAAGAAGTAGATTAATGTTAGAGGCTAGACGTTGGAACGTGTTTCATTTTATTTATGCATTTAAACAACAACAACAAAAACGGACTTTAAAATAAATAATAAAACCGATACAAAGTGAACTAAAAAATCCAATCCTCACTAGGTCTATTATTTTTTATTAAATGTAATTCAAATCAAATGTTGTCAATTGATCGTTTGATTAAACAGATAAAAGATGATTCTTATAGACAGGATGTTGTCATTTGCAATAAGACATTTAGTTCTATTGAATCGACATAATTGATCGTGGGGTATCGAGATGTCGTTTGACGATTACAACGAGTCGCTTACCGATGTCAACAACATTACGAATTCTCCTAAAATACATCAATCACAGAGGACGTACTGTCAAGAGAGGAAGTAAGTAATTTACAAAACATTTAACTAACTACCTGACTCATCTCAATTCTGGAAACATAATTTAGGGTTCTATTTTCGGTCACTTGCAAATGAAGTGGATGTTACGAACTGGTTTCCAGTGACATTACAGAGACTCTGTAATGCTCTCTTCACTTCCTCCCTGTAAAGTGTAACCAGAATTTGTTCACATTACAGATGACAAATTTCTAAAGCAATCTCAGCATCTATACATGTTAATAGTTTTTTTTAATTTGCAGGCAGTATTTACGGTATTTTTTTTTTGTTTTATTTTATTTACTTGTGAAAATATCATTATGATAAAATATATTAACATATAAATATATATTTTATGATAAAATATTTACAAATCTCGTGAACTTGTATCTACGACAAGTTTAAACATTCTATTTTTAAGCGTTTTAATGTAATATAAATCCTGCTCTAACGAACAAAACATGCATATGTATTTATAGTAAATTGGTCGGTAGCGTAGTTGGTTCAATCCCAGCTTCATGTGCTAAAGGTTGTCAGTTCGATCCCAATCAGAGTCAATTCATTTTGAGAAGGATCAGCTGATAACCACCGGCTGTTCATTTGTCATTGGGCTATTAATTAATGACACTTTCTAAGGAATAGTCGGCCTTAGTTTGTAACAATGACTACATTCGCTCATCTACACTCATCACACTCAATCGAAATCCATATTCGCCCATATCTTGACGATCGGCGTCTTATGAATAAATAAAATAAATAAAAATAAATAAAATAAATAAATAGTAATAATAATGTTTTATTGCATGAGATATTTGACATGTATTGCAATAGTTAATTAGCTTTGTAAAATTTAACATTCATACACACAAAGGTCACATTCACACACAACATTTTTCAGTTACTCCTTCCTCATTTATTTACATTTTCTCCTCTAACCTCATTCGGGATAATTTTGTTGTAACCTCACAATTACATGCCATTAACACGTCAGAGTTATAAAAGGCTTCTATGATTAAAATCTTTTCAGACAATTTTCCAAATGCCATACGCGTCTAGGCATTTTAAATCGATTTTAGCAGTCGGTTGATGAAATGAACTCCTGCCTGTGAAGGCAAACGTTCATGAACCACGTTCTGTGTCTTGCAGTTCGGTAGTTCTCCCTGCCTCTCGTCTCATATTAGTGTACACTACCTCTTACGAGGTCACACTTTTCTTTGAAAAAGATACATGTTTCCAGAATATAAAAGCAGGGAAGTGTCAATAATGACAAATTTTTGAATGCTGGTCTACACAACTCTTTCCATGCATTTTCACAAGTTCTTTGAAGTGGATTGAAGGTTACATATTAATAAATAAATATAATATAGTTGGAATCTTTACTGTTATATGGAATTCCTACCCACAAATATAGATATTATATTTATTTGAAGTGTTGTTATTTCGACCTCGTCCATTGTGACATAGTGAAAAACTACACTTATCACACAGTGTTAAGTTTACACTAGAGTGTAGGACGTTATATTATCGCACAATGTTAAGTTTACACTAGAGTGTAGGACGTTATATTATCGCACAGTGTTAAGTTTACACTAGAGTATAGGACGTTATATTATCACACAGTGTTAAGTTTACACTAGAGTGTAGACGTTATATTATCACACACTGTTAAGTTCACACTAGAGTGTAGGACGTAATATTGATGCACAGTGTTAAGTTTACACTAGAGTGTAGGACGTTATATTATCACACAGTGTTAAGTTTACACTAGAGTGTAGGACGTTATATTATTGCTCAGTGTTAAGTTTACACTAGATTGTAGGACGTTATATTATCACACAGTGTTAAGTTTACACTTGAGTGCAGGACGTTATATTATCACACAGTGTTAAGTTTACACTAGAGTGTAGGACGTTATATTATCACACAGTGTTAAGTTTACACTAGAGTGTAGGACGTTATATTATCACACAATGTTAAGTTTACACTAGAGAGTAGGACGTTATATTGACGCACAGTGTTAAGTTTACACTAGAGTGTAGGACGTTATATTATCACACAGTGTTGTTTACACTAGAGTATAGGACGTTATATTATCACATAGTGTTAAGTTTACACTAGATTGTAGGACGTTATATTGATGTACAATGTTAAGTTTACACTAGAAAGTAGGACGTTATATTATCGCGCAGTGTTAAGTTTATACTAGAGTATAGGACGTTATATTATCACACAGTGTTAAGTTTACACTAGAGTGGAGAACGTTATAATATCGCACAGTGTTAAGTTTACACTAGAGTGTAGGACGTTATACTATCGCACAGTGTTAAGTTTACACATGAGTGTAGGACGTTATATTATCGCATTATTATGTTTATAGGCTATTGGTAACTGCCTTGAAATACAGAACGCAGTTTAGTGATCGTCTCCACATACATTCATTGCAATCGAGTGGCAGTCATCAATAATTTAGTAAAAGTTAATTCGTTTATCCCTCTGTTTTGGGAGAGGGGTATAAGGGTAGGGACTGACAACGGTTCTGACTCTGCCAACCGAACAGAGAACTGAAGAAGTAACTATTCGACACCTCAAACACAATGTATGTCATAATAATTATTCTGTTTATCTGTACACTATGCCCCTAGTTTCATCCATTTAGTGCATTTTTGGATGCGACCTCTGTTTCTTTCTTCTCTATGACGCAACTCAAAACGTCCGTTTTTCATATGAAAGTTGCAACTGGAATTCCTTCCACTAGTGTTACATTACATTATAACCATCTTTTACATATAAATCCTTTCGTTGTTTGGAACTTAATACCAGCTGCTAAATATAATTTAAACGTTTAGATTTAAATGCTAATCTGGATTGCATAAATGGTATATATAGGTCTATATAAAGGGAAATGATAATTTAACATTGAACCAATCACATGTAGTTCGGTTCAACTTTAAATTGTAGGACGTCTAGTTGTTCTGCCCGATCGCGTATTACTTAGCTACGCAACAGTCCTGAACAGTGCCGTGAAAGAGATTGAATGGTCACTGTTTTGTCCATCACGGGCCTATTCAACGTTCTCAGATATGACGCACTGTAGATAACACTGATACAATCTGAAGCTACAATTTTGTTAGACTTTGTTTATTTCATCATAATGAACTTAAAATGATAATTATTTTTGGTTAAAAAAATTAAAGTATTTTTTTCGAGAATTTTTAATCAATACTGTGATTTTGCTTTTAAGCAAAATTGTACTCATTTTACTTGAGAATGATTGAGGTAATGAGAGAAATATGATTTGTGTTTCTCCTTCGAAACACATTCTTATGGTTCTTTATCTTTCCAGTGACTCGAATATGAAAGAATATTTTTTGTGAATATATATATATATATGATAATAAACGTATACATGTAACAGTTACATTTTATTTATCAATCGTACTAAAAAAACTATATTGAAACCAAACAGTGTAAATAGTTGATCATGCATACTTTTTTATTTAAAAAAAGTTTATTATAATTATTTTAGTTGTCGTAAAAAAATATTAATTATAAAAATAAATTATTATGCGATATATTTATTACATTTTTCTTTTTTTAATGGTAATTTTAATTATTTGAGTAAAAAATGCTGTACTAATCCCTATTTCATAATCACATAGAAGAAATGGTTTAAGGGTTTTTAGAAGGTCGGTAAATTTATTTGGTCGCCCATTACCTGAGCGAAGATTACCTTAATTGAGCGAAAGCCCTCGAAGGGCCCCCAAAAACGTGCCTTAACTGAGCGAAGTCCAGTCCAGGTATATGCGAGTTGTCGGGACAAGGAATGTTCTTGTTTATGTAGCATCATATTCCACCCGCATACCAGAGGCGGTCAACCACCTGGCTCCGGCACGCGCTACCCCGTTACCTAACCTAACCTAACCAAAAGTTTTTGGGGAATTTTATTTTGTATATTTGTGTAAGATTCTATTATGTTTAAAAGTGGAATATGCTATGTGAATGTTCATAGTCAAAGAGGGCCGCAGGTTCGCTCAGTTAAGGCATGTCTCTGGGGGCTCCCTGGAGTGATTCGCTCAGTTCAGGCACCCAGGCTACTTGACAGGTCACTTCGCTCAGTTAAGGCCCGACCATTTATTTCTACAGACTTTATGTCTAAGCATAAAGCATACAATTTAAATAAAATATGTATTGGGTTTTCAACTGTTATGCAATTTGACTTGTTCCCGAGCTTGAGATTATTTATGACATGGATTCAATGTATTTACTTTGATAAAACCCGTTGAACTAAATACACGAGAATACATAATATAAGTGTATCTACAACGTACCCTATTCTACCTATTACATAACTACTCTACTCTTAAATACACGAGAATACATAATATAAGTGTCTCTACAACGTACTCTACTCTACCTATTACATAACTACTCTACTCTTAAATACACGAGAATACGTAATATAAGTGTATCTACAACGTACTCCACTCTACCTATTACATAACTACTCTACTCTTAAATACACGAGAATACGTAATATAAGTGTCTCTACAACGTACTCCACTCTACCTATTACATAACTACTCTACTCTTAAATACACGAGAATACGTAATATAAGTGTATCTACAACGTACCCTACTCTACCTATTACATAACTACTCTACTCTTAAATACACGAGAATACGTAATATAAGTGTCTCTATAACGTACCCTACTCTACCTATTACATAACTACTCTACTCTTAAATACACAAGAATACGTAATATAAGTGTCTTTACAACGTACTCCACTCTACCTATTACATAACTACTCTACTCTTAAATACACGAGAATACGTAATATAAGTGTCTCTACAACGTACTCCACTCTACCTACTGCATAACTACTCACTCCTAAATACACAATAATACGTAAGTAATATAAGTGTCTCTACAAGGTACCCTACTCTACTTATAACATAACTACTCTACCTATTACATACACGACATTATACATACCTATTACATACATACATACCTATTACATATACTCTACTCTTAAATACACGAGAATACGTAATATAAGTGTATCTACAACGTACCCTACTCTACCTATTACATAACTACTCTACTCTTAAATACACGAGAATACGTAATATAAGTGTATCTACAACGTACTCCACTCTACCTATTACATAACTACTCTACTCTTAAATACACGAGAATACGTAATATAAGTGTATCTACAACGTACCCTACTCTACCTATTACATAACTACTCTACTCTTAAATACACGAGAATACGTAATATAAGTGTATCTACAACGTACCCTACTCTACCTATTACATAACTACTCTACTCTTAAATACACGAGAATACGTAATATAAGTGTCTCTATAACGTACCCTACTCTACCTATTACATAACTACTCTACTCTTAAATACACAAGAATACGTAATATAAGTGTCTTTACAACGTACTCCACTCTACCTATTACATAACTACTCTACTCTTAAATACACGAGAATACGTAATATAAGTGTCTCTACAACGTACTCCACTCTACCTACTGCATAACTACTCACTCCTAAATACACAATAATACGTAAGTAATATAAGTGTCTCTACAAGGTACCCTACTCTACTTATAACATAACTACTCTACCTATTACATACACGACATTATACATACCTATTACATACATACATACCTATTACATATACTCTACTCTTAAATACACGAGAATACGTAATATAAGTGTCTCTACAACGTACTCCACTCTACCTACTACATAACTACTCACTCCTAAATACACAAGAATACGTAAGTAATATAAGTGTCTCTACAACGTACTCTACTCTACCTACTACCACAGAATATAGACAGATACAGAAGCCCCACGCAATGCTAAATTTTGAAACGCGAGATCGCTTAACTCACCGGCCAGATCATACGCGGCGCTAGTGGTAAAAACCGGCCAAGCGCGGTTGCCAAACTGTGGCTGGCCGGCCGGCCCAGCCGGCCAGGGAGAAATCCCCCGCTACGCATCGTCTCTGGTCTCTCAGGCTAGTCAACAACAGTCCCGCGTGTAGGGCACGAGCAGTCCAACAATGATGCATATGCGGAGTTTAATATTACTATACATCTTTTACTGTTAAAACGTAATATTCATATTAACATTTTTTATTGACAATTAATTATAGTTTGTTTAATTCGGTGCCTGTCCTAAACCGCCCAATCTTAGTAATAACTAGAAAAAAATTAAAATAATCAGGTATTCTTTCCTATAATACGTTTTTGTTTCTCTTGTTTACTATAGGTCTTCACCGACAAGTTTTGCATAACTTGGTGAAACCTAGATTTTGTACACACGAGTAAAAATAAGTAAATAAAACATATGGAAAAATATTTTGCCCGTATAAATGAATAAAGTAAGTGTAAAAGCTTACTATCATGAATGTATTTAAGATAGTAGTAATAATAATAATAAATACTTGCAAATTTGTAAATAATAGCCTACATAAATGTTAGTTAAATTATTTTGTATACTTTATTATTTTATTGGCGTTGTCTATAATTCATACACTTAGCTTCCATACTACAATTCCATACATGTAGCTTAATCAACTATTTAAAAAATACATTATTTTAAACGTTTCTTCAGGTATTCATCAATAGGGTGCTATTTCCGCTCAAAACTTGACTATCTGAAAATTAGATAAATATAAAACATAAATAATCCTATTACAAAGAACAAATGTTTTCCAATTTTATCGTGGCTAGGGAGATGATTTCTATAAGTATTATTAAAGCCAAACAACACTGACTAATCACAAATTCTCAAAATTCATAAGGCCACGAAATTTGCTATAAACATTCATTATAGGCTAGAGACATATACTAAGAGGGGATTTGTCAACAGTTTTTCTCAAAAAGCTAAATTAAGGCAGATAATAATATCCCAATACTAGCAAATCATTGTTACCCTAACATTGAGAAAGCTTATGACGTGCACCGTTGACACTGTTGCACACTTGACATAAGAGGTTATTTTTTAACAGTGTATTGAAACAATGTTAAGCATGTAATACGAAGAAAAGTAACAAAATTAAACGAGTGAGTGAAATGAGCGTAGCCAGTAACGGGGTTTTGCACACTTAGCGTGCTGTGGTATCCCCTAGTTTAAGAAAAAATTAGGTTTTGGATTATTACTATTATTTTTTACAGTTTTAAATAGGTAAAAATGTTTAAAAGAACATAAATCTCGAATTGGGACAAAGTGTTTGGGAGATTGAAGGCGATAGGTCCCATGCTCGGTCCTCTTAATACCGACACGGCGTCCGCACAATGGTTGCCATCGACGTGGACACTACTAGAGACGTATGGGGTGTTCATGTTGGATGGTATTCAAGGTTCGGATGTTGTGTAGGGAAGAGAACTGAGTGTCAGACTTGTCCGTTAGCTGAAAATCAGACCAACACTACGTGGTTGGGATTTTATGGAAAGCTGCAGGTCCGATAGTTGCCCTGGCTGTTGGACTATTAATAAATTGCACTTTCTGAGGAACAGTTAAACTCAGTTAGTAACCAGACTACACTCATATCATCGTTCATATTCGCCTTAAAATACGCACAACGTTGTGTCGGCGTCCCATATGTTAGAACGAATACTGTTTCCTTCAAACTAGATGGAAAATAATATTTGAGGCAAAGTTAAAGAACGCGTCTATAAAAAAAAATATATGAATAAAATTCAGTCAATCTATATACTATAAAGCTCGATGTAGTGACTGACTGACTCACTGACACTAAATGTTGAGGCATTTCCCGGCGTCTTACCCCCACGAAGAGTATACTTGAATTGAAGCTCTCTGTCTGAAACCTCCAGAAAAATTCACAACAGTTTTCTTTTTTCACTGTTCAACAAGATGGCGGCCTTTTTACCCCAAAACTTCCCCAATGTCCCCAATAGAAAAAATCACTAAAAAGTAGCTTTTATTACCTAAGTTGAAGAAAATCTTTAGTAAAATGTCCAAACATTTACAGTTCTACATGTGTAACAAACGCACACCTTATATATGAATTTCAGCTTAATAACTCAAACATTTGTGGTATCGGGGGCTCAAAAACTGAAAATTTTAAAAATGTAAAAATTTTTAAAACTGATCTAATCTACTCAAGTGAGGTATCAATTTAAAGCAATTTCTCTCCTGAATCCAAATACAATATCAGATTTTGAACAGGATAATATTAAGGGGTTAATGCTCCTAAAACAAAACAAAAAATTCCTAAACCCAGTAAAAGGGTAGTACAAAAATAAAACTACCGTAGGCCGAGTTCCATAACTGCCTGTAGAAGAGCGTCTTGGCGAGGCCGTAGGCCGAGCTCCTCCACGAGACCGCAGGCCGAGTTCCTCCACGAGGCCGCAGGCCGAGTTCCTCAAATGGGACTGTAGCAGTGTCTTGGTGAGACCGCAAGCTGAACCTTCCCCCGCGAGGCCTGTAACAGAGCGTCTTGGCGTGGCCGAAGGCCGAGCTCCCCCACGAGGCCGCAGGTGACCCATATCTCACGAGCACAGCGAGTGACGACGGGGTTGGCATGCGAAGCGGGCAGTGGTGTCCCCTAGTGTCTGAATAAAATTGGTTTGGTTTCGGTTATTTTATCATTGTGTCTTGTTAAAACTTAGCGTTTTAATGTAGAGAAAGAAAGACTACGACAGTTTGTGTTAGAGGAAGTGTAAAAATTTATACAAATAGAATCACTGCGGATGTTAAGGTTCCCAAAACACCTATCACAAGTGTACGTGGAGAACTGTGAAGTGAAAGAAATTTTTTAAATAATACACATCATTTAGGCCTAGATTATTTTCCTCGAGCCATTTGTGCCATGTGTTAATCAATTAATCAAACGTCTTCTGCATCTTGTCCCCTCATTGTCAATTATCTTCTATCGTCTAAAACTGTAACAATGCCATGAGTAAACTGAAAAATACTAAATTAAAATGTTAAAGTTTTTAGCAAAGCCCGTCTTCAACCTTATGGTAGCGCCATCAGCGTTCACGGAGTGAATGTGACGAATGCTGCAGTCGCACACCATTCACACACCTTACTTCACTAATCTATGCGATACATTTCCTGCAGCAAAAGTATACCCACATTCGTATTTGGTGACTAATCGTTAAAATGAATAAGTGAAACCAGTGTGATATAAACTCCACGTTAGACCAAACTATTTACATTATCATAGTCCGGGTAGGACCGTGTCTGATTGCTATGTACACTAATTAGATGTTGCCGACGTTTCGAGTGCATTGCAGCTCTCATCTTCAGGGCGACATACTCATCACCAGGTACATTACATATACTCTGTGCACAGAATATTGTGACATTCAGAGTGGTCTCCATCCTGGGAACCGGTGATGCGGAAGTAATGGATGGGTCGCTGACCATCTGCCCTGCTTGTTTACAACCTTTGGGGCACAATGGCTTACGCATGAACGCCCCTTTACCTCTTCACTGGACTTCTAGAATCTTCTGGGTTGACGAGCCAGCTCTGTCATGGAACTTCGGACGCAGGGGAATTCAAGAAGCTTCTAGATGGAGACCTGCAGGTGATATATACGGCCCGGATACCAGCGCTAGTCAGTTAGTCAGTCAGTGAGTCAGTACAGCCCGGGTGTTTGCAGCGACAGCGAGCGAGTTCTACAGTGCGAGTGAAGTGTCCGAGTATAGTGAAGTGGTCTACGGAGAAGTTACCGGTGAGTGGTTCGTTGTGGGGATCAACGAAGGAGCAGTGCGGTACTTGTGGACGACTTCTGAAGGGACACTGAAGAAACTGTGAGTGAACTGTTAGCTTTGGACTGTAGGTAGTAGGGAATCTAGTAAAGTCAATTAGTAGTCAGTAATTGTAAATAATAGTAGGGAATCTAGTAGAGTCACTTTATAGTTAGTAATTGTAAATAATAGTAGAGAATCTAGGAAAGCCACTTTATAGAGCTAGGAATTGTAATTAAAAGAAAGGAATTTAGTAAAGTCACTTTGCAATTAGTAGTTGTAATTATTGATGCCATCTAAGATTGTAAATATAAATTAGTTTAACTGTAACAGTAGGCCTAATAGTAAATTGTACTTTTCACAATAGTTAAAGTTAAGGAATTAATCCATTTAAATATAATAAGTTAATTTTATATATTCAATAAATTTAGTAATTGTTTAGTATATCGTGTTGCTTATTTGTAAAACCCACATAGTGATTAATTATTTATAAATTAGGACGTGTAAAAACGTCACAATATAGACAGATATCTGTCTATATTCTGTGCTCTGTGGATCTAGTAACAGTGTGTTGCCCTGAAGATGAAACTGCAATGCACTTGAAACGTCGGCAACATGTACATAGCGTGCACACAAGGTGAAAAAAATATAGAAACGCTGTCACAGCTTTTATATGACTTAACATATAAAAGTGAAATCTTGCACATCATCTTTGTCACAAAAACCTACTTTTTCATACCATTAGTGACTTTTCATCCTTTCACTGGTACGGCCCGTGAGGAGTTGAACGAACATCTTAAATCTAAGCCAAGTTTGGTATTGAATGAAAGGTCTATTTAAGAGAATTAACTGTCCAAACTGGAATTGGAAAGGATTATCCTTTACAGAGTAGCGGTCATTTGAATGTCATGACAAACAAATTTAATCTTTTGTCTTGTGAAGTAACTAATTTGTATGGTTATTTTTCCATACATAATTTGATAATTTAATTTCTATTAGTAATTGTGTTTAAGACTTTTATCTGTTCTAAAGACTTGGATATAAATCAGTCTTTTTAACTTTTATCTTTTAATATATAAAAAGTCACCAATATTTCTTTTTTTTCTCTTAATCTGTCCACTTTAAAGTATCTACAAGCAGTAATAAGCGCCCTATTAAATTGGCCAAATTGAAAGGTTTAAAAATGTGAAAAGGGACGTAGAAAATAGAGGTTTGAGTAAGATGAATAAAAATAATGTGGTTATGAAATATCGAGATATGAGAAATGTTGGTGATAAGATATAATTTTTAAAATAGTCTATATGTTTACTATGTGTTTACAGTATTTATTTTGTATTGTATAACACTTTTAGGGCGTATTTATGTAACAATTTATGTTTTGTTTTTGGGTTTAATCAAATGTTTATTAATGTAAATAGTTCATAAATGTATCGATAGTTAAAAGTATAACCTCTAATTATATGTTTCAAGGATCCTTATAAGCATGTGCCATCAATACAATTTGCTTGTCTCTGTATCTGCTCAGGTACAGTATATAGTATCTATAAACATTGATGATATTCAGTCGGTATAAAATAAGTAAACAAATCAATCAATTTGGCAAATTGAAAGATTTAAAAATAGTAAGACCTAATAAAAATGAATAAAAATAATGAGCTTATGAGAGGGATGTATTGAGAAATTGTGGTAATAAATTCTGTATAGTATGTATGTCTAAATTATATGTTATATTTTATAGTTCCTCGTGGTGTAATATCACTGACAATGCCCAAGCTAACTGCAGAATAAAAATCTTGGTTTTCTTATCATCCATCGTTATTTGATCTTCCTTAAACAATTAATTGTTTCATAATTTAATTTGATAAATTATCATAAATGTTTCATAAACTTGTTAATTAAGAATGCAATTAAACAATCCCCTTTATTTAGAAGTGCATAAAATAGGTTTCATTTGCTTAACGTATAACTTATGTACTAGAAGAATTTGGCTAAAATTCAAACAAGAGGATGTATAGGGTCAAAATACGCGGAGTAAATGCAACTCAGTGAACGTAAGCGGGGGTATTCCGGGCCTTGCCCTCAGTGCCCTGTCTGACTGTCGGTTGGAGTTCTGTCTGTCCATTCTGTATTCCTCCCTCCACTGTGGGAGAACGGGAATCCCGCACTATGATCTGGCAACGCCGCGCCAGTTAGCGACCGTTTCAACGCCTTCATTTTGAGAAATACCACAAACTGCCCGTTTCATTATTTCCTATACCGTGGGGCTTCTGTATCTGTCTATATTCTGTGCTACTACATAACTACTCACTCCTAAATACACAAGAATACGTAAGTAATACAAGTGTCTCTACAACGTACTCCACTCTACCTACTACATAACTACTCACTCCTAAATACACAAGAATACGTAAGTAATATAAGTGTCTCTACAACGTACTCTACACTACCTACTACATAACTACTCTACTCCTAAATACTCAAGAATACGTAAGTAATATAAGTGTCCCTACAACGTACTCTACTCTACCTACTACATAACTACTCACTACTAAATACACAAGAATACGTAAGTAATATAAGTGTCTCTACAACGTACTCTACTCTACCTACTACATAACTACTCACTCCTAAATACACAAGAATACGTAAGTAATACAAGTGTCTCTACAACGTACTCCACTCTACCTACTACATAACTACTCACTCCTAAATACACAAGAATACGTAAGTAATATAAGTGTCTCTACAACGTACTCTACTCTACCTACTACATAACTACTCTACTCCTAAATACACAACCATGTAAAACTGTTTAATACACTATAGATAGGATTTTTTCCGTTAGTTCACTACCACAACCATAATTTTGGTTAACCTAACATAACCAAACCAAACTTAACATAACTAAACCTAACCAAACCTAACATAACATAACCAAACCTAATCTAACATAACTACTTTACTTTTAAATACACAACCATGTAAAACTGTGTATTACATGATAAATAGGATCATTTCCGTTAGTTCACTACCATAGCCATAATTTAGGTTAACCTAATATAAAACCAAACCAAACCTAACATAACCTAACCAAACTTAACATAACCTATCCAAACCTAACATAACTTAACCTAAACAAATCTTACATAACCTAACCAAAGTAGTGGTAGTGAATTAACGGAAAAGGTACGATAAATCATTTTCTGCACATTATTTTTTAACATAATTTAAAACAAAAAAAGTATCAAAGACATGTGAGCGTTATTATGATTTATATTTGATGTAAACGTCAGATCAGTTTACATTTCACATCTTCGGTAGTGTATATTCGATTGTTTGTAAGCGTTTCTCTTTTAAAATATTGTTTTATTTTCAGCTTTTTATTCGAGTGATGATACAGGATGTTGTTAGTATTAAAACAAAAATCTGTAAGTTTACTTATTACAATTAGTGATATGGCAGGGGACTGTAGTAGGTCACTCTTACAGTATTTACTATAGACTCGTTTAGTTTACTAGTAGATCGCAACCCGTAACCTCTCGCCGACCTCCCTGCCACGACTTATATCGGTCCTTTTTTCGAGGAATAAAAGTCCTTTGCTAAGGACTGTAATTTCAATAAATATACGATAGTGTACGATATATTTTGAAAGTACTAGTCAATAACCGAGTGCCATGCACAAAGGCAAAATATAAAAATACCGTACAGTATAACTAGACAATAGTATATTTCATAACAAGAGTGGAAAGTGGGGTTTTGCATGTTCGAGACCATATGGTCGAGAACATACAAAACACTTTCACTCGAGTTTTGAACGATACTTTTCACTACACTACGGAATAAAAACAGGTGTTGTTGACTGTGGAAAATTTTCGGTTGTAAACAATGTTACTTTCGGTAGTAAACAATAGACAGCTGTTGAAAATATGATGTTTCGCAGGTTGTAAACATATAACGAAAACAGCTGAACTCATAGTAGTGTAGTGAAAATGATAGTATAGCACAAATATATTAAAATAAAATTATGCGTGGTTAAAATCATAACAATGACATTTTTCTTTTTGTTTAACTTCTTATCCTACTCGGAATCTGAAGATTAAAATTCTACTAGCCAACAGCCCTTACTTAACTACGGGGTGGTTCTCTACGCTTTCCCTCCCTCCGTGGTTCTCTCAAACTATCACATAAATATAAAAGCTCAGTATACTGCCGTTCTCCTAGATAACTAAGTCTCATAGTCTAGAAAACCGTATTAGTCTACTTTAGGAAAATAGTGCAATCATGTCAGAGTTAGTAGAAATTACCTTTGATATTTCACAATGAAAACCAAATTGGTCAATCTTTTTACTGGTAATGTTTATGTTATTTGTATCAGTTGATTGAAATAAATTGTAATATTAAACGCCGATGTTAGGTTACTCTTTTAGAAAAGAGGAAATGTTGATGGACTTTTTTCTACCCCTTAGGAATATAATTTCTAGAAAGCCTTTCTCAGTGGGCCCCTATGATAATAAAGCCAACACCCCTCCAAATTTCCACAAAATCTGTTCTGTGGTTCCGGAGATTTGGTGATGACTGAGTACATCATTTTCGGAATTTATATATTTAGATTGCTATATATTTTGATATATCATATTGATTTACATATAAACTTGAAAGTCTGTTTCCTCAATTACATGTTCTAAAAATGAATTACTTATCTAGCTGTCAAACCTGCTACATACCTACACGTTAATTAGATTCTATAAGACAGAACCTCTATAAATAGCATGACTATTCATTTTCCCAATGGTTTTGGCTAAATTCTTTAATTACATATCTTAACAAAATGCTCATATCACCACCTGACATATGAGATTGGTGCTCCAAGCACGAATTTGTCAAACAAGAGATTCCTAGGTCTCCGTTACAGCACAGCTGTTGACCCCAGGCAGGTCCTCGGCCCTAGGCCTCGGATATCGGAGAGCTGGGGGCCATCGGAGAGCTGCTGACTACGAGGCCGACGACCCTGCCTGAAATTGTATCAAGAAAAGGTTAGATCAAATATAAAAATCACTATGGTGTGATTGTTCGATCACGGAGCCCTGCAATGACCGATTGTCTTGCGGTGAAAGTAGTTTTGCGTTTTAAAGATATTTGACCTTAGGGTGACTTTAGTTAAATACTATTAAAAACATTTTTTATGAAAATCGCTTTGATCATATAGATTATTATTATAAGATAGCAGCAAACGTGATAAATTTTCTAGAACAAACCACAACTTCCGTTTTTAATTGAATACAACTTCCGCAAGACAGCCCTAGGGTGTATCTGGACATATTAGCTGCTTTGACTGCCACTCTTATAGTTTACACAATTTTTGGCCCACCCACCTACCCTATGAACACATGTAGGGTTGTTGATTCATAACTTTAAAAAGTAGTCAATTTATTAGTAAATATATATTCCAGGACAGTTTAAGAATACGATACGATAAAGTAAATTTTACTTTTCTTTAATCACGGCGAAGAATACGAGAGTTAAAATACAGCCTACCTACTACCTTCAAAGTATAATTTTGATGTCTCGGATTAATTAATTTAGTATGAATCTTCTCATTAAAGTTTTGCCTTCAAATGTGAGTGTTTTGGAAACTCAATCCCCTGGAAAACTGGCAGACCCTCACCACCTGTTCTCTATATGAATGAGTCCATGTAGAAAGGACTTAAGACACAAAAACCTATTTTTTTGAAAACTAAAAAACTGTTGCCATATGATACACTCTGCCTAACTTTATGACAAAATTATGTTAGATTTTATAGCCATCAGGCACTTGTCATAAGGTAAAAAAAGCGCACATGTCTTTATGCGCAAGTTAAAAATTATTTTTTATCACATATTGAAGCCCTTTTTTGCACAAAATTGAATTTTTACCGTTAAAGTTTATATCTCTATAGTCAGCGTTTAACCAATATAGTTTTAGAGACTGGATATGAATAAAAGTAACAAATCTTGCTAAATGAAATTTTAATGTGGTTAAATCTTACACATCTTACCTTAGATACAATAAATAAAAACTAAAATTTTTCTGTTGGCAAGATGTTTGACAAATACAACGTTGTACATTATAATAAGTAAAGCGACATTTACATAATATCAAGCCAATAGTCAGTCACTAGATTTTAAATAATTTATTATCATTTTTAGGCGTGTTTCTATTTGCTGGAATGGCTGAAATGTTAAGTACAGTGCAAGAAACTAGTTAGGCATAAGACAATATTCCTTTCGAACCTACCATACATAAATGAATCGATAACTTTTTACATGCAGTGATTTTGCTCAAACATAATATGTTCAATGGAAGCCATCAAACAGTTGGAAATTATCTCTCTGTCAGGCTTAAAATGACTTGAATGCTTAAAACTTGAGAATTTTTATTTTTAAGATGTAGTTTCTGGATATCAACGACTTGATGATTTCAGAAAATAGCTCTTTCAGCATCTGTTTCGACTCGTCAAGATCGCATTTAAAATATTGACAATTTGAAGACTTCAGTTGCTGGTCGTTTAGACAGTAGACATGCTACCTTTCTACTACCATTCAAGTTAAATGAGTACATTTTTATACTTAAATATTAAGAATTAGCATTTTTTATTTAAATTTCGTAAATAACAATTATTTCAATTGTCTTAATCATGCTAATAAACATAGACAAATATGTGTGTAAAAATAAACTAGGTAGGCTGATTTTAATGTGAAAAAAATTTTGCAATTTTTGTCACTATGATATAGCTAATTATATTTCAGTAAAACAGTGATGACCAAGCATGACTAATTCCCGCCAAAGTGAAAAACTTCTCTACAGTAATCGAGTTTAGTTTTCCGAAAAATATTTATCTTTCGAATTCAACAAAGAAAATATATGCTTTATTGGTATTTCCTTAACATATAATATAACTTTATATGCAAATAGAACTATTTAAATTTAATAACCACCGCAAATGTATATTAGAGTAAAAAATTAATCTGGATAAGGTGCAGCGATTTATTCCAAAGAGCTGCTCCAGAAACCCGTTGTACTAGTGATGAGGTGCTGAGCTGCTAGGTCAATGACTTCCAGCAGAGGGTCGATGACCTGTCCAGAGAAAGTCACCTGGAAGGAAGGTTGCCTCCTTCACTTTCAGCTGGGGAATTGTGGCAGCCGCTCCGCTGACCGACTCTCCCCGAAATTTGGTATAGGGGAGCCGCCCAAAACTGATGATGCCGCCAAATGGCAGACCTCACTAATCTACCGTTAGAAATGTGTTCTTTATTTTGTATTGAGATTAAATAATCAATTTATAAAAATGATAAAGGAGATTAATTTATAGTTTTTCAACAGTCGACTTTTGTTATTTTTAGTCATAAGCTATTGGTGTCAGTAATCCTGTAATGTTTTTACAACTAAAAGAATTATTTTACATTAGTATCAACTCCAATACATTTAAGTTTGTCTACAGTTGTATGTAGAACAAAGTCATATTGGCTTGACAAAAAACATAATTCTTCATTGTTTTCACAGCTTATCCAATGTGAATGTCAATTTATACTAGTTGGCGTAACCTAAGCACTGATTAAAAATGCATTAAAAAACATGATTAAAAAAAATTAAAAATGCATAAAATGCATATTTTGCTAACTCTCTCAGTTACGATGTAATTTAACTCTTATCTATGTATTTTAAAATCATAAGATTTTGACTTAAAATAAGATCATGTTACTTGTACCTTTTCTCTATTCAATTTTTTCCTCGTGATGAAATTATATTTTAGCTTTTAAGAAAAAATTACCCTTTTTCATGAATTAAAATTACAGGTAAGCAGCTCTCGGGGTTTCTGACGTATATAAAGTTTGAGTGAACATTTATGTTTACCTCATAAACCCCTCAAACGCATTTTGGAGTTCCGGAGAACACTATGTGTTTGAATGTTCTCAGCACTCGGTTAACTGTTGAACTAATTAAAGATCCAGGGTAAAATCTGGTGAGTTGAGGTTTTTTTTTTAAAGTAAGTATTAAATGCGCGGACTTGGGCGTTATTCCAACAGAGTTATCTGTTTAAATACTTAATTTTGAGTAAAGAAGAATATACAGAATATAAAGAAGAATATACAGTTAGGAGTTTTTATTTCCCTGTTTTTATTCCCTTTTCGTATAAAACGTACGAATATGATTCTAAATAACTAGTTTATTTATCATTAATAAAGGTACATATGATTTACGAAAGATTCTAGATAAACAACTATAATATGTTATACTGTCAAAGGTTAACAGAACATCTTAAATGAACATTCAATAATAGGTCAACAGTTAGGGCAGTCAAGAGGATTAGAAATTATCGTAGACACGGAACCACGCAGGTTTGTCTAATTTAAGCCGTCTGCTGAGTAATAAATTAGAATAATAAACATATACCCAAAACACCTTTTTGAGCTTTATCAAACAATATTGGAAGAATGCCTCTCTGATGTTGAGAGATCAGCGATGGTGTGAGGCAAACTGTAATTTTTTTACTTTGGCCCTCAGAGCTATAACTCCCTTCCCCCTGATATAAAAAACTATTCGTTTGATACGTTCAAGAAGAAAGTAAAGGAGTTGTATCATGTTAGTTATTATTCCAAATAGAATTATTTTAATTATTGTATTTTATGTTTTGAATATATTTGATTACTTTTAGTTCTGACTTGAGTCAATATGAAAAACAGTTCAAATGTACTGTATATGTATATTCGGATGTATATTCGCTCACAATAAAAGACATTATTTATTTATTTAGGTACACCACAGACCATACGGCTGAAGCGGCATTAACACAATCAAATTTATCATAATCCTTGTTAGGGCAAAAATAACTTACTATTAATAAATGTTATTGTATTAGTAATATGTTTTACTGTAAGGGGGTTTTTTTAATACGATAATATTTGAAATCCATACAATTTGCCTCATTATTAAAGTATACAGTATTAGCAGTTCGCAGAAATTTATTTACTGAAGAGGTTAACTTTTGAATCAACTAAATAGTTCTTTTCTAGACTATTGTAATAATGAGTGTAGAGATATTATTTACTTCCGTGAATAAATAATTCATAGATTATTTGAAGGTTAAGAATAAGAACACCCTATTTTCTCTCTCTCTCTCTCTCTCTCTCTCTCTCTCTCTCTCTCTCTCTCTCTCTCTCTCTCTCTCTCTCTCTCTCTCTCTCTCTCTCTCTCTCTCTCTCTCTCTCTCTCTCTCTCTCTCTCTCTCTCTCTCTCTCTCTCTCTCTCTCTCTCTCTCTCTCCCTCTCTCCCTCCCTCCCTCCCTCCCCTCCCTCCCTCCCTCCCACCCACCCTCCCACCCACCCTCCCTGTAATGAGGTAAGAAGCAGTAAGTGGCAGAACTGTATCCTTCAAGCACCTCATTGTGGATTCACTTAGCGTGATATAAACACAGTGTTGCCAACTGTTTACCCACTTGCAGGTTTAATGATCCATGTTGATTTAATGAATGGACAATTAGCGGTAATGATAATCCGGTCTTGCCAATTATAGAATTAATTATCAGGCAGTCATTTACATACCTTGTTTACTACATGTTTTTACTTTCAATGGGTTTTGTTCGGTTCCGACAAGCATTGTGAAAGACAAATTAATACTCAACTAACCCTAATTGAGACTTCATAATAAACATAACTGAACATTATAAATAAAACGAAAGTGAGGTAAACATGTAAACAGTGTAACAGTTCCATTACATAACCTAAATTGGTTGGTAAACAGTTGTTCTATTGAACATAAGATGCCCAAACAGTTGGTAAGATATTTTTACATACTAAAATATATTAAATTGATTATTACAGTCGTAAAAATATTAAATTGAACTGCTGTAAGATATTTATATGATACTATTGTATAAGATGCAATTATACCTTTACATGACAGACATAAATTAGAAGTCAGGGTTAACGATAAGACAAAAATACTGAACAACTTTTTTATATCATTTTGATATCACTGAAGATCTTTTCAAAATATGTTCTTCACAGGTTCCAAGTACTTCTCTCTATTGACAACCAACGTTACATTGGGTTGTGAATATTAAACTATGTAAGGTTTAATTTACAATACAATAATACATTTACAAGTACCAATTGTTAAAGACTAATAAATCCCTAATTGTGGGCATCTAGCATAATGTAGAAAGTAATATTAAATCTAGGGGAAGGGCACTATTACATTAGCTAATGAAACAAAAACAACTGTCAAATGGACCAAAAGGATTGTATCATGATTAAATATAATTTAATTTTAATTTACTTGAAACTCTTAATACCACCAGATGTGTAAAAGTGTACAGAAGACTGAAACTGTCACTAATTGACCAACTGATGTTATTTAATATTTTTTACATTTAACTATTTTTTTTGTTTTATTACCACTCAAGTTAATCTTTGTAAGAATTCAACTCGTGAAACAAACATTTTCCTAAAATATGAAATATATATAGGTCTATGTATTGTTCTTTTATTCGTTTGACTATGTCGTGTCATGTGGGATTATAACTGATTAATTCAAATTGTGTTTGACAATAAACATTGTATAACAAACGTCAAATAAACATGTCACTATCAATTATAAAAGTTAATTGAGTAAGGTCTAAAGTACAAATGTTTAAACATCACAACTGAAATATTAAGTCAAGATGACATATTTTTACAACCAAAAATATACAAAAACAAAAGTATAAAAAGTTATAAATGAAAACTTTACAATTTAATGAAATATGAAACTAAATTATATTATAAAATTATAAATTAATTAAGACTAATTAACAAACCAGAAATTCAGTAATTGAGTAACAAGCTCTTTCTTATAGAAATTGATGTAGTAGAATTTTGAATTTTTTCTTCCTGCCTTCTTGTTTTATTTCTCCCGGTAACTTATTGAACAACTTTGGTCCTATATTTTTTGGAAGCCAGGTAGCAATTTCCAATCTGTGCGAGGTCTCTCTGTGTTCATTCTTTTGTCGTTTGTCATAATTGTGTATCTCTGCGCCAGTTACAATTGTTGAAAACTTTGTAAAACATCAGTATTTAATAGAAATAGATTGATGGTAATGTTAAAATTCCTAAAGATTTAAAATATATTCTGCATGACGTTCTCCTGTCCATTCCGGCCATGATGCGAATAGCCTTTTTTGTACACGGAAGATTCTTAGAAAATTCGAACGAGATGTAGAGCCCCACAAAACAATTCCATACCTTAGCCTTGACTCTAATAGAGAAGTGCATATTAGTCTCGTTATAGTAAATACGCTTTTGTAGTTTGCGAATATTCTCAGGAGAAACAACTGTGATGACAGTTTAGAGCATAGGACATCAATATGTGATGTCCATGAGATGCTGTCGTCAAAGATTAATCATAGGTATCTAACCTCCTTATTAAAGGGAAGTTCAAAATCATTCATAAATATCGATGGACTGGAATCTAATTTACTTTGTTTTGAAAAATGTAAACAGGTCGTTTTAGTAGGGTTTACGTAAAGATTATTACTATTAAGAAATTGGTAAATATATGCTAGTTGAACGAAACTAATGTTTTCAAGATTATTCCAGGATTTGTTTTGAAAAATTAGAGATAAATCAACTGAATATAAGGCGATTCTTGAGCTATTTATTATTTCTGAAATATTGTTAATGTAAATTACGAACAGAATTGGTCCTAAAACAGAACTTTGAGGAATTCCCAATTTTGACATTAAATTTCCAGACGGAACACTGTTGTTAACTACTCGTTGGATTCTAAATTGTAAATACGACTTAATCCATTCTTTATTACATTATAAAGAATCTAAATGTCAATTTAAGGTTTTATTTCTCCTCTAGTTTCCGAAACAATTTTTTTCTTTTACTTTCTCTCATAGAAAAAACATATGTTTAATGTTAAAATAAAAATATCAATTTATTTCGGCTGATCAATCACGTTAACACACGGTTCAATACAAAAACAACTATGTGATGACTAAGCTACTTTGATATAGACTCGATATAAATGATTATCTTTTCTTATCACTATATTTGTTTAACGCCAGTGGCATTTTATACGAGAGTAAGCTTACTCAAGCGTTGTTAAGGTACAACAGTCCAAACCCCTTTGGCAAATTATTAAGTGGATGATAATGATAATATTAACAATTACATGTGAAAGTTAAAATTAGGGGCTAATTAATTTTAAGTTTAGGCAACCACCATCCTTAATACGTCTAGAGGTGGCCGTTATGAAGAAATATTTGTCTAGACCGGACAACCCTCGTTCAAAAGGCAAAAAATGTCATTAGCATGAGTTAAATAATGAGCGGGCCTTGCAGCCCGCGTATGGTAATAGTGGCGGGCCGACGACAATAGGGTCGGTGTCCTTCGCTGTAAAGGGATGATGCAAAGACACCGAGGTCGGAGGCCAGTGACCTCGGCAACTATTGCACCTGAGTTCACCGACCTTGCCCATCAATGGAGGGTGAACGTGAGGGGAACATGTCTCTAACATCAGACGACAATAGTGGTCAAAGCATTGATTTTATACAGTTATAGCTTTACAGTGATGTAAAGGAGCTTGTTTTATTTTTAGCTAAAATAGTGTTCTTCTTAACTTTGCAGTCTAATTTATTAGAGATTTTCAAACTAAATCGTTTACGCTGATAAATGCACTTTAAAATAACTAATTTCCAGAAGAACATTTTAGATTAGGATATATTGTTAGCAAAAAATTGGCTCCGGTGTCTCAAGCCTAAAAGGAATTTAGGAGAGATCAGTTTTATTGTGATACAGTTGTGTTCCCTAAAACAAAAACAAAAAATTATTGAAATTATCAGATTGTACACAGTATAATTATATCTTAACATATATTTAAAATAAAAATTATATTTCTAAAATATACGTACTAGTACAGAGAACTAATAAGAGTTGGGGAACAAGTATCAATCAATAATCATCTTCAGCCTACCCAGCCACCCATACACGTACAGTGATAATAACTCACCCACCAAAACTCGCACAGTGGTATTGAAGTACGTACGTGTGCGTGGGTGGGTGAACCAGTGCTACTATACGTGTAAAGGTGGGCGGATGGGTCAGTACCATTGTACTTATATATGTGGGCAGATGGGTCAGTACCATTGTACGTGTATATGTGGGCGCATGGGTCAGTACCATTGTGCGTATATATGTGGGTGGGTCAGTACCATTGTACGTGTATATGTGGGCGGATGGGTCAGTACCATTGTACGTGTTTATGTGGGCGGATGGGTCAGTACCATTGTACTTTTATATGTGGGAGGGTGGGTCAGTACCATTGTACGTGTATATGTGGGAGGGTGGGTCAGTACCATTGTACGTGTTTATGTGGGCGGATGGGTCAGAACCATTAAGCAATAAGCAATAAGCATTTTTATTACCACAATTCATTTGTTACATTTCACAAATATGGTGGTTCGTTAATCAATATTGTACGTATATATGTGGGCGGATGGGTCAGTACCATTGTACGTATATATGTGGGCGGATGAGTCATTACCATTGTACGTATATATGTGGGTGGGTGGGTCAGTACCATTGTACGTGTATATGTGGGAGGGTGGGTCAGTACCATTGTACGTGTATATGTGGGAGGGTGGGTCAGTACCATTAAGCAATAAGCATTTTTATTACCACAATTCATTTGTTACATTTCACAAATATGGTGGTTCGTTAATCAATATTGTACATATATATGTGGGTGAATGGGTCAGTACCATTGTACGTATATATGTGGGTGGGTGGGTCAGTATCATTGTACGTGTATATGTGGGCGGATAGGTCAGTACATTATAGGTATATATGTGGGCAGATGGGTCAGTACCATTGTACGTATATGTGTGGGCAGATGGGTCAGTACCATTGTACGTATATGTGTGGGCAGATGGGTCAGTACCATTGTACGTATATGTGTGGGCAGATGGGTCAGTACCATTGTACGTATATATGTGGTTGGATGGGTCAGTACCATTGTACGTATATATGTGGGCAGATGGGTCAGTACCATTGTACGTATATATGTGGGCGGATGGGTTAGTACCATTGTACGTGTATATGTGGGCGGATGGGTCAGTACCATTGTACGTGTATATGTGGGTGACTGAGTAGGTACCACATTAATAATTCAGTTTAATTATTTGACTGTTTAATAAACAGCCCTTTTTCGATTATTTTTACGGCTTTCTGATTGTCACTAAAGTTAATATTCTTACTGAAGTGAATTTTGGATTATTGTTGCTTGAACGTCATTTGTTAGCATTGGATTGTTCATGATAGATTTCCAATGTTTCTAGTGTTTAGGAAACAAACACAATGTTTCGACAGGTATAACAAACTCCTGTCGTCTTCAGGTGTACTTACTATATTAGCCTACATCTAAAACTATTTATTCCCCTAAGCATGTAGTGTTAAGTCTTTTAGAATGGGTTAAGGAAAAAATCGTTTTAGATGTAGGTTATGTTAGATAGTACACCTGAAGACGACAGGAGTTTTTTATACTTGTCGAAACGTTGAGATTGTTTCCTAAACACTAGAAGCATTGGAAATCTCCAAATATTATTATCTATTTGGATAACTGTTACATTGGCTGTGTTTACAATCAATTATATAGTTTACTGTTTCTCAGATATACCATAACTAATGAAAAATTTTTATTTACTTTGTAAAAACTCTAAACTTGTATACTTAAACTCATGTCTGTAATTGCCCCCGTCTTAAACTTTTCTTAAATTTGTTTCCAAATAAGTTAACAATAATTTATATCTTTTAAAATGTTAGCTTTTACAATTTGTATTAATGTATCACTAATATACTATCCATTATTATATTATATGTATTATTTTTATATTCGTTACACGCACAGGCACTCTGGCCCATGTGAGGATTTTTCCAATAATGATGTTATTATATAGTTTTGTTTATTTTATGAATTAAATTGATTTTATTTACAAACTTGTGACCTGTATAAAATAATACATAAATAACAATACACATAATCAATAGTTAAAATAGGATAATTTAGCTAAACTACTATTTTGTTTCACGACGATCAAGCCTATATCGTGACGTCACATAAGTCTCCAGATATAAAAAGTACGGATCGGCAGACAGTAACTGTACGGTAGTTGGTAACGGTCCACGAGGTCGTCCACCCTTAGGTACAGGACGCAGGTGCAACCCCCAAACGTGTCGGGCGACCGTGGCATCTTCCCTTCAGGGTACGCCATTTATCATCTCTCCCAGGCAAAAACATCTCCTAGTATTACAATTAGGAAGAATGGAATAATTCAAGAGCACGTGGTAGCATAGGGGTTGGAAGGAAAACATTGGTGAAAATAATATAATATCCAATATTCCTGTAATTAATTAATTAACTCAGCAGTATTTTTAAGGATTAGCATTTTATTAAAATGTGCCTCATTTATAGTAACTTGTATATTGTATTTATACATTTTTTTATTACTTTATCATTTTGTTAAAATATAACTAAAAAATGATGCTTTATAGAAACTGCCAATGAATAGAAAGGGAGAGAATTTGACTAAGTTTTATTTATTGTTAGATATTATCGATCAATTTACCACAAGGAAATTTGACGATATATTTTTTCTGTTACTCCGATTATATAAGATGCCAGATCTTACCATAGCCACGTGATAAAGCTCTTGTATACGAAGGTTGGTTATGAATTTACGAATTTCCCATTATACTAGTTAATCTTTAAAAAAAATTATTGTATCTAAAGCTGACAAATTATTTGAATGTACACAAGTTCCTTTAAAAACTAATAGACTAAAACAATCATTGAAAACCCACCAAAGCTATTCACAGTGATTTTCAGTTGAAAGCACAGTTAAAGTAGTATATAAATTAACTAAATACAGTATTAAGTTCGGACTTCTCTCATAATGCTCACTCGAGTCAACCAACCAACAGTACATTTACCGTCCGAGCAAGGCCGCGACTGCAACGCTCGTGTGGCAGTCAGTGGAACTACAAGTGTAAACAAACCACCTCCACCTCGAACAGCTGTTTTGCTACATTATACGCTCAGTTACTCGCCGGACTGTGCAGAGGAAGGTGCACACGTCTTTCCTCCTGATGAGAACGTATTATTCCGAAGAAATAAATAAGAATACAATCACCTTTTTTCCTTCACCCACGGTTTTAATAATTTAAGAAATGGCATGTACTGCAATTATGAACCAATTTTTTTTACGAGTATTTATTATGTAATATGGATTTTGTATATATTTTGAATAAATTCCATAAAGGGCAGATTGAGTAAGGAATATTTTGGCTCAACTTACGGGTAATTATTGCATATTTTTAATGTTAAATTACACCGTAACAAACAACCCCAAAGTTTAAATCGTATTATTTTAATCATAATGGAAATTGTGTTTTTAATTTCATCTATTTAACAAGACCTATATGGTACTATTTAATCTTGTTTTGTTACTTAAAAATGTTCCTAGTAATTAAATTATGCATTAAGTAATTTATAATGGTAATAACTATATAAAGGTCTCATAATTAATTTAGTTATTTAGTCCTTATTACATAAAATACGGAATCGTAATTCAATGAGGACTGATTCAACAGCTACTGAACCTGATATATATATCTAACGTGGTTTTGCTATATTATGTCTTTCAATTGTGTTCTCTTATCTCAATAGTTTACAATCCATACCTTGATAACTAATATTCTAGAAATAAATATTTTCTCTGTTTATTATTTATGTACGAAATGGAAAATGTAGATGGAAACTATGATTCTAATATAGGAACATGTAGGTTCGGTTAGAAGTGGTTTGGATGTAAAACTGGTTGGGATTTCCCACTTTACTCACGTCTACAACCAGTCTACATTTAACCTGCCGATATGAATGTAGGTTAGAAGATATTTATTCTAAAATGGCTGATAACTTTTAAAGGACACTTTCATGAATTTTTTTCAACATTTCTTTGTTTATTACTTCCATTTTTGTAGTGTTTTGCAATCAAAGAGTAAATGTTGTTTTATAACTCATATTTGGAATCAAATGAATTAATTTTATTTTTATAATATATTATAATTGCCTTTAAACAAATTACTTTTTATATACCTTCATAATTACCCAATAAATTACTTAACAAGACGAGAGCAAATAAATAAATCTATTCAATGAATTAAAGATAAGTTTCAGAGCAATGTACCTGGAAAACATAAATATTTGAACAAAATTGTTAAACAAAACAAACAATTAGTGAATATTTTCTTTTTTGTACTTGATAAAATCATTATTTTGGGTCTCAGCCATTCTTTAGGTCAATGTCCTGCATATTATATCACATGTGCTTAAAATGTACGCAAATAAAATTACTAATCAAAATATGCTTTTTAATCTTAAGTTTCATATTATAAGTTAGTGAATCTTACTTACATTTTCATTATATCTATGTAATAACGCTATTGTTAACTTATTGAATCAATCATGTCAAAAATGATCAAAAGACAACTAAAAGTATCTGTTAGATGGTAAAAAAATTGGATCCAAAACAAACCCCTGGGGCGTTCCATGGCTATACATAAAAATATACTAAGAAGGGAACATTTATAATGACAAAGGACTATAAGTTAGATACACTTGTCTGTCAATGGAAGGGCGGTGCGGTGAGAGGGGAGGGGGGCCGTCCCTATAAAAGAAGCGGCGCGCTGTGCCCGCCAGTATTTGTCACTATGGTGGTAGCGCGAGCAGTCTGCTGGCTGCTAGGTCAGATGTTGGACCCCTTGACACTGACGGTGTTTTTGCTGACGCTGGTAGGGGCGCGAGTGCTGACGCTCTGGTGGAAAACCCGGCACCTGCCTCCGGGACCTCGCGGCATCCCCCTACTTGGATACTTACCCTTCTTCAACGGAGATACTCACTTACACTACCTAGAGCTCGCCAGGAAGTACGGCCCTGTCCTGAGTCTACGACTGGGCAACCAGTATGTCGTCGTGCTGAGCGACTACAAGATGATCCGGGAGGCGTTCAGGAAGGAGGAGTTCACTGGACGGCCGCAGTCCGAGTTTAGTGACATCCTGGGAGGATATGGTAAGTACCCAAATATACTTATGGAGTGTTATAACTAACTGTAACGATTGACCATAACACATTTTGAAAGGAAAGACTAATATTAATATTAGGCTACTTTAATTAATTTTCTGTACTATGTATAGAAAATAGGTATAATTAATTATAATAGTCAAGGGACGAAGAATAACGTAAAATTAACAATAATTCTCTATTGTAAAAATACTAATTTAAATGTATATAAAACATTTTACTGGTTAGCTTCTTTAAAATTTGTTAAAGTATTTCAGCTGTGATAAATATTGTTACAGTTCATTTTAAAGAAAGTTCCTTGCCGTCTTACATATCTTATAAGTTATTGGATTTTAAATTAAAGTAAACTGAGACATTTCATAAATATAAAACACTGAAATTTATTAGTATATTGGCTTGTAAATATTTTCATTTTAAAATTTAAGAATAATACATATGAATTTGTGTTTCTTTAACAAGCCAAAAAATAATGAAAAAAAAATACAACAAATTATATTTAGATTTTATTTTCTGATAACGTTTTCTAAGTTGTATTATTTAGATACAGACAATAATTTTACAAGTTTACAAGCTGATTGTTATTTTTCTTACACAATGTAACAATATGATTGCTGAGTAAATGTCCAAAGTGCAACGACTGTCACGGTGTTGTTATTGGCGAAGGCTCGCCGGTGGAACGCCGGCCGGCTCCAGCGGGGAGCGCCTTGCCAACCGAAACGCAATCTGGGTACACGCCGCTCTTCCAACCCAAAATCGTGACCCCCCGTAAACAGGGGGAGTGTGATTCTCTTACGGTTAAGATTTGTTACCACCAAAAATACTCAATATTGTTTTAGTTTATTTTGATTCGATAAACAGAAAGTTTTTTCGTTGTTGTTTATGAAAATCTATTGCTGGCTTATTTTTATGCAAACAGCACAATTACAGTGTAAACAATTTTCGGAATAAATCAATTAAAGGTAGTTTTTTATATTTCATGCTTGTAAAGATTAAAATTACACATAGTTTTGTTTTTGGATATTTTTTTAATTATGAAACTATGTAAATTTAATTTATTCCAAAATCATCCATCCATGAGTAAATGACTTATGGTGGTGGTTATGGGCTGAATTCATATTCTACAATTATAAGTTAAAATAAGTTAAATAAGGAATTTGAGACAAGTTTAGCTACTCTTTTACTTTAAAAAGTCACCTTTTTTATTTTAAAAAATCGTCCCAAGAATGACAATTCGGTCCTTGCGGTATGATACCGGCCGGCATGGTGCCAAGTCTTCATATATGTGGGGAAGTAGGCTTCTGCGCGGTAGGTAAGCAGCCTTGGCTGTCCGACCCCAGACCTGCATCTCAATGGCTTGTGGCGACACAAGTTACATCATCAACTTTATCGATACCATCTGCCTTTCGACACAGTCCATTTGAGGGCGAAATTCGCCAAACCGAATTATAGATGAAATCCAAGTTTTCATTGATAGTGTAGAAGGTTAAAAGTAAAACAGTGTACTTGGTTGAAGCTAGTTGCCTTGTGGAAATGTCAGACTCGATGTGATTTCCTTTCATGGGAAGAGAAAGGAGGAAAATTGTGGTTGCTATTTATCTATCAACTTGAAATTAGTTTACACAAAAACTGCTATTCTTGTAATTGCAAGTACATAGTATAATACAGCCATACATTGTATAATTTTCACAATAATTTCACTAAATGTTTCAAGCAAAAAAGTTTAAATTTTTTTACGGACAAGTGAATTATGTTTTGAGTAAAGGCTAAGATAAAAGCAACGCAATTTCACAATTATAACCACTTGGTTCCGTCAAACGTAAATTTCCTTGACAATCAAGTCCTAAAGCAAAGTTAACTTTTGATTATTATTTATTATTATATTATTTATTATTATCATATTATTTATTAACTTTTGATTTTTGAACACTAATTGATTCATTTCGTTTTTTATTAACATTTTCAATCGCTTTGCTATAAGTGATGCTTCTTGAAATGTCGTAAATGAATTGGTTAATATAGTGAATTCAACAAGTAATAATAAATTGAATGACGTATTCTTACTTTTATACTATTATTTTACTTTATCATATCATTTATTTTTATCATCCCCATAGTTGTGGACATATTAGAAAAATATTCATGCTACGTACATAGCTGAATTCTACACCCTTCTATAATAAATAATCGACATCCTTCGAAGGTCGAATAATTACTATCAAAAGGCTTGTCTTTGTGTGGTAAATATTTTGGTAATTAATCCCTGTTTCCGATTCTCAGGTGTAATCAATATTGACGGCAACCTGTGGAAGGACCAGAGGCGGTTCCTGCACGAGAAACTGCGCCGGTTCGGCATGACGCTGACCGACAGCGGCAGGACCCACATGGAGAACAGGATTATGGTAAGGTTCACTTCACATTCTTTTTTAAGGTCTGTAGTCTTTTTACCGATTAGACCAGAAGTAGATAACTGCATGAAAATAGGAAATAAGTAATGCATTTTTAATGTGAAGATACTTTAATAAAGAACGAGTAAAATGTAAACAATATCTAGGTATTTTGTTTAAGCCGAGCTCTCAGAGTCTTTCATTAATTATTTTGTTTTGATATTTTACAAAATAAGGGAAAATAAAGTATTTTACACTGAGAACGCTACATTACAATGAGCTAAAGTAACATCATAATAATTGGTAACTAGCAATTTTCTTATGGATTGATTTGATTAAATCCTAATATAGAATTTTTATTTTATTGTTTACCTTCAACACATACAACTATATAATTATTAAAAGTACTCGTACAATATTTTCTATCGATTTTTTTAGTGTCAGCGTGTTATACAACCAATAATAGTTCTATTATACTATATAGTATAGAAGCATACCTATGGTATAAAAGAATATTATGCATATATAATATTCCTTCTCTGTTACCATTATGCTCTACTTCAATGATTGTGCTCTCCCTACGTACTCTGACTGTCACGTCTTCTGTCTGTAGAGGGAGGTCCACATGTTTCTCCGCAGTCTGGTGGAGACGCGGAACTCCGAGACGGACCTCAACCCCGTCCTAGCCACCTCCATAAGTAACGTCATCTGCTCCATCATTATGAGCGTCCGATTCTCTCTGGAGGACCCACGCTTCAAGTTCTTCATGGACCTCATCGCCGAGGGCTTCAAGCTGTTCGCCAGGATGAGTTACGTCAACTTCATCCCCGTCATGCGATACCTGCCTGGCCTCCAGGCCACACGCACTAAAATTGCGCAGGTAACATTTAAAAAAATGAAATCCCTTGTGTAAAGTATAGTAAAGTTCTTTGTCTTTCAATCAACCCCTTACTTGGGCAACATTCCTAAAATATGCTATCAAGAGAAAGTTACAGATTATTATATTTACTGACACAATAACAAAAGCAAGTGGTACAGTAAAATTCTATAAAACTATTAAAAACCGAGTTATTAGTAATGGACTGGCTCGTATTCCTCTTAGGCATTACTAAAGAGGCGACCATACTACACGAGTTATTAGTAATGCACTGGCTCGTATTCCTCTTAGGCATTACCAAAGAGGTGACCATACTGCACGTGTTATTAGTAATGCACTGGCTCGTATTCCTCTTATGTGTTAGCAAAGGGGCGACTATACTGCACGTATTATTAGTAATGCACTGGCTCGTATTCCTCTTAGGCGTTACCAAAGAGGCGACCATACTGCACGAGTAAATTTGTATATACAACTCTTAATTTCTAATCATTGTACAGCAAACATCGAAGGTCAGTCCGCGGCCGAAAGTGTCTAGTGTGGCACATATTCCGAGTCAACGGGAACTTTGAACAACTAACTACATTTGATAATATGGCTTATCTTATCAATGACTCCAAATATTTAAATGTTTTTCTTAGCATGTAACAACTTAAGGATGTTATTTTCTAAATGGAGTGAAATTGTTACATAAATTTAATTTAAAACATTTACACTATTTTCTAATTGTCTAGTTATAAATTGTTTAAAATCGTAAATCAATGTTGATGTTTACTTGTATCCCAAAATATGTCAGTTATATTATTCTCCGTTTTATCTGTGCTGTATGAGAGAGATTCATAATGTACAACACTTAACTTATGTATATGCTTATACACTTTCATTAACGCACATTTTCTTTTCCAGAACCGAAGTGAGATGGCAGAGTTCTTCCAGGAGACTGTCGACAACCACCGAAAGTCATTTGACCCAGCCAACATCCGGGATCTGGTAGACACCTACCTCCTGGAGATCCAGGAGAGTGCAGCCCAAGGTCGTCAGATGTTCGGTGGCCGTGATCCCGACCGGCAGATCCAACAGGTGATCGGCGACCTCTTCACGGCGGGCATGGAGACCATCAAGACCACCCTCCAGTGGAGCGTCGTGTACATGCTCAGAAACCCGAAGGTCGCTCAAGCTGTGCAGGAGGAGCTGGACCAGGTGGTTGGCCGCAACCGTCTCCCGACCCTCCGAGATAGAGAGTTCCTCCCTTACACTGAGTGCGTTATCCTTGAAGTCCTCAGGATATCCAGCGTCGTCCCACTGGGATCAACTCACGCGGTCACTAGGTAAGTTGGACTGAAGCTGAAACTCCTTTATATCATTGCCATTGGGTACAATAATACGAAATCATTCATATATAAGATGGAAATAAGAAATAGTGGTATTTATTTAGTACTTATCTTTTAAACAAAATAAAAAAAAACTCTTAAAAGAATTAAGGTAATATTAATTCATAATGGGTTTTAATTGTGATTTGATGCTCGGATATTTATGTTTAAGCGTCATAATTTTACCTGCTTTAAAATTACTGAGATAAACAGTACTGAGATAACAGATTAAGATCATACGAAGATTATATGTGAACTTTTAGGAAGATAGTACACCTTTACATAGGATTAGCGTATTCCTCGCTTGTGCTATACGTTGGAACTTTTCGTATCGTTTTAATTACTTCCATTGAATTAAATAACGTGTGTGATTATGTTGATGAACAGTTAAACTGCACTCAACATACAACTGTAAACTGTTTGGAAGGCAATGACCCAAAATACTAAACAATGTCTGGCTGGACGATGACCGCCGCAGTTCAACGGCCACCCTCTCAAGGTGGACTCCCCAGTTTGTAGGACATCGCCCCTCATTGTTGCTCCGGTGTTTCAAGGGTAATGTTTTTAAAAAGGGGGTTTCAAGGAATCGTATTTTATTTCTTTTATTGCCTTGGGGAATGTTCGTGTATAGAATTTCCAAAACGTTGTTGTTAGTTTTGTTTTAGAGGTAGTTGACGTGTGATATGGTTGTGTTGTGAAACATTTTTAACCATCAAAATGTATAACCAAAGAGGAAAAGAATATTTATTATTTTTCTCATTTATAACATCTCCTCTAATCGAAATTCTTAACAAGAAAACTCACTATGTACGATAACACAACCCACTTTTTGTCTTCTTTTTAATACCTCCATTGATTATATTTTACTCTATTTGTATCCCCTAAATTTTTACTAACCTTACGTTTTGCCTCAGGGATGTCCAGTTGGGTGGATACACCATCCCTCAAGGAGTCCAAGTGGTGCCACACATCCATGCCGTCCACATGGACCCCAACCTCTGGGATCGTCCTCAGGAGTTCAGGCCTGAGAGGTTCCTCAATGCCGAAGGCAAGGTGGTTAAGCCTGACTTCTTCATCCCTTTTGGGGTTGGTAAGTTATACCTCCATCACCCTTAAGTAGATGTACAGTACAGTGCAGTTGACAAATTTATTCATGTAAACATAGTTTATTGTTTGAAACATTTCCTAATTTTCGAAACATTTACAAGCTTATAGTAGCTTCACCAACATAATGCTGTAGTTTTCAAGTTTAGTTATCGATTAAAAATGTTTTTTACTAACTGCGCTAGTGGCGTTTTGAACATGATATTTAAACGTTGTTGAAGAACAACGGTCCAAACCCCTATGGCAAATTTAAGTGGACCTCCCGGGATTTGAACACGAGAACATCTGCATTTAGGCAGACGTGCTAACCACTAGGCTAGCAAGAAGCAATTTTATTATTGTTTTTGTTGCTTATTCAATTTTTTCTGAATTTCTGTGTTGTGTGTTTAGGCCGCCGGATGTGCCTCGGCGACGTCCTCGCCAGGATGGAACTGTTCCTGTTCTTATCCTCGTTCCTCCACTGTTTTCACGTCAATGTTCCTGAGGGGCACCCCCTGCCCAGCCTCCAGTACGTGCCTGGCATCACCCTGACTCCCCAGAGTTTCAAGGTCTGCCTTACACAAAGGTTCCTGGAAGACTGTGACCTCGACTTCCTCTCTGAGCCCCTCGCCAGTCGAAATGTAGGCTCTCATTAGTGTATTCTAGATTAGGAAGGACTTGAGAAGATTGTGTTCAAACTTTTTACAATGTTGGAGACTTAGAAGGCCTGTATATAAGTTTGTTACTGACGTAAATGATTTTAAGCATTATAATTCGAAATTTAAAATGAAGTTTTAGTTTTAAAATAATTTTTCTATTTTTTAGAATTTTTAATTTCAGAAAAGTAATCTCACAGCTTTCTGTCTCAAATATGGTGGGATTAAAATATTTATACTGATTATAAAAAAAAATTAAACCAATTGCGTTGTAATATTATGATAGATCACTGAACGTTGGTGATTTGCTTTTATTTAAGAGTGTTCCTTACAAGACACTCTATTTGCACATTCAAAGAACAATGTGAATGCTTAATTGTCATTGCCTTATTATACTCCTAACCTGCATTTGTATACTCGTTCAGTTCTTTGAGTGAGGATCAAGTAGATAATTACGTTTTAGTAATTATAAGCACTTTGTTTATTAGTCTGATCTCAAGTCAAAGACGAACTTCCACGTTAGATGTGCATCACGTGCCTTTCTATGTACGTCGCTATGTACAAGGTCTATGTAATTGCTCGCAATGTAAATACTCACCCATTTGTGTTCATGTCATCAGGTCATATAATTGATTCTAGTCAGTTGGTTGTGTTTGTGACAACAACGATTTTCTGTACATCTTTTGTATTTATTGTAGTTTTATTTTTAGTCTAGGTTCGGTTCACAAGTTCCTTGCAAATGTTGGGCTAGCATACATTGCTGTAAAATGTTAATGTACAAATTAACAATTCTCTACTAAATTATGTTGCTATTGAATTGTTCTCTGTATGTATTTAATAATAGCCCATGCTTGTTTGCACCGGTTGCTGTTTGTGACTCGGATTTCCTGATATACGTATTTTGTGTTTAGTTCAAACAACTCTTGTGTAGATGCAGTAGGGTTTCAATTAAAATTTCGAATTGTTGATGTTAAATTAAAATTATGAATCTTAGATAGTTTAAAAGTGACAAGTTGTCAAATTAGACAACCAATTTTATACATAGATTTGTTTTGCTATATGTCTGCATTTTCTTTGTATTGATTTTACTGTAGTTTATTTATTTCTGTACATTGTTTACCACTGTTTAGTTGCTGGCTTACCGTTTTTCTGTATACCAATTTTCCTGTATACCAATTTTACATTACCAATGTTACAATTTGCTCAATTTGTGTTTACCTCAACTGTACCTCTAGTTACATTACCAGCTCTACACTTCCTCAAGATGTACTTTAATGCTGCTAAATACAAGGTCTGAACTACTCTGTCTATGATTTCAATCCCTCTGTCATTGCCCTCTTATGTAACCGGCCCAGTTTTACACTCAGCAGTTTTTTGCCAACTGAAGAATGTGCCAGTTTTTGAGCTATCTCGACACAGTTTTGTACCAGATATTGCAACCTGTGATTAGTACAATTTTCTGGGCCAGGTTCACCAACTTAAAAATAAAATTTCTTTAATGCTATGCACATTTTAGGACCAAGCTCAATATTCATAGCCTAAAGCTATTTTACTAAAGTTCTTTTATTTTTTAATGCATCAGTCATAATTATTTTCATATTTGTTTCGTTAAATTATTAAAATACCAAATATCTAAAATACGTTAGACATTACTTCAAACAGTAAGTGTTGAATTAACTTAATTGGTAAGAATTTAAAAATGAAAACCTTGAGTGGTATCAGAATGGAAAGGTCAGCATTTTGCTGATTGCAACAAATAGCAGGTTGGTTGAATATTCCCTGCTGTCTCCGGCCAAGTGTGAGGCATTGAACTGACAAGAATAGTAATGCATGAATTCGTTACATCAAGGATATTTAGGGTTCCATCATGTCCTCATTATCTATTTACAAATTTTAAACTTGGAATTGGATTGTTTAAAGGTTGGTGTGTTTTGTACGCATTTACTAAAATTACTTTTCAGCAGTAACCAAAAATGATGAAATATTGCTCCTTAAAACGAGTTTAAAGAATTCTTACACATGAGAAGATTGTATATATGTACCCCAAGGGAATAGCTGAAAAAATCTAGGTATGACGTAACGAATCACATAGTAACTCTTATAACATTTACTATTTGACTAACAAACTGTTTTGGCATAATATTTTTTCTCAGCCATACAATGATGAGTTAATCAGTTTAAATTTGCTTTGCGAACTAATCAATAATTTTTTTTGTATCATTTCTGGTATTTTTTTTATCAATACCACCGTACGTATGGGTGGGTGGGTCATCATACCCATTCCTCCCATATATCTGCTATCAGCGTCTTATTAATGAATAGTGAATAATTAAGAAACCATTCCTATACAATAGCAAAGAAAAGGATTTTTTTAAAACTACATTCTACTTAGGAAGTGGCATAGCCGGAAGTAAAGTCTTCGCACATTTTATCACTCAAGGTCTGGACGATTTGGTTGGAAGGCCAAGTGTATTTGGTTGGAAGGCCAAGTGTATTTGGTTGGAAGGCCAAGTGTATTTGGTTGGAAGGCCAAGTGTATTTGGTTGGAAGGCCAAGTGTATTTGGTTGGAAGGCCAAGTGTATTTGGTTGGAAGGCCAAGTGTATTTGGTTGGAAGACCAAGTGTATTTGGTTGGAAGGCCAAGTGTATTTGGTTGGAAGGCCAAGTGTATTTGGTTGGAAGGCCAAGTGTATTTTCTTTTATGGTGATTAGAAAATAAAGTAAATGTGTACTTATTATAAATCATTTTTTTATTTGTTATTTGCGATTATGAGGGGAATGAGTGAGATGAGTGAAGATGAACGAGAATAGTAAGTGATTGACTGTTCCTTATAAAGAGCTATTTTATTAATAGCCCAATAGCAATGGCAACTATGGGACCTACAGCACTTGAATGTCTCTATTGGTGAGCATTTGAATGTCTCTCTGGATGCTTCAGTTGTGGAGTGATTCTTCATCAGAGGTAACAATATTTAATAACGATGGAATTGTCTACATCCGTTTTGTCTATTATTTTATATGTTGAAAAGCGACTTATTACTAAAGGTTTAATGTATTCCTACTACTTTTACGTATATCTCTAATTGACTTATTACTAAAGGTTTAATGTATTCCTACTACTTTTACGTATATCTCTAATTGACTTATTACTAAAGGTTTAATGTATTCCTACTACTTTTACGTAGATCTCTAGTTGACTTATTACTCAAGGTTTAATGTATTCCTTCTACTTTTACGTATATCTCTAGTTGACTTATTACTAAAAGTTTAATGTATTCCTACTACTTTTACGTAGATCTCTAATTGACTTATTACTCAAGGTTTAATGTATTCCTTCTACTTTTACGTATATCTCTAGTTGACTTATTACTCAAGGTTTAATGTATTCCTTCTACTTTTACGTATATCTCTAGTTGACTTATTACTAAAGGTTTAATGTATTCCTACTACTTTTACGTATATCTCTAGTTGACTTATTACTAAAGGTTTAATGTATTCCTACTACTTTTACGTAGATCTCTAATTGACTTATTACTCAAGGTTTAATGTATTCCTTCTACTTTTACGTATATCTCTAGTTGACTTATTACTAAAGGTTTAATGTATTCCTACTACTTTTACGTATATCTCTAGTTGACTTATTACTAAAGGTTTAATGTATTCCTACTACTTTTACGTAGATCTCTAATTGACTTATTACTCAAGGTTTAATGTATTCCTTCTACTTTTACGTATATCTCTAGTTGACTTATTACTAAAGGTTTAATGTATTCCTACTACTTTTACGTATATCTCTAGTTGACTTATTACTAAAGGTTTAATGTATTCCTACTACTTTTACGTAGATCTCTAATTGACTTATTACTCAAGGTTTAATGTATTCCTTCTACTTTTACGTATATCTCTAGTTGACTTATTACTAAAGGTTTAATGTATTCCTACTACTTTTACGTAGATCTCTAATTGACTTATTACTCAAGGTTTAATGTATTCCTTCTACTTTTACGTATATCTCTAGTTGACTTATTACTAAAGGTTTAATGTATTCCTACTACTTTTACGTAGATCTCTAATTGACTTATTACTCAAGGTTTAATGTATTCCTTCTACTTTTACGTATATCTCTAGTTGACTTATTACTCAAGGTTTAATGTATTCCTTCTACTTTTACGTATATCTCTAATTGACTTATTATTAAAGGTTTAATGTATTCCTACTACTTTTACGTAGATCCTTCGTTGACTTATTATTACTAAAGGTTATAACATTACTACTACTTTTACGTATATCTCTAGTTGACTTATTACTCAAGGTTTAATGTATTCCTACTACTTTTACGTAGATCCTTCGTTGACTTATTATTACTAAAGGTTATAACATTACTACTACTTTTACGTATATCTCTAGTTGACTTATTACTAAAGGTTTAATGTATTCCTACTACTTTTACGTAGATCTCTAGTTGACTTATTACTAAAGGTTTAATGTATTCCTACTACTTTTACGTAGATCCTTCGTTGACTTATTATTACTAAAGGTTATAACATTACTACTACTTTTACGTATATCTCTAGTTGACTTATTACTCAAGGTTTAATGTATTCCTTCTACTTTTACGTATATCTCTAGTTGACTTATTACTAAAGGTTTAATGTATTCCTACTACTTTTACGTAGATCTCTAATTGACTTATTACTCAAGGTTTAATGTATTCCTTCTACTTTTACGTATATCTCTAGTTGACTTATTACTAAAGGTTTAATGTATTCCTACTACTTTTACGTAGATCTCTAATTGACTTATTACTCAAGGTTTAATGTATTCCTTCTACTTTTACGTATATCTCTAGTTGACTTATTACTAAAGGTTTAATGTATTCCTACTACTTTTACGTAGATCTCTAGTTGACTTATTACTAAAGGTTTAATGTATTCCTACTACTTTTACGTAGATCCTTCGTTGACTTATTATTACTAAAGGTTATAACATTACTACTACTTTTACGTATATCTCTAGTTGACTTATTACTCAAGGTTTAATGTATTCCTACTACTTTTACGTATATCTCTAATTGACTAATTACACAAGGTTTAATGCATTCCTTCTACTTTTACGTAGATCCTTCGTTGACTTATTATTACTAAAGGTTATAACATTACTACTACTTTTACGTATATCTCTAGTTGACTTATTACTAAAGGTTTAATGTATTCCTACTACTTTTACGTAGATCTCTAATTGACTTATTACTCAAGGTTTAATGCATTCCTTCTACTTTTACGTAGATCTCTCGTTGACTTATTATTACTAAAGGTTATAACATTCCTACTACTTTTACGTATATCTCTAGTTGACTTATTACTAAAGGTTTAATGTATTCCTACTACTTTTACGTAGATTTCTAATTGACTTATTACTCAAGGTTTAATGTATTCCTACTACTTTTACGTATATCTCTAGTTGACTTACTACTAAAGGTTTAATGTATTGCAACTACTTTTACGTAGAATTCTAATTGACTTATTACTCTAGGTTTAATGGATTCCTACTACTTTTACGTATATCTCTAGTTGACTTATTATTAAAGGTTAAATGTATTCCTACTACTTTTACGTAGATCTCTAATTGACTTATTACTCAAGGTTTAATGCATTCCTACTACTTTTACGTAGATCTCTAATTGACTTATTACTCAAGGTTTAATACATTCCTTCTACTTTTACATAGATCTCTAGTTGACATACTATTCAAGGTTTAACACATTACTACTACTTTACGTAGGTCTCTAGTTGACTTATTAGTCAAGGTTTAATACATTCCTTCTACTTTTACGTAGGTCTCTAGTTGACTTATTATTCAAGGTTTAATGCATTCTTACTACTTTTACGTAGATCTCTAATTGACTTATTATTCAAGGTTTAATGCATTCTTACTACTTTTACGTAGGTCTCTAGTTGACTTACTACTAAAGGTTTAATGCATTCCTACTACTTTTACGTAGATCTCTAATTGACTTATTACTAAAGGTTTAATACATTCCGACTACTTTTACGTAGATGTCTAATTGACTTATTACTAAAGGTTTAATACATTCCGACTACTTTTACGTAGATCTCTAATTGACTTATTACTAAAGGTTTAATACATTCCGACTACCTTTATGAAAATCTTGGGATGCTTTATGGCTCAAGAACGACTATTGGATAAATTCTTACAACTTAAAGTTATGTATAAATTAACACTCAAGAACATCTGTTCGATTTATTCTTACAACTTCAACGTAAATCTCGGGATAACTTTTGAACACATTCCTACTACTTTTACATATATCTTTGGATATCTTAATACTGAAGAACAACTGTTAAGTTCTAGTGTAAAACTTAGTTCCGTTAATGATTACTTTGTAGTATATGAACTATTTCAAGTAGTGTGAGCTTCCGGAAACGCTATATACAGTAATATATCTGGAGATTTAATGTCTGTACGAGAGGTGTCCAAAATAATCTCACAAACTTCAGAATTTTAGGAAGTTCTTATTAAAGTAATTCTGTCCTTTAGCGATTTAATTATTTTTAAGAGCAAATGATGCATTGCTCGCATTAAGACAAACGGGAAGACAAGGGTCGGTAGTTCCTGTCAAATCATAACATCCTGCAGGACATCTACCAGTTCACAGGGGTGAACTGTGTATTCACTGGATATACTCTAGCCGCGGTTTACCTGTAGTTTCCAACAAAGATACTTTTAAAATAAAATTAACAATTTTCAAACAAATATACATTAGGGCACATTAGTATTTGCAAGTTAAGAGGTGATGATTATTTTTTATTTTTTATAGTACTTATTTTAAGGACTTCATTATATAGGTCTAAACATAATCTAGGTTAAAATATTTATATTTTATAATATAAAACAATAATCGTTTGAATTTTGATTTCTACGTTATTAGATACAACTGATGTCAATGCATTTGATAAAATTAAATAGTAATTTATATTTCCTAGATTTTTACAGTTCAAGTTGAAAAAAATGTAGTAACAAAAGTGTTAAACGAACCCTCGACAAGAGTGTAATTCTTCTGTTATTTTTTAAATCAGTGATGACTAAATCACTATTGCAAAGGATATTTCCTTTCATCTCTTTACTAATTTAAATTAACCAGTGCAGTGCCAAGCATTAAATAGTAAAATGTAATATGTGAGAAAGATTCTTAGTACTTTTTTGTATCATAACGCAGAATAAAATATTTCAAGAAAATATTAAACATAGAATTTAGAAAGTGTTAAGCCATGTAAAAGCTATTGATAGTCTCATGTACTGTCTCAACTGGTCCTTTCAATCAACCGTAAACAGCTATAATGACAATATCCATTTTTGAAAAGGCTAGAGAGTTGAAACAAGTAATGTACTGTACTGGTCTTTACCAGAATATTTCACAAATTCGAGAGGCTGATAAGGCTAACTTTCACTTTCATTGTTCAAGAACTCTTATTCGTGTGCTTATGTCTTTTTTGTGTTTCCATTTCTATAAAGCTTTATTTTTGATATTATTTGTACTATATACAATTTAATTATAATGCTTAAAATAATTTTATGGTTGTGTTAAATTACTTTTGAGAATGTTAAATTGTGCACAATACTGTATTATGAAATTAATATATTTATAGCATATCCCTCAAAATAACATTTAGCTAGAGGGGTAAGTACATAATATGTACAGTAAATGTAAAACATATGTAACTTTATTTAAAAAATAAATTTAAAAAATCTAGGTTAAAAAATAGTAGGCTTAATTATAAGGATACAATTTTGTTATGTTGCTTGTAGAGGCTCGTTCACAACCTAAAAGCGATTCACGGCCGAATTCCGGAGTGGTTCAATTTATCTGTCAGCCACTTTGTCCTTTGCGGATTTAGAGATGATTCAATTTTGTCTTTGGTACACTTTGTCCGCGCCGCGTCCCAAACCCAGCGAGTCCTTCGGCAATGAAACGAACGAGAGAGCGGATAGACTGAAGAGGGGCGGAGAGCGGTTATGTAGACTAGGGAATTTCTACTTGGAACCTCAGATAAAAATGATGAGGAAAAAAAGATCAATTCTGAACCAATGCACAAACCGTAAATCAATGATCATTTTCATAAGGTTAGCAAATTAAGCAATCTAATTAAATCACTAAAATTACTGCTGCCGGCTTTAGTTGAAACCTGTTTGTGACTTTTGTAACAGAATAAACTATTGTTTGTTATGTAAACAGATCTTTTACGTCTCTGATTGACACGTATCTAAAAATAGAGGCATAATGTTTATCGAATCTATTTGTGAGTGAATTGCCACTTTTAGGTCATACTTGATAATAAACGAGGAAGGTTATAGCAAACAAGCAGATAAATGCATGACTGCTCGCCATTCACACCAAGTGGTACATATCAGTCATTCGTGATCGCTAACGTAGACAACATTGCATGAGACATAATTAAGAAAAACGGTGATTTTTAGTGTTCTTTAAATTGGTTTTGTCGATTGGATTTTATATTTTTAATTAGTATGAAATACGATATTTCTTTATTGGTTGGCCTTTGTAGTTTAAAGAGTTAAGCATTTAATTTTTTTTCCGTTTGACGTTTTTACCTTTTTTCTTTGTTTTTTTTTATAACAAGTAATGAATTTTAATCTCTTAAGCGTACCTTATTTATATTTTGTGTTATTAATTTTTTTAATTAAAAATTCAATAGTCTTAAAGTTTTATTCAATTTTAATTAAAGTTCAATAGTCTGTGTAGTTTTTAACATTTTTAGTCTGTTTCACTTTCTTGTCTGTTAAGTATAACTGTTTTAATTGGTTTTATACCTCTTGTTCATGCCTCATAACTGGAAGTCAATGCATTTTGATCATATTATTGATTGCAAATACTTTCATTTATTGATAGAACAAATTATGAATAATAAAATAATTAATATTTTTCATATGTTTAAGATTATCATATATACACAAAATAAATAAATATATAAATTAAAATAGTTTTTTAATTAGCATAATACGTATTGGTACATATACAGTACAAGTAAACGTCACACAACACAAATTTACTTCAATATAAGCACAAAATGCACAAATATATTACAATACAAGTACAAAATGCACGAATATTATGGTGATCGATTTCGGTGAACCACGCTCCCCTTCCTTTTTTGAATCCCTCTGGTCTGAGGAAGGTGAGCGTGGTTCTCCGAAATCGATCACCATAATATTCGTACATTTTGTACTTTTATTGTAATATATTTGTGCATGTTGTGCTTATATTGTAATAAATTTGTGTTGTGTGACGTTTACTTGTACTGTATAAATTAAAAACACCTTTTCGTTTGCTGATGATTCTTCATGACTGTAGAAACGATTATTTTACTTTTTTTAGTTTGTTAAAAAGACTTTAGTTTTAAGTTATTTTTCTATATATTTATTTTTTGTGTAAATATTGCAGATACTAAAGAAATTTCCAAACTTCTTTTTGATGTTACCGCCGTCACCGCTGGGAAGTCGACAGCCATATGGTAGACCTGCAAGTTTACTGCTAGCGGGCCAAAACATGCTTCTCTATTCAACTGTACGGGTTTTCTATTATTATTAGGAGTTATAGTGAACAATGTATGATTATTTACGGCCCAATCTAGTGTGCCATGAGTTGAAATAAATTTTTTTTTAACTGACAAGAATAACGTGTTTAGTTCCACGAAACATTTTTTTACAAATCCAACTTATGGTCCACTAGATCTGTTTTTTTTTATCTTTTTCTTCACTACAAACAGTCGACATTGGTGGTGCAATGCTGTTACCCAGTTATTTGGGGAAAAAGTGTTGAGGATATTGTAGGTGATAGGTCCTATGCTCGGTCACCTTAATACCGACACGGCGTCCGCTCAATGATTTCAATCGACGGGAACACTTCTTGAGAAGTCTACGGTGTCCATGTTGGATGGTAGTCGAGGTTCAGATGTTGTGTGGGGAAGAGAACTGAGAGTCAGGAGTGTCAGGATTGTTTGTTAACTGAAAATCAGACGAATACTACGTGGTTCGGATTACACGTAAAGCTGTATGTCCCATAGTACCCCTGGCTATTGGACTATTAATAAACAGATTTTTCTGAGGAACAGTCGACCTTAGTTAGTAATAGTGACTAAACTTGTTATATACATTAATTCGCTCCTCGTATTCACTCATATCTTGACGATCGGCGTCTTACTAATGAATAATCAAAATAATGAATAAAATCTTGACCTATGATAGGACACTTCTCGTGTGTTAAGATACGATCATTATTACGGACTGAATTGTTGAAATAAAGACTCATGTTTTTGGCGTTTTACGTGAAGCGAAGCGTCCATCCTAAGAGGTCCAAACCAAGGAGGAACTAACATATTTGCTACAATCAACAAGTAGCAGCGAAAAACAAACCCGTGCGGGAAAATTTCTTTCAAGTCAATAACACTTAACAATACAAGATGATAACAATACACGCTTCTGTTCTAAAGTTCATCAAGACGCCGGAAGTAAACCGCAGTCACCACAGGAAATGTCACATCTTTGACAACACCAATTATGAATATGTAATTGGAGAAATATTTCATCAGTATTTTAAACCAAGGTGGAAGTTAGTAGAGATATCTCCTCATAAAAATGCTAAAGACGATCTCAGTCGTAATTCATTAATAGGTGATCGTAATATTGTGACTAATGTCCACTGATGATCAGAAAGGGCTTCAAGTGGCAAGACCGGTTTACATAGGCTAATCAAAGAGCTTATGGTTTTAGTTTGTCGCTGTTTCTTGTTTTAGAGGGAGCACACACAAATTTTCACTCCATCTCAAGAATTGAACATTGCCAGTAAAATGTTGTCATTATAAGGCAATTAATTGCTTCTGTATATAATCTGTAATGTTTGTAAAATATTCTTCTATTGATTTATTGTTCCCAATACCAAACTCATTTTCATTTAAAAGATAATCTTTTCGTAGTTTAAGAGAGTTAATTTCTCAAGTATTAATGAGAAAAACTAATAACAAGCAGATGGGTCTTAATTTTTATAATTAGTACGATTCATCTTGTTTTAAAATTTTCTGGAAAATATCGACGTTAACAATTAAATTATTAATAAATGATATAAGCTGAAATTAGGACATTACGTATGAATGTTCCTTCGTTTCATACCATGGGGGTTCCTGACCGAATCTACAGTATACTTATAAAATAAAACTTCTTGACTGATTCATTCCCAATTAACGAAGAGAAAAAAAACAATAGCACTTAGAGACGACTATTGGTTCATAAGTTCATTTTAACCCCAAGAAATAATTTTAAAAAAATAATAAAACTTCCCTTAGCGTTAGAAATACGTTTTTAAAAGCTTTTTCATAAGAGTAACATTGGGTTAATTGTTTGTTATAAAATCTGCTGACAAAAATCTGTTCGTTTTATACTTTATCTTATATCTTATACATTGTTAATATGAATAGATTTCCCATGCTTTTCTATTAATATTTTGACATTGTAACAAATTATAAAAACAAGGTATAAGTTTTTAAATATTAGAAAAAATACAAGAAATTTTTGTTTAATGCGTATAACGGACACGCTATTTAATGTAAAATGTGTATTTTTAAAACCAATATTTATTTATATTTTTCTAAACCCATATCTACCAGTGAATACACTGTGGCGAGACAGTCCGGCTCGGGCTCTAATGGCCGTGAACCATCAACGCGGAACTACCACAGAGAGATAAGCAGACAGTCCAGCAGTGAGTGGATGAGTCAGAGATGCACCACGTGTGTACAGATACCCAGGTACACGTGTGAGGCTTACCCACGTGCCACTGGACCACTCTCTCCCTCGTGTAGAAAGGGTCATTCAACCACGGTCTGGCTCCATCACAACTTGCCTTCATAGTTGTCAGATAACGAGGTGCCTACACTGACGTAGATATCAATGGTCATCACATCGGTCTAATGAAAAGAAAAATGTCCAATTCCGGACGTTTCGAATTCTATTTGTCTTCGAATACCAAACCTTCAGTTTGGTTCAATAATATATTTCCATTGGGGGGAGGAGGGCAAATTTGCTTGTCCATGCTAAAGAACTATTCTTTCTATAAAAGGCAGACATTCGGCTCATCACGGCAAAACGTCACCAATTGGGTTACTATGCAGTTTCTTGACACCTAAGAAAATTTGAAAACTTCACCTGTAATGGGTAAAGAATTGGTTATATTTTCACGAGATATGCTTTTTATTCTACCGAAATTACCGAAAAATACTTTAAAAACCATCACGACTTTTAGTATTCTTCACCTGTTTCCATTAATTACAATAATATTTCAATATATTTTATTTGTTTTTTTTTTTTTTTTTGGATACGAATTTGAAAACTATTTTGGCCTTTGATAATTATTTCCCGAGATAAAACGGAAAAACTACTTTCGCAGCGAATCGTGATTAGCGGCATTACGCGATCATTATAAACATTATCTGAAAAAACCACAACCACAAAAACCGATTTCATCTATATTAATGCCATAGAATAGAGGAATCCGAAGGCCATACAAATTATGAATTAACGCAAATTTTTAAAAAAATTGAGAAAATGGACAATTAGGGTAAATGTTATGTTTGGTTAGCTAAGTAAAATGTGTAAAATTCGGTCAACAACATTTGTTTTTCCTAAAAATCAATGATATATTTCTGTTCAGCATAACAAACACGTAAAATTAAAAAAATCTTTAAATAACTATTTTAAAAAATTTTGTTTTTTTTAACTAAAAGATCAAAACTAGTTTATCGGTAGAAAACGAGTTTTCCGTTGTTGAAATTAACCTCCTCAAGGGATATAAACTCATATTTCATCACTTTTTCAATAAGAAATCGTATTTTCAGAAATGGCTAGAAAGTGCATAATTACTGAAAATTAATTAAATGTAAATTGAGAAGGTCAATGAAATGAAATATTTAGATCTTATTATAGATTGTAATCTTTCAAGATACAGCCATACCAATAAAATTAAAACTTAATTGTACACTATGATCCGTAAGTTTTACTTTTTTAGAGGTGTGTGCCCAGGAAAAATCCTAGTGTCATTATAATAAATGAATAAATGAAGTTTATTCCACAGATAATACAGGTTTACAGTCATGGCAATTATGGAATAGAACTAACCACTGTTTCCAGTAATTGTGGTTAGTAAATAAACTAAAAGTATAGATTAAATACAAACTAATTTACAAAGTAAGTAAGAAAGAATACAAGATAAATACAAAATGAATTAATTTGAGTTCAGTTTTAGTAATTACAAATTGACGTGCAGCTTTGCAGTGTTTGTGGCTTGATTCATTGTTTCATTTTGAGGGAGACGTACAAAAGACAAGATAATATTGTCAGATAACAACAATTACAATGGATTTAGACTAACTACTGCATTTCATCAATATATCTACATCTTTCCAATTATTTAGTTTAAGTATACAAATTACAGAGTGATTTTATTTAGTTATATTAAAAAGCATATAGTTTATAATCAGTATAATAGCATCGGGAAAAAAAGTTTATTAACATTATTTATATTTAACAAATGTTTTCTTGTAGATAAATATACCACGCTCTAGTTGAGTCTAGATTGGTACATGCTCTAATTACATTACAAGAATTTATAATCAGAAATATAACCAGAAGACGAAAGATGAAATATTCTAGACAATTATTCAATCACTAAACATTTAATATATTTACTTTTAGAAATTTGCATATATTTAAAATCTTAAAATTATTTTTTATTAGAAATGTTGTAAAAATAAGTGTAATAGTTAAGTGTTATATCTTAAGAAATAATGTTTACCAATTCTAAGACAGTTTTTATCACAGTTTAAAAATTGTTTACAGCTACACTGCACCTAAACTATTCAATATGAGAGCAAATATTATTTTTCAGAACAGTGGTACCACCTGATATTTGGCTAAGGTAAAAAAAGCTTATAATAATTGAAATAAGTATTACAAAAATATAAAGACGTTTGGGAACTTAGAAGATGCATGTCTAAGGTTCGAATCCTCAACTGAGCTGACGGACCCTTGTAGACTGGTGAAGTTAAAAAAAAATGATAAAAAATTTGATTAAAATTTCAATAACATTGAATAAAAAATCACGTCTACAAGGGTGACATAATTTGCTGAACGTAAGTATTGTCCGTCAGCTCAGTTGAGGATTCGAACCTTAGACATACATCTTCCCAATTCCCGAATGTCTTTATATTTTTATCTTTATATGCTGATTTATTTTACCATGGGTAAAATTAGCGTTTCCTTGCTAAAAATTGCAGGGTTTAAATTTGGTTATTTGTTTATTATAAATTAGTGTTAATTGATTGTAACTAAGTTCAAGCGGTGATATAAATTAAAACACATAAATAATTATTGTTTAACATTGAAAAGTCTAACATGAATAAGGAAAATATGAAGCACCTCATTTAAAAGAAATAAGGAGAAGAAAGGAAGAACGTTCTTACGATAAGGAACAACTGACGATTAAGGAAAATATTTTTATTGAAAAAAATTGGAGTGAAAAGTGTCTCTATTAAAAATACTAAGAAATGTTTTGTAATTTATCAAATATCATCGTTAAACATTGATTGAGGTTTGGAACATTTCAAAGAAATGCTTAAAATGTTTCTGACAATGTAAACCAGTTGTAGATGGCAATCACAATACACTACTCGTTGCACTGATGGTTGCAAACACTTCACTGAAACATAACAACAATTTTATTTCCGAACCGGACTTATGATCACGTGTATCCAAATTAAACAGTTATTTTAAACGGATTTTTTTCTAAACAAATTAATTGTATTTGATCAAGAATAAAATTGCGCTTTGGAACTGCTTTGCGAATTCTTAATTAGGTTCATAGAGAAAAATATAAAAAATATTTAGTTTGAAGTTTTTCTTTTCGCCTATTTTTCAAAATCAGGCTTATATATTTAAAATATCAAAAGAAACCCCAATGAGCAATATGATAACGTTTAAATAACGAAAAAAATATGGATTCGCAAATAACATTGTTCTTATGGACCAACATGGCCGACAGCCTCTGCTTTAAGGGTGTTTTTGGACTATTATGAGTACATCATTTCACCTATATAAAACTCCTTTGATAGTAATTAACAAATATTGTAACACCACTGCGATCTTTCATGAGTGCAACATATTGTTTATACGCATTTTTGGATAAAATAATTAATTTCCAGTAAAAGTTTTTCCAATAAAGTAAGTAATTAAATATGTTTCAAAATATTAATGTCTTTATATTATTATTAATTGTTGTATCAAATTTTTATTTTCAATGTGGCATAGCTAACTAATTAATTTGCTATATACTAGACTTGCTAATTATACTGTATAAATAATTTATTATAATTTATAATGTAAATAGACATAAACTATCCATTAAATCTTATTAATTATTGATGTCAATTTCATTGAAGCGCTGCAGAAGGCTCAATTATTAATTGTAATTTGTCAAGACTGAGCTTAAATTTAGTTGTTTATTTTCGGTTTATGTAATTTACTCCACAGTACTGGGTAAAGTGGCCAGTAAAGTTCTCTTTTTACAATTGTTTGTATATTTTGTACTATTATGAGAAATAAATTCATTATTCATTTGTATTTTTGATCATTATTACGTTTTATTGGCATTTTAGACGTTTATATGTTAAAGAGAACGTTTTAAAAAAAACTAAACTATCGATCCTTGCAAAAAATTTAATTTTGCACACAGCGAAAAGTAACTATATTCTTCTCCTTCATTATATACTTCATTAAAGCAACATTAATGAAATCTGTACGTATTCATAATACACAGAGTTTTGAATTTTACAATTTACATAGAAAAGTATATTATGATTGATAAGTGTTAGTAATGACTGCTCAATCAGAAGGATAGATGCATTTATCGCCATAAAAAACGTGTTTTTTTTCAGTTTGTAATATTATTGATATTAACTCTTGTCGGGAGCTTTTTTTAACTTTAGAACACGTTCTAAATAAATTTGTATAGTTTGTGTTTGATAGAATATTTGATTGATTCTGCAAGTTCATATACACTTATTTCCTTTATTATTAAAAAACAAACAAAAATAACTATGATTATGAACTATACTATAGTTAATTTATTTATGATGCAATTTGTCAATAATTAAGATAGAAATATATAAAAATGGTGAATTTTATTTTTCTTCGTGATATTTGATTTTTTTAAAATTAATACTTATGTTTCAGACTAAAGTTTATGCGTGAATTACTTGCTAAATACCGGAATTGGTCAAAAGAAATTAACGTTAAAATACGTAAGAAGTATACGTAATTAAAAAAAGAAGAACATTGACCCTTCTACTGTGGACTTGTTAAATAACTATTTCTGTCTAGATCTAGCGCCTTCGGACCTACTGCAGGTTTTAGCAAAACACCAGCGATTACTAGTTTTTGGCAAACTACAGGCGCACCATGTCTTAGGCCAATTTCAATTGATTCGTCAAAAAATCATAAAAACCTAAGGTTAATTAGATTGATTAAAGTATTTAAATACTAATTATTAAAAATTAAATAGTGTTTATTTTCCTACTTAAAATAGCTGGAAAATACTTCTTAAATCATACAAAATACTTCTATGTTGAAGATGGAGCTGTATTAATTTTCTGTATGTAATTGTTAAAAATAAGACAATTTAAACCAATAAAAACTTTATTAGTGAGGCCTTTCGATAGCAAGGCTATCATCGTCAGATCACAAATAAATATTTATTTGTGTTGTGTCTGACGATGATAGCCTTGCTATCGAAAGGCCTCACTAATACAGTTTTTATTGGTTTAAATGGTCTTATTTTTAACAATTATATACAAGATACTGTTGTCTGTTATAATTATATCGTTAAGAATTGATATCGTCATGCTTAACGTTTGGGTTTAGCCAATGATTTTATAGACAGATTTCCCATCGAAAAGCTAAATTTTGAGTCTTCAACTATCAGCTGTGTTGATGTCCAGTAGTGGAGCGCTAGTGTAGTCCAATGTAAATTTAATGCAGTTTAAAACAATACAGTGCAGCCTCACTAACTAACCCAATTACTGGTATAAATATTTCTATTACACGAAATATCTATATGTAAGTAATATGATCAATTGTATAGCTAAGAAAATAAATTCCGTTGCTGATGGAAAGATATGGGTATAGTAGATAATGATAGAGCGAGGTACTGTGGGTCCAGAGATCGTTGGGCTTTAGGCTTTTTAGGACAGACCTAAAAAACGATCAGATGTTTCAAATACTGCAATATATCAAGATCAATTTTATTTTTGACAATACCATTGATTTTAAAATCACATTTGAGGAACAATTAATTAAGGACAATTCATACAAAACAAATAATAGTAAATTATATATTTAAAAATGTAAATAAACTGAAACTTACTAAAAAATAAGTTGTAGATAATTTATTTTTACCACATTCTTCGATATTCCCAGTGAGAAGTGGCTAAAGGCTGCCGCCTCTCCCGAAGATGTTGCCGCCGACACAGCATGCTGCTGACCCTGCTGCTTGTGCTGATGCAGCCCTCGTCAGCGTAGTAGTAGCGTAGGTTCATAGTGCATCTGCATCAGGAGTGCTGCGTGGGCGTGATTCCCACGTGCCCCCCCTCCAATACATTCCCCCCACTCTGCCTTACATGTCAACTTTCCTCACAAGAGCAGCGTAATTATGAAATCCCATTACGTGGACTGTTTCAACTAAATAAACACGTATTTATTTAATAGTTTGGTAGTATTACATAGTTCTCTGCACAGGTCAATGTGAAGCGATTTAGAAGTTTTTTTTTTTTTAGATGTATATAAATTTGTTTAAATTACCACGATGGTGTTACTGCTTGGTTTGAAAGCAACGAAAAATTCTCTAGAAATGTTATCTCATTTATATTGTGAGAAATATACGAAATAAATGCTGCAATACAGGATAGAAATACATCTTTCTTTCTAGGGAATAGCATCCATATTTTTATCAAATGACACTTCGAGAGATGTACTTTGTGTAAAATATTTCCTAAACTGTTCTTTTATACAATAGGCTTTGATTTCCAGCCTAAGACAAACATATAACTTGCAATAAACTAAACTTTTTAAAAATATTATTTTCACAAATATTATTTTTTTTTTCTCATAACCATGTTACAAACATTATGCATTACAAGATCAATTTATTTATTTATTTGACTGGATAAAAATAATGTATTTATTTTCAGTATTCACATTAAATGGTATTAATTAGTTAAGATTTTTTAATTGTATAAATTATATGAAATTGCAAAATTATTTATGCTCCTGAAATCTCCACTGTACGTTTATTAGTCTGCGGGAAGGTCATCTCCACTGTACGTGAATGGGTGGGTGAGTGGGTCACTCCACTGAACGTGATTGGGTAGGTGGGTCATCTCGTGGACGGGGGTGAGTATTCTATTATTATTATTTCAGTGGTGATGGATGACCAACCCACCCACCATACATGATATCCTTCTAGCCATCATTTTTTTTCACTTTTAAATTTATATCTCAAAAACCAAATCGTGTATTAAGCTACAACTTTGTACGGTTCTTTATAACATAAACACCCTTTTTTAGAAAAAATCATTGGTTTTACTGTATCAACAGTTACAAAACAGTGGCCATTTAACATTTTAAATCGTAAACAACGCCTAAACCATGTAACAGCTGATAATAATAAACTAATTTGTGATAATCACATCAGCTGACGAGTACAATAATAAGGTTTATGTAAACATCTGGTTTAAGACTATCAAAAATTACTTTATTATTATCAGCTGTTACATGTGTGTTGCACACTGTACAGGCATATTGCGCTGTACATACTGTCATATAAATTATCTTTTTCTTTGTTATTTTTCGTCCGATTTTTAAAATTTTTACATCTTTAGATTTGTAATTAAATTTTCTAAAAAACATTGTATTGTGTAATTTTTAATATAATTATTGATTTAGAATTTATTTACGATTTAAAATGTTAAATGGTCACTGTTTTGTAACTTTGGTTGTTTATGTTATAAAGAACCATACAAAGTTGCAGCTTAATACACGTTTTGGGTTTTGAGTGAATTAAATTTAAAAGTGAAAAAAATTAAATGGCTTCTGTAAGGATAACCGACGTGTTTGGATACTTTAAATATGATATCTGATTCTAAATTAACCATTAACAACAACCAAGAGAGCTTATCAGAGAGTTCATAGACACCCTGTATATAACTTATCCAAAATTTCTAATTATTATTTTTATACATTTTTCCTGTAAACCTTTTTTTTTAATTTTTTAATATTTTTTATGCTTATAATATCATCTAATATTTCATTATTTATTTTGACTCCAGTGTTATTATGTCCAAATTAAGAAGATACTGGTTGTAATATCAAGGGTCCAGTACGTTGTTTAACTGTTAATACCCCGACATGACATGAAGTACGTTCTTTGGGGTTAACGTCCTTTTAGGCCTGGAATTCAATGTGTCACCTTGGAAGGATTGTTAACCTCTAAATGAATAAATTATTTATATGAGATCGGACCAGTGCGTGATCAACCACATTTTAACTTGGTATTGGTCAGAAACTTGGTATCCTTCACAGACTAGTGACCTTGTCGGGCTTCCGGAACTGCCGGGGCCTTGATGTACTCTCTGTAGTACTTTAAATACCTCAGGTCATTCTTACACATTCTGGCAGACTGGCCCTGTATCCGGGAGCAATACTCCTAGTGATCTTCACACTACGTCCATCCGGGAGCAATACTCCTAGTGATCTTGTCGGGCTTCCGGAACTGCCGGGGCCTTGATGTACTCTCTGTAGTACTTTAAATACCTTAGGTCATTCTTACACATTCTGGCAGACTGGCCCTGTATCCGGGAGCAATACTCCTAGTGATCTTCACACTACGTCCATCTGGGAGCAAAACTCCTAGTGATCTTCACACTACGTCCATCCGGGAGCAATACTCCTAGTGGTCTTCACACTACGTCCATCCGGGAGTAACACTCCTAGTGGTCTTCACACTACGTCCATCCGAGAGTAACACTCATAGTGGTCTTCACACAACATTCATCCAGGAGCAATAATCATAGTGATCTTCGCACTACGTTCATCCGGGAGCAATACTCCTAGTGATCTTCACACTACGTCCATCCGGGAGCAATACTCCTAGTGGTCTTCGCACTACGTCCATCCGGGAGCAATACTCCTAGTGGTCTTCGCACTACGTCCATCCGAGAGTAACACTCATAGTGGTCTTCACACAACATTAATCCAGGAGCAATAATCATAGTGATCTTCGCACTACGTTCATCCAGGAGCAATAATCATAGTGATCTTCACACTACATCCATCCGGAAGCAAAACTCCTAGTGGTCTTCACACTACGTCCATCCGGGAGCAATACTCCTAGTGGTCTTCACACTACGTCCATCCGGAAGCAATACTCCTAGTGGTCTTCGCACTACGTCCATCCAAGAGTAACACTCATAGTGGTCTTCACACAACATTCATCCAGGAGCAATAATCATAGTGATCTTCACACTACGTCCATCCGGAAGCAAAACTCCTAGTGATCTTCACACTACGTCCATCCGGGAGCAATACTTCTAGTGGTCTTCACACTACGTCCATCCGGAAGCAAAACTCCTAGTGGTCTTCGCACTACGTCCATCCGAGAGTAACACTCATAGTGGTCTTCACACAACATTCATCCAGGAGCAATAATCATAGTGATCTTCGCACTACGTTCATCCGGGAGCAATATTCCTAGTGATCTTCACACTACGTCCATCCGGGAGCAATACTCCTAGTGGTCTTCACACTACGTTCATCCGGAAGCAATACTCCTAGTGGTCTTCACACTACGTCCATCTGGGAGCAAAACTCCTAGTGATCTTCACACTACGTCCATCCGGGAGCAATACTCCTAGTGGTCTTCACACTACGTTCATCCGGGAGCAATAATCCTAGTGATCTTCACACTACGTCCATCTGGGAGCAAAACTCCTAGTTATCTTCACACTACGTCCATCCGGGAGCAATACTCCTAGTGGTCTTCACACTACGTCCATCCGGGAGTAACACTCCTAGTGGTCTTCACACTACGTCCATCCGAGAGTAACACTCATAGTGGTCTTCACACAACATTCATCCAGGAGCAATAATCATAGTGATCTTCGCACTACGTTCATCCGGGAGCAATACTCCTAGTGATCTTCACACTACATCCATCCGGGAGCAATACTCCTAGTGGTCTTCACACTACGTTCATCCGGAAGCAATACTCCTAGTGGTCTTCACACTACATTCATCCGGAAGCAATACTCCTAGTGGTCTTCGCACTACGTTCATCCAGGAGGAATACTCATAGTGGTCTTCACACAACGTTCATCGGGGAGTAACACTTCTAGTGGTCTTCACACTACGTCCATCCGGGAGTAACACTCCTAGTGCTCTTCAAACTATGTCCACCAGGAGTAACACTCATAGTGGTCTTCATACTACGTCCATCTTGAAGCAACACTCCTAGTGGTCTTCACGCTATGTCCACCAGGAGTAACACTCCTAGTGGTCTTCACACTATGTCCACTAGGAGTAACACTCCTAGTGGTCTTCACACAACCTCCATCCGGGAGTAACACTCCTAGTGGTCTTCACACTACGTCCATCCGGGAGTAACACTTCTAGTGGTCTTCACACTACGTCCACCCGGGAGTAACACTCCTAGTAGTCTTCACACTACGTCCATCCGGAAGTAACACTCCTAGTGGTTTTCACACTACGTCCATCTGGGAGTAACACTTCTAGTGGTCTTCACACAACATTCATTCAGGAGCAATACTCATAGTGGTCTTCACACTATGTCCACCAGGAGTAACACTCATAATGGTCTTCACACTACTTCCATCCGGGAGTAACACTCCTAGTTTCACACTACGTCCATCTTGGAGCAACACTCCTAGTGGTCTTCACACTATGTCCATCCTGGAGCAATACTCATAGTGGTCTTCACACTACGTCCATCCGGGAGTAACACTCCTAGTGGTCTTCACACTACGTCCATCCGGAAGTAACACTCATAGTGGTCTTCACACTACGTCCACCAGGAGTAACACTCATAGTGGTCTTCACACTATGTCCACCAGGAGTAACACTCATAATGGTCTTCACACTACTTCCATCCGGGAGTAACACTCCAAGTTTCACACTACGTCCATCTTGGAGCAACACTCCTAGTGGTCTTCACACTATGTCCATCCTGGAGAACACTCATAGTGGTCTTCATACTACGTCCATCCGGGAGTAACACTCCTAGTGGTCTTCATAGTTCGTCCAAAAAAAGATTATACCATACGTTTATTTTTTTGTTTATAAAATATATGTTTTTTACATAAGCCTAAAAATAAATTCTATATAGTAATATAACGTAACACAGAACAATTATATTTATAACATACAAAAATTAAAAATAAACTTTACGAGTAAAAAGTTTATTTTTATGCCACATACGAAATATCCTATCAAATATGTGGCATTCATACAAATGATTGCCTCCATAATGTTTATATTATTATACATAGGCTTTTCATGCATATTGGTTTTAATCATGTTGACCTTTAGATTGTTATTAATTTATAAAATAATCTGTGTATGCTTACAAAAAAATACCTAATTTGAAGTAAAATATTGACTCTAAGTTGTAACTAGAATAATAAATACCTTCGGAGTTATTTCTTGGGCTCGATTCCAGGGGTTATGAAATATACGTACCTCGAAAATCCCATGTTCCCCAAATCGTTCACCCAGCGTGGTGAGGCAATTGGGAAGCCACTTCTAAAGCGAATTCTGGTAGCGAAAGTTGGAATTGCCTGCGCCAGGACCAGATGTACTAGCCTATGCATCTTCAAGCAACCCCCCCCCCCCCGTGCATGTGGACTCTGATGTCACATTAGCAGATTATTGTATTTTAATACCAACAAAATTGTACTCATAATAAGATATTAATAGTCAAGATACAATTCATTAATAGTTTGTTATCATTTAACAAACGTAGGACTTATTCGTAATATATTCAAGTAAATTTAAGAAGCCAATAATATATATAAAAGTAATGCAATCAAGTATAAAAGTATGTTTTTATTTGTAATGTACTATGTACAGTTTATCTGAAAAAAATGCAATGATTCTACATTCTTAGCATACAAATACTTATATTTATGTGTTTTAAGGATAACTTTTTTGTAAATATTGTCTGTTGATTTTACCATAACATTATTATGGTAAATGAATTAATGCAGATTTATTAAAACACACTGTTCTTAAACTTACAACTAAATTATATTGGCTTATTACAAACTACAATATACTAGTTAAAAATTAAAATAAACACAGTACAAACTAATAAATAAAATTGAGTATAAACTGTAAAATTTATAAACTGAAATAAAATTATTAAAAACATGTTTTTTCGTTTTTAAGAATAGTTTTATAAAATTTGATAAACTAGCTTAAAATGACGTAATTTACTTACAAATCCAAAAACTGATTATAAACCGACGTAATGCTTTAAAAACTAAATTGAACTGGTAATAGACTGAAATAAATTGGATATAAATTCGGATAAGATGTTCACAACCCAAGTAGTTTTCGAGCTTAAATAAATTCCTTACAAACTAAGATACAAGGATTATAAAATATAAAAAAATACTCATTAACTGAGATTAAGTAGGCCCACTTAAAATCTTAGACACATTGGTTACAAACTCAGATAAGTTGGTTTCAATCTTAGACAAATTGTTAAAAACTAAGATTAATTACTTACAACATAAACTGAGATAGACTGGTTATAAAACCATATAAATTGGTTAAAAACTGAAATAAATTGGCTATAAAGTGAGATAAATTAGTTACATCACAAACTCAGTTAAGTTGGCTATAAAGTGAGATAAATTATTTACATCACAAACTCAGTTAAGTTGGCTATAAAGTGAGATAAATTAGTTACATCACAAACTCAGTTAAGTTGGCTATAAAGTGAGATAAATTAGTTACATCACAAACTCAGTTAAGTTGGCTATAAAGTGAGATAAATTAGTTACATCACAAACTCAGTTAAGTTGGCTATAAAGTGAGATAAATTAGTTACATCACAAACTCAGTTAAGTTGGCTATAAAGTGAGATAAATTAGTTACATCACAAACTCAGTTAAGTTGGCTATAAAGTGAGATAAATTAGTTACATCACAAACTCAGTTAAGTTGGCTATAAAGTGAGATAAATTAGTTACATCACAAACTCAGTTAAGTTGGCTATAAAGTTAGATAAATTAGTTACTACACAAACTGAGATATGTTGGTCACAAACTGAGATAGGTTGGTCAAAAACTGAGATAAATTGGTCACAAACTGTTATCAATCAAATAAAAACCCAACTACTGCAAGTATTCAAAAATTTAAATTTGAAATACGAACAATATTCGAGTAAAATATACATAAATTTTAGATTGCAATGGCTAAAATCTAAGGTAAAATGTCGTTAGGAGCTGAAATAATTTGATTACAAACTAAGATAAATTAATTAGATCACAAACTCAGATAAGTTGGTTACACATAGAAGTAAAGTTTTGCATTGTTTAAACGTCTAAATTTTTGTATCTAAATACAATTTTAAAATTCAAGAATTGTATTGCTAAATGTACAATTATAAGCATAAAATGTTATCTTTACATTAATTTGTGATTAAGTTTGAAATCAACTTAAAAATTAGTTGCTAGGAAGCCCATTACATTATCTTCAAGCGTATGTGATTGACATTAGCATTACAGACCTAAGTGAATCTACCTACTTATGTACTAAATCTTTTGATAGATTTTCAAATAAAAACTTAGCTACAAATATTTAAAATAGAATTACGAAATATTGTCATTTAAAATAGCTACAACTAACTAAAATAGCTAAAATAGTTTTTTAACTACTATGACTAAGTCAAGTAGTAAAACTTCTCAATAAAAGGGTAATGAGTTAATCTCCATCTCCCTCTGCCTCCAGGTGGGTTCTGGGGTGGAAATGGAGGTGGCGGAGGGTGGGTACGAGGGTTATACCACAGATAGAGTCCAGGGGGTCGTTGCAGGATGGCGGCAAGCTGACGGAGAAATGGTACAGCAACCTGGACGAGTAGATCAGGAGTATCATTCGGGCCAACTCCTCTCCAACGCACACTCTCTTACCTGCAATTAAACAGGGGAGGTTCGATTACTGGGAGGAAGTGTGATCAGGATAAAAGGATCATAGATAAAGGATAAAAACTCACACTTATAAATAATGGCAAAACTTAACGAGAAGGGTCTGCTGCGATTAAAATTAGAATAGGACCTGTTTTATTGTAATTATTTCTTTCCTACTGCATATTACGCTTTCAATCACTTCTTCGGAACAACTATCACGATCAAGAGTCTGCAGAGGCTATCAGCCATGTTGGTTTTATCCCATAAGAGTAATGTTATTTGCGAATCCATATTTTTTCGTTATTTATTGACCAACATTTGTGCAAGAGGTGTCATTTTAAATGTTAAAATTGAGTTTGTTTTTGATATTTTGAATATATACGCCTAGTTTTGAAAAATATATGACAGTAAAAACTTTAAATATTTTTTATATTTGTTCTACAAAACTAATTAAGAATTTTTCAAATCGATTTCAACGCACAATTTTATTCTTGATCAAATTCAATTTGTTTCTAACCATGTGGTACAACCTTTTAGTAAAAATAAAAGTTAACTCTAATGTACGGTTAACATTCCATAAATAACTAAGCATTTTCAATGCTGGCAATGTTAGTTCATAACAAATCTTATTTCAGTTGGAAAATTTAAATAATTAATTTTAAACTTACAGTAAAGATTTAAAAAATAATTAGGATCTGAGTGTAAAATAATTCAATTGCGTATTAATATGCATATACAAGTCTAAGCCATAATATAAACGTACAATAACATTTATTGGTATTTTTCTCGTATATCGATGAATGGTTGATACCAGAAGCAGAATTTGTGTTCTTAATTAACTAGTTTTACTATCAAATTTACAATAGTTAAAATATGTACACTGGGTAATTAACGTAACTTCTTGTCAGCTGATACAAAATGATTTACCACTGTGAATGAACTCCAACTCAGACTGTGACTGGTCTCACGTATGCCTAGCTAGTTAATCGTGACCTTACTGTTAGTCTATTTGTAATTTTCTGAAAAACACGAATGTGGTACAGTTAAAAAGAGGTATGTAGCCTAACAATACAGACGCTCTTATTTCTTAGGGTCTGGTGAAAAGTACTTTTTGGTCATTCGGGGTGACTATATCTCAGGTGTTCTTCCAAAAGTCCATCGCATTTTGTTGATTTATTTAAAGTTCAACATTTTCCGGATATTTAGAGTACCTTGTTCCAAGGATTGTCCTGGTCTAGAAAGACAAAAATTGGCAGCCATATAAGAATCTGTAAGTGGAGGAGGCATATAGCTGCTTTTCAATAGCTGGTTACGCCGATTTTTTCAATACGAAGAAAACATAAGTTGTACAATAGCCCGCTACAAACACACTAATACAGCTATAATTAAAAATTATTCGAGTTGCCTATACTTACCGGTCTGGAAAGGTATGAAGGCTTGAGGTGTACTGAACCTGCCTTCGGAGTCCAAGAACCTGTCAGGTCGGTAAGTGTGGGGATCCTGCCAGTGGCGGGAATCCATGTGGACCGCCCACTGTAGGGGTACCACCATGGCGCCCTTCGGGACCCTGTAGCCACCTAGGTTGGTGTCACGATCACACCCTCGTGGTATGCCTACAGGTACCACGGGCCTCAGGCGTTGGGCCTCGGCAAGAGCAGCCTGCAGTAGAGGGAGTGAGGGAGCGTCCGCCAGACGAGGGGCAGAGTCCCCACACACTGCGATCATCTCGGCTTGAATCCGCTCCTATAACAAACGACTTAATTATTTTCCCATAAATAGTTACATTAATATCTCAATTTGATGTTTACTTCTTTTCTCTATTTGTTTTTGTATTACATTTTCTCAGTTAGGATGATAAAATCAGATTTTTATAAAATACGATTTTTTTATTGCATTAAGTATACAAACACATTTATTTAATAATTTCGACAAAGTCTTCAAAATATGTTTATTTTGAACAAAGTTACATATTAGTACTTTATCGATGAAATCACGTTTCTTCTCTATTTTATTTATTTATTATTATTATTTTTATATTTTATCTTTATATATGTCCGAGGAGACGCCTCCATTGTTATCAGCCAACTAGAGGAAACTGACGTTTCAACTCCTTCAGCAACTTGCACGTGCAGAGAAATCTTTAGGAGTCAATAGGACATCAAACTACAGCAACTCGCACGTGCTGAAAATCTTGATGCTTCAATCGGGCACCACACTTCAGCAACTCGCTCGTGCCGATATATCTTAAGGCCTTTATCGAGCACCATACTTCAGCAACTCACAAGTTCCGAGACGTTTTGAGGCCTCAATCGGGCACCACACTTCAGCAACTCGCTCGTGCCGATATATCTTAAGGCCTTTATCAAGCACCATACTTCAGCAACTCACACGTTCCGAGACGTTTTGAGGCCTCAATCGGGCACCACACTTCAGCAACTCGCTCGTCCCGATATATCTTGAGGCCTTTATCGAGTACCATACTTCAGCAACTCACATGTTCCGAGACGTTTTGAGTCAATCGGGCACCACATTGTAGCAACTCACATGTGCCGAGTTGTCTTGAGTGATCAACTGGTCACCATGCATTCTCCTCAAATAAAATTAGGCATATTGTATTGTGTTTTAATCCATCATAATATTTTGCCTGAACTCTAGTCTGTTGTAACACAAATATAAACAAATATAATTTCGGTTAGTTTCCTCCTCCATATTAAGCTATAGATATGACATCTACACGAATGCGTTCTACACTTTATTAACGCTTATTTTTATATTAATACATAAATAGTTTTTAACAAATAATTTATAACCATTTAATTCAGTATGTGTTCAGATCACGAAGTACAGCCGCCTTCTTCAACTCTACCGTTAAAGTCTCCTATACAAACTTTCACTCTGTCGCCGTCCTTTAATTTAAAATTGGGTTAGACTTTTTATTTGTATGAAATAGTGTGAAACTATATACGTTTGTTATTAATCCAAATTCAAAACTAACCTTAATTTAATCACATTTTCATCTGAAAACCACCAATTTCGAGCAAAGTTAAAATAATTAAATAATGCTAACTTTAGAAAAGACAACATGGGAAATAGTTTTACTGAAGTATTATCTCTTACATAAAACATTTAAAATATTTGGTTGTTGTACAATCATAATTTCAATTTTGCTAACGTTTAAAAAAGCTTTTTTAAATCACCAACGACAAAATCCCTTAACCAGATAATTGTTGTATTCCACTGTGACAATAGTTAGTATGCCGTTTAAAACAACATAAAGGTATTGCACACTCGTTACCTGGATATCCTGATGATGGGCAATATAGATAAGGAACCATCGTAGAGTGGTGAGTGTGGTGTCCACGCCGGCACCAAACAGGTCAGCAAGGAGGTGGTAGAACTGAGGCTGTGTGAAGGAGCCGAGCTCGCCCTCTCTAACACGCTGCTCCTTTAGGAAGGCTGCAATGAAGTCATCTCCTCTGTTTTGAGGATGAGCGTCTATGAGTTGTTGGTACACTATGTGAGTCTTCTCCTTTCCATCCAGAAGGTACTGCATAGTATTCCGGTATTTCGGAATTATTCTGAAACGTTAAGAAAGTAAATAAATGTTTTTCTCTATTCTCTTTAAATGGCCTACGGTAACTACACTTTTAACACTGGCAAATAATATTCCGTTAGTAGTGTTAAATATTGTATCTACGTAACATGGTACACTGATAAAAATACTTGGTAAAAATTAGAAAGTTTGAAAAAATTCTATATTCCATTATTTGATTACATAGTCTAAAGGTTTTTGTCAATGTTCATAATACATTTTACACAAAAGTACAAACAAACTTAATTATAATAGCAAAACAGTTTTTTTTGGAAAATATTTTCATTTATTTTAGTTTTTACACAGATTTAACATATTATATTTAGAGCGATTAAAATTATTTTAATACATTTTACACGATATAAGCTTACGTATAATAGCTAATTAGTTATTTATAGAAAATTTGTTCAAGTTTTTTAGTGTTCACAGACTTTACATATTATTTTTATTTTTATTACAATAGTTATTGTTAGTGCACACAAGTTACATGCAAACCCAATTTGAAAATAAGCAAAATGACAACATGTCCTAATCATAGAAAATTAAATTTTATGCCCATCTATAAATCTAATCTAATGACTATAAAAATTATAGTGAACAAATAGTTATTTATATATAAAACACACACCCAATGTTACACAGAAAAAGATTAAATCATATTTTCATTTTCGAAAGTAGCAGGCTTTTTCACATTTACATAAGCCTACCAACAATATTCAAAATCCGAACTAAATTCAACAAAAACTCTTTCCGAAACCACAATTAATCGTAAACTAAATATAAACAAAGTAATTAATAGGATAGTAAAAGCCTATTTACTCGTATAGAACACCAAGTTATTTCCCTTTTAAAATTGTTGCGGTAACAATTAATCTCATTTATTTTGAAATATGAGTAAATAAAATGTGTTGAAATAAAATTAAATCATTAGGTGATGGCACATGACCATAGAACGGAGGTTGATTTATGATGAAGAAATCTCACTTCTTACCTAAGGAAAGGCAAGAAGTTGAGTGGACCAGCGATACCGATATGTTTGACGCCGTCTTCAGCCAGATGCTGAAGCCATCGCCAGGTGGGGTCCTTCCATCCCCAACGATGGCCGAAGACGAGAGAATTTATGACGTTCCCAACACTGTGCAGGAGTGTCCGGCTGGCGTCCACTTCTTGGCCCTTCTGCGTCTGCAGGTACTACCACAAAAAAGAGTTATGGATAAATGAACGGGAGGTGGTCAAGAAATGTTCCTAGCCTTGCTGTAAAATATTTTTTAGCTGAATTAGACTTGAATATGCTATGTAACAGTTTTTATGTAATTGTTTGGAAATAATGCCATGTAAATTTTGGAAAAGAATAATATGGACATGGATAAGAAATAGCATCGAATCCCTTCTAGTCCAGTCTTTTATAATCAAGTATAGGAACATGGAAACGATTTTTTTTTAGAATTACTAAATATACTTCATATCTCTTGTAAATTGTTCAAAATAATAATACATATGTATTATTAATTTTCAATCTTCGGATATGTTTTAGTTTACGTTAGTAATAGTATGACTCTATTATGCAATTTTGTAATTGTTAAAATAAAGAAATTTTGAGTTTGAGTATTGCCATTATTTACAATCTAAAGCAACGTTATTGTATACTGTTAACAAATTTGTAGAACAATCTTCTTAATAGTGTGAAATTCAAAATATTACATAATACTGTATTCGAGTCCATTGACCCTTGCAAAAACTTGAACACTAACTTACCTTAACGGTGTCTAGAACTCCTTCAAGGATTCTCTGTTCCAGTTTATCTCGTCTTTGTCCGTATTTCACCATCCCCAAATTTTTCAGGGTAGATGCAACGAAGTTTCTCTGCTCTCTCCAGTGCTTCCCTTCGGCGCAAATCAATCCTAAACAAGGTATTACTTCTGGATTTGAGCATTGTTTGCATTAACTTATGCCACCCCTGATAATCTAATGAGCACATTCACAACTGATATTCTCTTAACTCAAAGACGCCTCGTCTACACATTTTAATTTATATGAAACATTTTCTATACTAATTTGCTTATTTAGGGCTTTCACGGTCTTCCGTCCCTGGACCTTTTAAGTCTTGATAGCACACTTTGGTACGTCAATATTGTACAACGGTAGCAAAACACCGAGAGTATGGATAAGAACATTGTGTAGAGACCTTGTCAAAAAATGTATTACATATTAATTTATCTTCCACATTAATCTTCGGCCACAAATTCATTTCAAGGACACTTAGAACAGAACACCTTTTTTATCACTTAGGGCGTTATGGTTGTTCCACAATGACACGGTGAAGTTTCCAGATGTCCCTCGAGAAGCGAGAACGCCGGCGCGGCTGGACGCTCGGCGGTCTTTGACTGAAAGAGCCTTGAGACTGCTGCAAGGTCAGCATCTGTTTACTCCAAGAACCGTAGCCACCCAAAATAGTCGGAGCGACGACCCCCCAGTAAACAACTCCCAAGGTGACCCTCAAGAAGATCGTCAATTTCGCGCCATCCCAGGTTGTAAACAACTAAGCCGGGATCTCTGATGCGCAGTTTCGCCGCCTCCGCTGATGGTTGTCGGCAATAAATTGTCTCGAAGACACCTGCATACATTAGTTGAATAGATAGGGAATTAATGAAACACAAAGCTATTCTGACATGTCAAATTGGTTAAACGTTTCATGTACAACACTCGGATGGTAAATATAAGCAGTAGTACTTGTCAGTCTACTTTGTAAATGAATTTCTGGAAATCTTGGCGTAGTGCTGTAGCCCACCTACTGTACATGGGACAAAGACGTGTATAGATTTTATGTCAAAACATTGATTACATAGTACTCAATCAATGAAAGTGGTTTCAATAGTGTGCTCGATTGTTTCAGTTGGTTTGGGCATTAGTTTGGAGGTCCCTGGATTGTAATGAATTCTTATTTCTAAGAATAGTTCACCTTAATTCCGCCTCCTTCATCTACACTAGTCACACTCATTCCTCATATTCGACCATTTCTGTCTACCAGTGTCTTTAATATAAATAAAGAAAATTGTACTAGTATGATTGGAATTGTAGGATTTTAATTAAGCTTGGAAAAACAAGCGTCAAATATTTTGTACCCATCATCTGCCATCTGAAAAAGTTGCAATAACGAGAAAATATCGAGTGTGTAGGCTATTCATGTAATTTGCACAAACGTTCTCATATTTTCAAACATTCACACCCTTTACCAAACACATTGACGTACTATTTTTGTTGATGTCAAATGGGTTTAAAGGATACAAAATTTCAATTGCATAAAACACTTTTGGCAAAACTTATACAAATAAATGTTACAAAATAATCAAAATACCGGAGGAAGAAAGGGATATTATAAAGTAAATATCTTAAACGTTTGAAAAATATTGTTTTAAAATTAAATTAGGAGACACGTTATTCGAAATTTGTATTTTACTGCACATAATGAACATCTCCATAACTTAAGCTCATGCCAATCAATATAAGAATAATATAGGGCATGCATTTAGGTAAAACAAAATTACCTGCAGAAAGGATTTTTTATCTATTTATAATTTAGACTGACAGAATTGTTTTGTCTTTCGCCGTTACAGAATATTAAATTACGAAATATCAGGTCATACTCATTTGAATAAACGAAGAAGAAATGTAGGTCTACTGTAGGATGAGTAAAATGTTCTACGCCAGTGAATGAGATCACTTCCTACAATCCGTTATATGGTTTTTACAGTGCATCGTTTTTACATGGTTTATTTCAATGAAACACTTAAGATCTCCGAACAATCTGTATTATGCCGGCGATTCACTGAGCAGCGACGGCCAATTATGAGTGTACGTCACTGCAATCAAGGTGGCCGCTGGGAACTCACTCCTCTGCGGAAACGGAGACGGGAACTGGTCACACGTGATCAATGACGTCATAGTCCTGGATGCCATAATTTCGCTTTCGTCGCACGTGACCCACCTTGAACCTGTCTGCAGACGTTGCGTCACTGTTCTCGGAACTGCGGGGTGGCGGGACGTAAAAGAATCCATGGAACGCCATTGGGACACCGGTCGTCCTTGATGGTATCGGCCGTCTGATCTCCAGAATTCCTTAAAATCTTTTTTTTTTTCTTGCAAGGATATGCCACACTCTACTCGCCGTTTTCGCTGAGAGGAAACGGCCCGAGGAATGTCTCGTTTTAGCAGACTTTCAAAGTTTATTCCGTGATTACTCCGAAACTACTAAACCGATTTTGGTGGTTTTTTTTTATAAAAGAAAGGCATTTTTTAATAAATTTGTAAGTATTGGTAAAGTTCGCACGGCCATATAAACGCTGGCCAATATTCTTATGTTACATTGATAAAAACCTACCTTGAAGAAATGCACTAGACAATACAAAATAACTGTAAAAGTCATTAAAGTTATTTTTTACCAATCTGTAGATTACAGTAAAATGTAACTACTGAAAAAATAAATCTGATATAATTGAACTGTACAAATTTCAGAAAATTAAAAAAGTTAATTTGATGCTGAAACATTTATGTAAATCAAATTATAAATCCAAATGGTTAAAGACAAGTCGAATGTTAATTGAATCCCTGAGTGTTCGTGAAGACTCAGGGATTCAAGATACACGAAGTCTCCATATTCTAAATAATCCAAAATTTAGAATATGAAGGTAGTGCGCCCCATTATAGAGTTAAGCTGTTAAAATTTATATTGAACCAGAAATATTAAAGAATACCAAATACTTTTCCACCACAATTGAAGATATTTGTTATTGGTTGTGATAAAAATTAGCTTTTCCAGCATACAAATTGTTTTCCACTTTCTCAATTCTTATTTTGTTATAAATTTTTCTATTAAGTTTGTTAATTATTATTATCCTTAAAGTATTATTGGACTTATTGTAATCAGAATTTGCATTTAATTAAAATTAGTCCGTTTTTTACGAAATTTTACAAGCAATGAAGAAACATATCAGAATGAGAAGATGTTTGTACTTATTCTTTGCGTGAGTTTTTAGACTTAGCAGCAAGCAGCAGCCCCTAAAATATGATTGTGTAAAAGATAGGTCTTAATTCCATCTTTCGTAAATACATTCATTCAACCCCTGTTGACTTATTATTTTAAAGTATAATTTAAGTAATATTATGAAATTTAACTCTCAGAACTAAAAAAATGTGAATGTGGCTATGAACATAAATTTAATTTGCGCATTAGTAGGCCTATGCTAATGTGGTAAAAATGAACTTATAATAAAAACAAAAATAATTTGAAATCAATTAATAAATGTTTGGACTTTTATACACCCATAAACAAAAAGCCAACCAATAGCTGTGTTTTATTTTTATAATTTGAAGTTACTATATGAGCATCAACTTGGTTGGTGACTTTCATGTGATTGAGCCAAAGAGATGGGCCATTCAAAAAATTTTGATGAGCGGATTTGTTTTTTTTTTGTTTTTTTTTTTTTTTGGTTTTTTTTTTTTTTTTTTTTTTTGCTCTTATAACGTCCAGTAAACATATAAAATATTAACACTTCCAGTATCACGGGAGGCAATTTGTACTTTGCTGTAAAATAAAGAAGTGTTTGTTTTAAAACAATTTATTTTATAATAAATATCAATTTATCATTAAACATGTGTTTATACACTCAAAAGGAGTACTTACGTGAATCAGACTAGGTCTACCCCGAACTGAAACTCACCATTGATTCTGATGTCAAAAATCATCCAACTATTCTTAAAGACTGATATATAAAGTTAGTTCACCGTTTTGGCGCTAGATTGCAGGACATGTCGTTTACCAGCAGGGCGGTACTTGAACGCTATGAGTTCCTCTGCTAAGATGAAACGTAGTTTATGTGATTCCCGGACAATTAGACGGAATAAATTGATTGGGGTACTTTATCTTCGTCAAACAGTGAGGGTCGGACATTCAACCCCAACGGGCTAAATATCCTTCCAAAAATAAATAGTTCCAAAGAATTGGCACAAACTTTTCCCTATATTTACACTAAAAAATAAACAGTTTGAAAATTACCAGTTTCATTCCCAACATTTTTTTGCCATAATTCCAAAACTAGTCGAGTTAGAGACACGAGGTTTTTACTCAAATATTTTAAATTGTAATTCACATTTTTCCTGAAAATTTAATCAAAATCGTTAGAATCGTTTTTGACAAAACTCCATTTTTGTATGTTTTTTGCCCATAAAAATTTAAAAAAAACTAAAATTTAAAAGAAGTGAAAAATAATCTGGGAATATTACCTAAATACACCTACAAACCAAATTTCATAAAAATTCATCCATCCATTTGATCTCAAGCGAACTATATACACATACAGACACACGTACAAACAGACAAAACAGTTTTTTTCAAAAAACACTTTTTTGAGTTCAGGGGACCTTAAAATGGATTTTTAGACCAACTTGTTAAAAATATTTTTTTGGACGATCACAATAATTTCTCTGGTCGGGCCTTAACTGAACGAAGTGACCTGAGTCAAGTAGCCTGGGTGCCTGAACTGAGCGAAGCACTCCAGGGAGCCCCCAGAGACGTGCCTTAACTGAGCGAATCGGCGGCCCTCTTTGAACATTCACATAGCATATAGGTTAGGTTAGGTTAGGTTAGGACTTCGCTCAGTTAAGGCACGTTTTTGGGGGCCCTTCGAGGGCTTTCGCTCAATTAAGGTAATCTTCGCTCAGTTAATGGGCGACCATTTCTCTATGCTAACGCATATGGGAGAAATTAAAAACAGTTTTAAAAGTTATTTTTAAACAATATTGTAGCTATAACAAATAACATTTTTAATTCCTCAAAGTTCTCCGGTTATACAGCAGAGAGGAGGTTAGCTCCGCCAGTTCCACCTTGGCATTTAACTTCCTTATCATTTGGCCCACAGTCAAAGCCTCTATAAGATTGATTTTCTACTTGTCAATTCAATTCATAGCCATTCATCTTAAGTCAAATAAACAATTTAAATTGCCTTTTCTGCAACCAACCGACCTTCCTCGCTAACCTTTTTAATGACCTCATAAATTACATTACAGTAATGTGGCACATTACAATTATTTCTTGTCACACTGTAACACTAGTCAGTGCTTCGCAAGCAGTGCCTAAGTATCCTTATATAATATGACGTGATTCGATTTTTCTTAACCTAACTCCTGCCACATTGTTGGATAACTTTTAACGATTGAGTAGTCAAAAAATTCGCCCTTATTCGTAGTTGTACAATAATGTCTTCATTGTTCAATGTTTTCACCCTGAAGGACATAGAAATCACTCAAAGTTCGTTTTTCATCCACAAGAATAACATGGAGTGGTTTAAATAAATCAGTAAGTAACAGCTGTTATAATGATATGTAAATAACGATGTTCATGTTCTTCAGGAGGTTATGAGACTTTCGTAATGTTTGAGAGTGTAAGTTTGAAGAAGAAAAAGACAGGGCAAGTTTGAATAGGTTAAGTAATAAAATTGGGTTTCTATAGAAATAAATAGGTAGCAACGCAAGTGTGGTGAATAAGGTACTGTAAATAAATACAGTACAAGTAAGCGTCACCCAACACAAATTTATTACAATATAAGCACAAAATGCACAAATATATTACAATACAAGTACAAAATGCACGAATATAATGGTCCATTTGTAAATAAATGTACCTATTATGGTTTTTCTTGATATAGTGTACCTACTAAAATTTTTTTAGTCAAAAGTCACAGACCGAGGCCGAAGGCCGAGGTGTCACGAGCGCAGAGAGTGACGCGATTGGCACGTGAAGCGGCACTAGTAATTATTATAAGCATAATACGTAATTATTTACTTAATAAAATCCCATACCATAAATATGCACATGTTTGTTTCAAAAGCACCGATTGAAATTAACTATTAGTTTTAGTTTTTCGAATAACCTCTTTAAGACAAATATTGAAGGGATTATTAAAGAGGAAATTTCAATAACTAAATAACTTAATAAAACAAACATTTCTAAAAACAAATAATTAAAGATTTTAAGATACTTTATGGCCAGGGATGAAAAATGAATGAACATATCGAAATTCAGATAAAACTATATTGCAAGGAATTGTGTTTTTTTGCTCTGTTGTCCTGGTCAGAACCATGAAGCCCTTGAAAGCGCATGTCTGGCGTCACCTTGAGTCCTCGGGTATCGAACTATTGGCCTCCAACACAGCCTTTCATTGCAGTTGCAACAACAAAAACACTTCCTACTTAATTCCTGATCCCCTTCAGACCCCATTTAACCTTTGAACATTAAGTCCTTCAAGGACGTCAATATAAATACATTACGAACACAGGCTTTCTTCTTGTTACTTATTTTATTATTTTTACATTAGTGGATTTTCACTAATTTCGTATGTATTAATGTTTAACGGTCATTTCTCAGCAGTCAATCAGAGTGTATTGTTACTATTATTTTATCTTACATTCTTACATATGAGACGCCGACACAATGTTGTGCGTATTTTAAGGCGAATATAAATGGTTATATGAGTGTAGGATGAGTGTGGATGAGTGTAGTCTGGTTACTAACTGAGTTCAACTGTTCCTCAGAAAGGGCAATTTATTAATAGCCCAACAGCCAGGGCAACTAAAGGACGTTTCCAGCTTTACGTGGAATCCGAACCACGTAGTGCTGGTCTGATTTTCAGCTAATTGACAAGCCTGATACTCAGTTATCTCCCCCACACAACATCCGCACAATGATTACTACCCAACCTGGACACGCCAGACTTCTCTAGTAGTGTCCACGCCGATAGCAACCATCAAGCGGACGCTATGTCGGTATTAAGAGGACCGAGCATCCAACCTATCGCCTACAGTCTCCCAAACACTTTGTCCCCATGTAGCTGGGTTACAGCACTGCGCCACCAGTGCCGACAACCCATATCGAGACCCTTTCATTCAAAGTAGACTGTAACTTTGAGAATTATTGCTTACTCCTTTGTACTCTTGTATGTGAATATTCCATCTAAACACCACTAGTTAATTAGTCGATACGGATAAAGAATACAATATGAACATAGAAAAAATATATTAGTATGCCCGACAAAACCCATGAATTGTTGAAATTGTTCGAATGCAAAATAAAAACTCTTTCTTGATGAGTATAAGAATACAATGAATAAATAATATGAAAACACACCAAGCAAGCCAAAATAAAATGTGGAAAATATCAAGTTGCAACACTTCTATAGTATTTAATAACAGTAAACACTCTCAAAAGAAAATACAAATTAATTAATAACGTTAGAGTCAGTGCCATTTTTTCAATATTTTATTATACTTTTGGAATAACGTAATATAACTAAGGAGACTATGGAGGTGCAACAATTAGATAAGTTTCAAAGATAATAGTTTAACGCCATAAAACTTCATAAAAACTGTAATTTCATCTTAGCGTGAATAGCCAGGGGATAAAGAGAGCGTTCTCAACAGACAGACATTTTGAAAAGCCTTTAATAGGAATTACTGTGTACAAAATTAACTCATTTTTAAAGCTATGTAAACAGCTTGAAGTAGTGCATATTTTCACTTTTTACTTCAGAGAATACGAAACGAGCATTACTCCAACTTCGGTCTGTCTGTCTTTTAATCTCTTACTGAAATCCTCCGAAGTGAATATGTTGATACTAAAGCGAAGCACGAGTACTTAGCTAATGTAACCAAATTTGCCGTTAATATGTAAAAACAATTTACGTAGCCATGCGCTGCATGTAAGCCCCTTGACATAAGTCGGTTACGTTATTTACAACGAGTTTGCTATCTATTAGATGGATCTTCCGATAATTTAATTAAATGTATCGATAACAAGAAAATAACAAGGAACAAATTATGTAAAAAAATCTTTTAAATTGTTCCAATCAATAAACAGGATAGAGAAACATTCGTACTTCCTAAAAAGGAATAAACGCACAAGGTTGTTCCTAATTGGTCTCGTAAACCTTAGTGAGTAGTCAAGTAAATCACTCAACTGAATGTATTTGAAGATTGGCGCCAAAAACGAAAGTGTGCCTTGGCAAAGTGCCAGACTCACAGCCTAGCCTTCAGACATTCCAGACAATTTTTTTCTTTTGATAATCATGTATTCAAATTGATCATTAAAAAGGGCGCTGTCTCAAAAAAATTTATGTGCCACACCTTGAAGACGGTGATGACCTCAAGTACATTCCCCCGGGGTTGGCGAGGAGGTGAAGGACTTGGGGCTCTTATAGGGTTAATAGCACACATAGTGATGACCTCAAGTCCATACCCCCAAGGTTGGCGAGGAGGTGAAGGACTTGGGGCCCTTATATGGTTAATAGCACGCATAGTGATGACCTCAAGTACATTCCCCCGGGGTTGGCGAGGAGGAGAAGGACTTAGGGCTCTTACAGGGTTAATAGCACACATAGTGAGGACCTCAAGTCCATACCCCCCAGGGTTGGCGAGGAGGTGAAGGACTTGGGGCCCTTATATGGTTAATAGCACGCACAGTGATGACCTCAAGTACATTCCCCCGGGGTTGGTGAGGAGGAGAATTACAATTACAGGGTTAATAGGACACATAGTGAGGACCTCAAGTACATTCCCCCAGGGTTGGTGGGGAGGTGAAGGACTTGGGGGCTCTTACTGGGTTAATAGCACACATAGTGAGGACCTCAAGTACATTCCCCCAGGGTTGGTGGGGAGGTGAAGGACTTGGGGGCTCTTACTGGGTTAATAGCACACATAGTGATGAGCTCAAGTACATTCCCCAAGGGTTGGCGAGGCGGTGAAGGATTTGGGGCTCTTAATGGGCTAATAGCACACATAGTGATGAGCTCAAGTACATTCCCCCGGGGTTGGTGAGGAGGAGAATTACAATTACAGGGTTAATAGGACACATAGTGAGGACCTCAAGTACATTCCCCAAGGGTTGGCGAGGCGGTGAAGGATTTGGGGCTCTTGCTGGGTTAATAGCACACATAGTGATGAGCTCAAGTACATTCCCCAAGGGTTGGCGAGGCGGTGAAGGATTTGGGGCTCTTGCTGGGTTAATAGCACACATAGTGATGAGCTCAAGTACATACTCCCAGGGTTAGCGAGGAGGTGAAGGACTTGGGGCTCTTATAGGGTTAATAGCACATATAGTGATGAGCTCAAGTACATTCCCCAAGGGTTGGTGGGGAGGTGAAGGACTTGGGGCTCTTACAGAGTTAATAGCACACATAGTGATGAGCTCAAGTACATTCCCCCAGGGTTGGCGAGGCGGTGAAGGATTTGGGGCTCTTGCTGGGTTAATAGCACACATAGTGATGAGCTCAAGTACATTCCCCAAGGGTTGGCGAGGCGGTGAAGGATTTGGGGCTCTTGCTGGGTTAATAGCACACATAGTGATGAGCTCAAGTACATTCCCCCAGGGTTAGCGAGGAGGAGAAGGACTTGGGGCTCTTATAGGGTTAATAGCACACATAGTGATGAGCTCAAGTACATTCCCCAAGGGTTGGCGAGGCGGTGAAGGATTTGGGGCTCTTACTGGGTTAATAGTACACATAGTGATGAGCTCAAGTACATTCCCCAAGGGTTGGCGAGGCGGTGAAGGATTTGGGGCTCTTACTGGGTTAATAGTACACATAGTGATGAGCTCAAGTACATTCCCCAAGGGTTGGCGAGGCGGTGAAGGATTTGGGGCTCTTACTGGGTTAATAGCACACATAGTGATGAGCTCAAGTACATTCCCCAAGGGTTGGCGAGGCGGTGAAGGATTTGGGGCTCTTACTGGGTTAATAGTACACATAGTGATGAGCTCAAGTACATTCCCCAAGGGTTGGTGGGGAGGTGAAGGACTTGGGGCTCTTACAGAGTTAATAGCACACATAGTGATGAGCTCAAGTACATTCCCCCAGGGTTGGTGGGGAGGTGAAGGACTTGGGGCTCTTATAGGGTTAATAGCACACATAGTGATGAGCTCAAGTACATACTCCCGGGATAGCGAGGAGGAGAAGGACTTGGGGCTCTTACAGAGTTAATAGCACACATAGTGATGAGCTCAAGTACATTCCCCAAGGGTTGGCGAGGCGGTGAAGGATTTGGGGCTCTTACTGGGTTAATAGTACACATAGTGATGAGCTCAAGTACATTCCCCAAGGGTTGGCGAGGCGGTGAAGGATTTGGGGCTCTTACTGGGTTAATAGCACACATAGTGATGAGCTCAAGTACATACTCCCGGGATAGCGAGGAGGAGAAGGACTTGGGGCTCTTACAGAGTTAATAGCACACATAGTGATGAGCTCAAGTACATACTCCCGGGATAGCGAGGAGGAGAAGGACTTGGGGCTCTTACAGAGTTAATAGCACACATAGTGATGAGCTCAAGTACATTCCCCAAGGGTTGGCGAGGCGGTGAAGGATTTGGGGCTCTTGCTGGGTTAATAGCACACATAGTGATGAGCTCAAGTACATACTCCCGGGATAGCGAGGAGGAGAAGGACTTGGGGCTCTTACAGAGTTAATAGCACACATAGTGATGAGCTCAAGTACATTCCCCAAGGGTTGGCGAGGCGGTGAAGGATTTGGGGCTCTTGCTGGGTTAATAGCACACATAGTGATGAGCTCAAGTACATACTCCCGGGATAGCGAGGAGGAGAAGGATTTGGGGCTCTTACAGAGTTAATAGCACACATAGTGATGAGCTCAAGTACATTCCCCAAGGGTTGGCGAGGCGGTGAAGGATTTGGGGCTCTTGCTGGGTTAATAGCACACATAGTGATGAGCTCAAGTACATACTCCCGGGATAGCGAGGAGGTGAAGGACTTGGGGCTCTTATAGGGTTAATAGCACACATAGTGATGAGCTCAAGTACGTTCTCCCAGGGTTGGCGAGGAGGTGAAGGACTTGGGGCTCTCAAAGGCTCAATAGCACACATAGTGTGAGCTCAAGTACATACCCCTGGGTTGGCGAGGGGTGAAGGACTTGGGGCTCTCAAAGGCTCAATAGCACACATAGTGTGAGCTCAAGTACATACCCCTGGGTTGGCGAGGGGTGAAGGACTTGGGGCTCTAAAAGGCTTAATAGCACACATAGTGTGAGCTCAAGTACATATCCCTGGGTTGGCGAGGGGTGAAGGACTTGGGGCTCTTTCAGGGTTAAAAGCACACATAGTGATGACCTCACACGCATTTACTCTGGGGACGGCAGGAAGGTGATAGACTTGAAGCAGGCTAGTAGCTCACATAGTGACGACCTCAAGTTTATTCCTCCGGGAGTGGCGAGAAGGACTTGAGTCAGGGTTATTAGCTCACATAGTGACGACCCCAAGTGCTTTCTCCCGGGGGTGGCGAGGAGGTGAAGGACTTGAGTCAGGGTTATGTAACCTTTTCTAACAAGAACAAGAATCTAACAAGAAGAGCTCACTGCATTTGAATGGTTATATATTTTTAAAATGCTTAAAATCCATGTAAACAGACACATGTGAGTGGCTAAATACTAACGAAGTTCCTGAAATCCGAATAATTGAAATCATTTCCACTGTACGTGTATGGGTGGGTGAGTGGGTCATTTCCACTGTATGGTTGGGTGGGCGGGTCATTTCCACTGTATGGGTGGGTGGGTCATTTCCACTGTACGTGTATGGGTGGGCGGGTGTGTCATTTCCACTGTACTCTTATGTAAGAGAAGGTACTTTCTTAAAAGAAGATTGAGCAGCTAAATAAATAAATCAGTTTTATGTCGATGTGATTTAACAATTACTAAATTTTTAGTTCACATTACAAGAACTCCTTGAGTTCAGCGTCAATAAATGCGTGATGATAAATCAGTTGTTATTTATTTTCACCTTTACTTAACTACCCCTAAGAGTTCTCGGAAGGGTAGGTGCGCGATAGCGGTGCGCCCCCTAAAACACACGTGGGTGGGCCTGTCAGTGTCAAGACGAATGTTAAAACAATTTGGGCATTGACAATATAAGTTTTGTTGTTTCATATTTTAGTTTTTGTTTATATAAAAAATGCGTGCTTTCCAACGTCAAAAGTATGAATATTAAAAAGGATACAACAATATAAAAATACTTAGTCAACACTTGACTTTCTTAACATTCAATCGCAGTTTTTAAGCATGTAGATTTTAGTGTTTTCTTTAATTGGTATGCGTTAAGGAGAAAAAATAGTTTTAAATATAGGATTAGTAAGTATAGTTAGTTAGCAAGTAACAACTGAAGACGACAGAAGTTTGTTATAGTACTCATAGTTACAGACTTGAATGAACGCGGACTAATGCCTATCGCTGGTTCGCAGGCGTTCTACAGGCCGTATTGTAGCGGGCACACCGGGCTAGTCGCATGATAATGATGTTGTTATTAAATATTTTCTATATAAGGCCTTCTTTTTACAGATAGCATAACTTTTTTAAATTGATACATTGTTCAACAAATCACTGAATATTATTTAATTAATTTGTGAAAATTAACCTTGTACAACTTTACTATTTATTTTTCCCATAAACATATACATATATATATATATATATATAATTATATCGTATGATGAAAAAACTCCGCAGTCTACCATGTTAAAGAACACGTAATGTTACCATAACAATTTAATATTATAATATTACTTTAAAATAACTTACTGTGTTTCTCAAGGAACATTACGTGAACATATCAGTTCCACATAAACATATACCAAAAGTGTATAGTTGAAATACACATATTGTGCTTTATTTTACTTCAAAATCAAGCTTTTTGTACTTTTATAAAATATACAAAACTGTAAAATATTAGGTTGTGTTTAATTTTAAATGTGTACTACGTAAATTCGTTATGTTACATTTATTATTTGTCACAATAAACAAAAAAACTCCTTTATTATTTTAGATACATGTGACGCATGGCTGTACGCTGGACTAATCCGCGTTCATTAAAGTCTGTAACTATCAGTACCTGTCGAAGAATTGTGTTTATTTCCTTAAACTCTTGAAGCAATGGAAATCTCTAAATATTGTCTACCAATAAAATCAAAATCACTTGGTTAAGTACAACGCAATGATTTACTTCCATTTTAAAACAAATGGAAAATTTGAATTAACATTATCACAAATACTAAAAATAATTATTTACTTTTTAAAGGTGTACGTATTGCACTCTACAATTGCAATTGAGAATAAATCTGTCTTTTACAAATCTCAAATCTGAAAATTAATTTAACGTATGCTTAGGTCCAGCGAACAGGCTGGTTTGGTGCTTACCTAATTCTGTAGACCTAGAAATACATATACATTCCACTCATAATACGTCTGAATATTTGTCAGTGGTCATTATGATAAACTCACTAATGAACCTACCAATAATAAACCAATAATAAACTACCAAAAAATATGAGTAACAAAAAAGAGAGCCGGGAAATGTCTAGTACTGGCAATTCAACGCTGTTTTAGAAGTGTCAGTAAAGATGACGTAGTGAAACACATAATTTAGCGCTGTTCCAGACACCGTTCTCCCATTGACGAATGACAATGAGCTATACAATACCTGGAAGTACAACTCAAGATCAAGTTCACGGCCATGGGTTACGCAATAGTTTCTCAGAACTGCCTGTCATCTTCTCAACTACAGTGGATGCCAAACGACGGAGTCAAACACTTAATTTAGCGTTCCTTTCCAGAAACCGTTTTTCCATTCAGGAATTGACAAGGAGCGATAAAATACCTGGAACTACACCTCAAGTTCACGGCCGTGGGTTACGTAATGGTTTCTCAGAACTGCATATCTCGGAGGGGAAGTTTCCTGAATAACTCACCTTCCCTTTCTAAGGATTGTGACGTAAACAACTGTTTTCTAAGAGGTGCATCATTTTCAATGTTTATCGTTGACTTTTTACAGTATAAAAACCTCTTTCCCGTATGATAATTATCTTGTCTGAGGATGAACTAATATTTAATGCAGTCAAAACAATCTGTTTCTATTTTTATTATCTCTTTAAATGCATGGCCTATTAAAATAGTAGTTTGCTGAATAAAAATAATAATAAACATTTGATTTAATTGCTGTTGATCTAACTCCTAAAACAGTTCGTTCGGGTTGTGTGGGAGGGGGGAGTGGATTTGGATGGATAAGCAGAAACTATTATAGTATTTTTCCAAATTTCTAAGCTCGTAAATAAGGCCGTGAAAATTTGTGAATTTCATATCATGTGATCAAGAGGGAAAACAAGAATTATTTTGGGTAACTATGCACTCTCTACTTCCCTAAAATAAATACGAAACCCTTATATATTTTTGGTCGAGATTAGGCTATATTTCATGAAATTTTTCCCACGGAACCAACTGTTCAAATTTTGGTAATTTTTACATAAAATTTCCGTTATTTAAATTTTTTTTAAACACTTGTTTTTTTTCAGTTCATTTAACGTGTTTTGACTTTAAATACGTATTTAAAAGAGATGGCAGAAAAGTACTTTTTCAGTAAATCGTATTTGGTAGCCATTGGATGATGATAATACATACAAGTAACTAACAACAACAAAAGACGAATTTTCATCTAAGGCCAATATACTAAGGAGGACAGGCACGCAAATCACGATTAGTTGTGAAGGACATGTTGTTAGGCTATGTTAGGTTAGGTGCGTTACAAGTCTTTTTAGGGTCAAAATAATATTATGTACACAAAACCAATTACATACTCATGGTCTAAAATGTTAAGTAGAAAAAAGTTCATTAAAAGTGATTTAAAAGTTAATCTTTAAATTTTGTTCCGTTGAATTAACGTTTTCCATTAGACAAAATTATATCCCATGATAATGTAACTGATTTTTAACCGCTTTGAAACATGTTTAATGTAATTGTTTAAGGTGAGTAGAAAGCGCATAAATACCCACGAATGGGCTATTTATTATGATGAATATTTTTCTTGAAACAAACCTAACATCTAAGTTTATGATTCCTTGCAAGGCGTGGAAGTGTCTGGAGCAGTCCGCCATGTTATATATTCTAGATAATCCCAATGCTAAAAGGTTAAGCCTATATTTCACGTATTTTTTCCAATAACAGTAGGCCTAAATATATTTGAACTGCTGCTTTAAAGATTTTTTATTAATGTTTGTGATACATGTTCTTAAAATTTCAATAAATAGTTGAAAATAAAAACCCGCAAAGTTGAAAAAAACCGGCAATGTTTGAAAAAAACTGCGATCAATATAAGCATTTTATTCAAGGGTTTGTTAAAACGAAAAACACTTCAGAAATCTTAAGTGTTAAACAGCAACACTGTAAACTAGAAAGCAGTAACTTAAAAGTGGAGCAATATTTTTGCTCGATTTGAGTAAATTTAACACTCTTCTTATATCGAATGAATTAAAGCCTATGCTGAATGTACGTCGCCAGACTCCGACCCCCTCCCTTACAATAGTAATCGCCCAGATTCTATTCGAAGTATCCAATCAATTTTACACAATCCTACGTAGTCTTCATAAATCAAGACAAACTTGATAAACTATGAGAACGTGTGAACTAATGAGACAATCTTGGGTCAAATTCCTTAGCTGCCCGCCAAACCCAAACTTTTTCTCTTACCGAATAGGCTATCCATAAAGTAGATAGGAAAGATGTTGCAGGATACCGTATTAAACACTCATTATACAATATGTCCTAAACGCTTTCTCCATATAAACTCACAAAGATATTGTGTAGATTAGTCTACTTCCTTACAAGTCCTTTCATTACAAATGAAGCTAATAACAACATGTTCTTGTAAATATATAAGTAGTTTAGGTTGTTATTGGCACAGACAAAAGTTTGGGTTTGGCAGGCAGCTAAAGGAATTTGACCAAATCTTGTTTTAGCTAATAATGATGTATCTTCTTTATACATTTATAATTCGTACACTTTATTTATAAATATTTTCCTTTTTATTTAAATTTTTATTAAATAATGAGTTGAGCTATAAATATTATTTTATGATTAAAATTTTGACAAACTAAATTCCATTCTTGGAAAAGTCTCCAAATAGTTAAAGAAAAATGTTTTTTTTGGAAATATGGTTGAGTGGAAGAGATGATTACTTAATAGTCCTAACTCCACCTAATAAAGACAATTTTCATTTCATTTTATTTCAAATCATGAATGTTCATGCAACTTTACACAATTATGTACTTACATAACTACTAAATACCTACAGCCCCACAAAGTGATGGTAAAGGACGATTCCTGATAAGGATTTAATCTATTCACAATTCTAGATTTTTAAAGTTCTGTCGTTGTTAATATTAAACATAATCCTGCTGTACTTAATCTCCGCTAGTGAGTCACCATGGTTACGTAAGCAGAAGGGTCAATGGCGGCGAGGGACGGCCCTGGACTGTCGAGCCAAGGCTGACCACCAATCATCATTGTTTTGCACCAAGGGAATGTCTGCGGCTATAAATTACACTCCCAGAATAACTCGGCTCAGGTGTGATTACTTCTAGATGATTCCTTCAGATGATAATTTCAAAGCACAGTTCTAGTCACGCGGCAACAGCACACTCTGAAAGATGCTCATTAATCGGGAGATGACGACTAATTCCAAATACTGCCTAAATCAGATGTGACAGGTTAAATGAGCATATGTTACCTGTGCACAGCCTTTCTACCTGAGGTATAGACGTTGTTAGATGAGCAACTGTTACTTTTGCACAGCCCTTCTGGCCTTCTACCTGAGATGCTGACGTTGTTAGATGAGCACCTTTTACTTCTACACAGCCCTTCTGGCCTTCTACCTGATATGCAGACGTTGTTAGATGAACACATGTTACTTGTACACAGTCCTTCTGGCCTTCTACCTGAGATGCAAACGTTGTTAAATGAACTCATGTTACTTGCACACAGCCCTTCTGGCCTTCTACCTGAGATGCTGACGTTGTTAGATGAGCACCTGTTACTTGTGAAAAGCCCTTCTGGCCTTCTACCTGATATGCAGACGTTGTTAGATGAGCACCTGTTACCTTACACAGCCCTTCTCGCCTTCTGCCTGAGATGCAGACGTTGTTTGAGAAGCAGATGTTGTTAGATGAGCACCTGTTACTTGTGCATAGCTCTTCTCGTCTTCTACCTGATATGCTGACGTTATTAGATGAACACATGTGACTTGTGCATAGCCCTTCTCACCTTCTACCTTAGATGCAGACGTTGTTAAATGAGCACCTGTTACTTCTGCACAGTCCTTCTCGCCTTCTACCTGAGATGCTGACGTTGTTTGAGATGCAGGCGTTGTTAGATGAGCACCTGTTTCTTGTGCACAGCCCTTCTGGCCTTCTACCTGAGATGCTGGCGTTGTTAGATGAGCAACTGTTACTTGTATACAGCCCTTCTCGCCTTCTAACTGAGAAGCAGATGTTGTTAGATGAACACCTGTTACTTGTGCACAGCCCTTCTGGCCTTCTACCTGAGATGCAAACGTTGTTAGATGAACACCTGTTACTTGTGCACAGCCCTTCTGGCCTTCTACCTGAGATGCTGGCGTTGTTAGATGAGCACCTGTTACTTGTGCACAGCCCTTCTACCTGAGGAACATTCATTGTTAGATGAACACCTGTTACTTGTGCAAAGCCCTTCTATCTGAGGTACAAATGTTGTTAGATAATCAACTGTTACTTGTGCACAGCCCTTCTACCTGAGGAACATTCATTGTTAGATGAACACCTGTTACTTGTGCAAAGCCCTTCTATCTGAGGTACAAATGTTGTTAGATAATCAACTGTTACTTGTGCAAAGCCCTTCTACCTGAGGAACATTCATTGTTAGATGAACACCTGTTACTTGTGCACAACCCTTCTATCTGAGGTACAAATGTTGTTAGATAATCAACTGTTACTTGTGCACAGCCCTTCTACCTGAGGAACATTCATTGTTAGATGAACACCTGTTACTTGTGCAAAGCCCTTCTATCTGAGATACAGACTTATTAGATGAGCTCATCAGGTTTATACCTAGTGTAATGGCTGTCCCATATAGTCCGATAATATCCTACTTGATAATAATAATAGCATAATTGGTCGATAGCGTAGTTGGGTCAATCCCAGCTTCATGTGCTAAAGGTTCTCAGTTCGATCCCAATCAGAGTCATAATATATTTTCAGAAGGATCAGCTGATAACCACCGGCTGTTCATTTGCCATTGGGCTATTAATTAATGACACTTTCTAAGGAATAGTCGGCCTTAGTTTGTAACAATGACTACATTCGCTCATCTACACTCATCACATTCATTCAAAATCCATATTCGCCCATATCTTGTCGGTCTGCGTCTTATGAATAAATAAATAAACTTTAATTTAAAGGTAATATCGTATGGTTAAAACTAAAAATAAATGTATATACATATTACTTTTCACTAATTTAATTTTAAAAACTCGCCATATACCTCAGTAGCAATTGTTTACAATTTTCGACCCATTGCACTCTCAAGCTACTTGTTGAAGTAATCAATTGTTTTTCTTTATCTACTTGAATATTGGCGAATCCCCCTGATTACCTCGACCAGCGGGTTGAACACACATGACCGGATTAACGGCGTGGCGTAGACTCGCTGCCCCCCTCCTGATGGACCGTTACTCGATAGTGACTACGGTATCTCGAGTACTCTGTATGACCGAATTACAGAAACACATCTACGAAGCCGAGGGGCCGATTTCTCCAGCATTGTTGGAGGTGTGGGTTTCACTTTAATGGTGGGTCGGTATGACTAACCTACTGAGGGAACGCCGGCCGGACACGCTCCCAAGGGCGGATACAACAGAACATCTGCGGGAGATACAGCCACCCACCCTTCATCTTTCTCCTACATTTGTCATGGTAATCTGAACTTTATTGGCGGTTTTTGCAGTTAGTTGTATTAAAGTGGTATTATTTTGTTGACATAAGTATAAATCTCCAAGTAAGTTATGATTATGATGCCTCCCCCCCCCATCAGCCCCCACAGTTGTTCAGTTAACGGACAAATATTTATCACTTTAATGATTCAGTAATATGACACAAATATGAAACAGCAACGCAACGTTTTGTGTATTTTAAGACGAACATGAATGATTACACGAATGTAGGATGAGTGTGGATAACCTGTGTTCTACAACAGAGTTCGTATTGAGCTCATAAAATGTAATTTAGTAATACCCCAATAGCAAGAGCAACTAAAGGATCTACAGCTTTACGTGGAATCCAAACCACGTTGTATTTATCAGATTTTCAGCTAATTGACAAGTCTGATGCTCAGTTCTCTACCCCTCACAACATCTGACCACCCAACATGGTCACATCAAATATCTCTAGTAGTGTCCGCGCCAATAGCAACCATTGAGCGGAAGCCGTGTTGGTATTAAGAGGGATTTTTACGCTATTTAAGATCTTGTGACTCAAGGTTTGAGCCACATACTCTTAAGTCTATACAAACAAGCTGTTTATAAGTGAATTTTCTGTCGGAATTCCCTTTTCTTCTTACATTCATGGTTTGATTCTTCCGTTCCCTATAGCAAAATATTTCAATGGTCTTTTTGTAAATTATTAACTAGTCTGAACCATTATCCGTTAAATGTCCATTTTAAATTAACGAAGACGTCTTATATTGCTTACACCTTAAACTCTGCAAGTTGAAGGAATCTGTGTGATTTGTCCCTTTGAACATGACTATAATTGAAAATTTACAATCATTTGAAGTTAACCACAAAAATCACGTAAATAGTTAAACTGTAGGTCTAGGGCCACACTCACCATACCCCTGCATGATGCCATGGGTCAAGAACAGATCTGCTCGACTTGTAAACTCCTCTCTGCCAAGAGCCTCTCTGATGAGCTTTGGATCGCTCAGAACGACAGTCATCACTCGGCCGAGCCGCAGGCTGTAGATGGGTCCATACCTTTCAGCAAGCTGGGTGAGGCTTAGATAAGGGGTAGTCGGTGACAGTTTTAGGAGGGAGCCGAGGATGGGCAAACCCCAAGGTCCTGGAGGTAGGTCCTTCATATCCATCAGCTCTTTAACCACAACCCATCCTAGTAGAACCAGCAGCACCGCCAACAGCACTGGCAGCATCTCAACTATAACACAAGTCGGATGAGTCGTAACTCTGAATCATAAACATCACTTATTGTTAATGCCCCATTACTTTTTAATGCTTTAAAACATTGTCTGCTATAGTGTGATCTTTGTAAGATTCGTGTGAATTTGTTTTAGACAAATTTACACGTATGACACTGTGTTAGACTGAATTCCGTTTTATTAGGTGGGCAATCAACCAGCTAAAATTGTTTGTTGAGTGTATTATTTATAAACAAAAAAAGAGGCTGACAAAACTGGATGAACATTTCTAATTATCAATAGCAACATTCTAGTTTAATTTAACAAAAATATGGTCTGGACACTTCTTTTAAGGAGTTTAGAAGTATATTTCCATCATTCTCACAAGTCTCCTGAGTGGTTAGTGTATGTCTACATGTAAGCCTCAAGTGAAGAATTGTGAGAAAACATGCTTAAAAACAAGTCAAACAGCCCATTATTATTACACAAAGAAGGATTATAATAATCAAAATAAAAGTCGTCCACTTATATGGAGGTTAAATCTCACAGATTACACACTCTCCATACAACGAGAGTGCCAATTTCCTAATGGACAAGTGCAAAATAATATTAGACTTCTTAAAAAAAAAAAAATAAAAAAAAATAAAACAGTGACGAAGACCACAAATTAGCAGCACTGTAATTAATTGTTCGCTAGTGCGCCAGTGAAGAGGTGGGGGCGAGGGATTATTAACTCCTAAATCGTACATTTTGAATTCCCCTTGGGCCCCTGGTTCGCCGGCTTTTCCTTATACGAATCAATCTACCTGTTATGTGTTCGAATGGGTTCTGTGTCAATTTGTTTGGAATCAAGGCGGTTCTAAACCAGTAAATGCTTGGTAAAGTAAAATACTGTTGCTACATCAAGCATGCTGATTACGCTTACAATTACAAAAATACTCAATGCTATTACCTTCGTCTATAAGAGCCAATAGTCACGCATAGTCATAAAAGTGAAAATCAGGAATTTAGGTTTTAGGAATCGGTGATCACATGCTTATCGTAATAGTGAAAATATTACATTTCTGGAAATTGGCATTTGTAATCTATAATTTTTACCTATAAAAGGCAAATACCACTGACTCACACACTCATCGCTGTAACTAAAAAAGTACTAAGCCTACGAGGCTGAAATTCGGTAGATTCAAAAGTTTTATGTTGTAGATTTGCAAATAAGAAGGGATTTTGAAAAATTCTAGTAAACCGAAGATGGCATAGTGCCAAAAATTTTAAATGCCAAAAACAGCTTTTCTCTCATTGGAGTTTAGCGGCTAAATGAACTGTTCTACAGCAAACTAGTATCTTTGTTCTATCTCACCTCCTTCATCCTTAGGTAGAGCCGGATTTTCAATTTGTGCGTGTAAATCAAATTGGTTAATTCACGGCCTCTAATAGTAGACTTACAGATTTTTCTAAACTGTGAAACTTTATTATCTAGGAGAACATACTATATTCAATGGGAAAATATACAATTTAATCTGAATACATGTGCAGCCAGGACATAGGACATGGCTAAAAATGCCTAGAAACACGATATTTCACTGATTAAGAGTAAATTACCGTACTTTGCGCCCCCTAAAAGTAGACATACAGATCTTTCTAGACTATGAAACTTTGTTATGTAGGAGAACAAACTGTTTCCAATCAGAAAATTAACAATTTAGTTTTAAAGCATGCATTTCCAGATCATAGGACATGGCTACACATGGCGAGAAACACAATATTTTATTTATTCAGAGACAAATATAGTAATTTGTGCCCTCTAAAAGTAGACTTACAGATTTGTCTAGACTTTGAAACATTTTTATCTAAGAGAACAAACTGATTTCGAAATTTAAAATTTAATATATATAAAATCCATTTACCACTCATCATCATTTCTCCAAAACTATACGTCCAATCGACTTTAAATTTTGTACATATGTTTATCTTGGCCCCTAGAGGCTCACTAAGAAAGGATTTTCCGCTCCGAGTTCAGGACTCAGGTTCCCACTGGCCTCCAAAATTACCATGGTATTATTATGGGGCTGTATTCATTGATTGATTTATTTGATTAACAGCTGATAAAAAAACAAATTGAATAAAATTGTGGTTTGGCTCTAATTGGACGTTAGATGGATTGAATCGTTTTTCAAAGTATTTAGTTTGATTTACTTTAAGTTATTTTTGAATGTTCTTGAATTTGTAAGAATTTTTACTTATATTCTGATTGCAAGTCTTCACACTCAATATTATGACCGGTGAAGCGGGTGCATGCAGCTAGTCTATTATAGAGTACAACATTAACTGTAAAAACAGAGACCAAAGCAATGCATTTCATGTATACGCCTTGCTGCTATCTAACGGTGAATGATCTAAAACAAGCGCTCGTACAACTTACATTAATTAGCTTAGGTAGCCATTTGTTACTTCAGTATGTACTGGAGATGTACGGAGAGAGGAAGACCAGTGGAGCTACCTGTGAAGATAGTATAAGAACTAATTTTATAGGAGAGTAAACTCGTTTTCATGGGACTCATATGAGCGGACAGTCCTATTACTATAGACAATGGTATGAATCTACAAGTCGGTTGTCATACACTATAGACAACAAGTCGGTTGTATATAGCAATTATTATTTATATCAGACGAGATATTGAAATTGAGTGTCCTCTCTATTAAATTAACACTAACTTCATAGCCTAAAGGAGTGTGTAATTGGTCATTAAAACTCCTCTTAGGCGTCCAGTGGTATTGACCCACCCACCTTGCTGTACAAGTACAGTGGTATTGACCCACCCACCCTGCCATACAAGTACAATGATACTGACCCACCCACCCTGCCATACGAGTGCAATGGTATTGACCCACCTACCCTGCCATACAAGTACAGTGATATTAACCCACCCACCCTGGCATACAAGTACAGTGGTATTGACCCGCCCACCCTGCCATACAAGTACAGTGATATTAACCCACCCGACCTGCCATACAATTAGACTGGTATTGACCCACCCACCCTGCCATACAAGTACAGTGGTATTACACTACCACCCTGCCATAAAAGTATAGTGGTATTGACCCGCCCACCTTGCCATACAAGTACAGTGATATTAACACACCCACCCTGCCATACAAGTACAATCGTATTGGACCACCCACCCTGCCATACAAGTACAGTGGTATTGACACATCCACCCTGCCATACAAGTACAGTGGTATTGACCCATCCACCCAGCCATACAAGTACAATGGTATTGACCCATCCACCCAGCCATACAAGTACAGTGATATTAACACACCCACCCTGCCGTACAAGTACAATCGTATTGGACCATCCACCCTGCCATACAAGTACAGTGGTATTGACCCACCTACCCTGCCATACAAGTAGACTGGTATTGATCCACTCACCCTGCCATACAAGTAGAGTGATATTGACACACCCACCCTGCCATACAAGTAGACTGGTATTGATCCACTCACCCTGCCATACAAGTACAGTGACATTGACACACCCACCCTGCCATACAAGTACAGTGATATTAACCCACCCACCCTGCCATACAAGTAGACTGGTATTGATCCACTCACCCTGCCATACAAGTACAGTGATATTAACCCACCCGCCCTGCCATACAAGTAGACTGGTATTGATCCACTCACCCTGCCATACAAGTACAGTGATATTGACACACCCACCCTGCCATACAAGTACAGTGATATTAACCCATCCGCCCTGCCATACAAGTAGACTGGTATTGATCCACTCACCCTGCCATACAAGTACAGTGATATTGACACACCCACCCTGCCATACAAGTACAGTGATATTAACCCACCCGCCCTGCCATACAAGTAGACTGGTATTGATCCACTCACCCTGCCATACAAGTACAGTGATATTGACACACCCACCCTGCCATACAAGTACAGTGATATTAACCCACCCACCCTGCCATACAAGTAGGCCTACAGTGATATTGACCCACCCACCCTGCCATACATGTACAGTGATATTAACCCATCCACCCAGCCATACAAGTACAGTGGTATTAACCCACCCACCCTGCCATACAAGTACAGTGATATAAACCCACCTACCCTGTCATACAAGTATAGTGGTATTGACACACCCACCCTGCCATACAAGTACAGTGATATTAACCCACCCACCCTGCCATACAAGTACAGTGGTATTGACCCGCCCACCCTGCCATACAAGTACAGTGATATTAACCCACCCGACCTGCCATACAAGTAGACTGGTATTGACCCACCCGTCCTGCCATACAAGTAGACTGGTATTGACCCACCCACCCTGCCATACAAGTACAGTGGTATTGACACTACCACCCTGCCATACAAGTATAGTGGTATTGACCCGCCCACCTTGCCATACAAGTACAGTGATATTAACACACCCACCCTGCCATACAAGTACAATCGTATTGGACCACCCACCCTGCCATACAAGTACAGTGGTATTGACACATCCACCCTGCCATACAAGTACAGTGGTATTGACCCATCCACCCAGCCATACAAGGACAATGGTATTGACCCATCCACCCAGCCATACAAGTACAGTGATATTAACACACCCACCCTGCCGTACAAGTACAATCGTATTGGACCATCCACCCTGCCATACAAGTACAGTGGTATTGACCCACCTACCCTGCCATAGAAGTACAGTGATATTAACCCACCCACCCTGCCATACAAGTAGACTGGTATTGATCCACTCACCCTGCCATACAAGTACAGTGATATTAACCCACCCGCCCTGTAATACAAGTAGACTGGTATTGATCCACTCACCCTGCCATACAAGTACAGTGATATTGACACACCCACCCTGCCATACAAGTACAGTGATATTAACCCACCCGCCCTGCCATACAAGTAGACTGGTATTGATCCACTCACCCTGCCATACAAGTACAGTGATATTGACACACCCACCCTGCCATACAAGTACAGTGATATTAACCCACCCGCCCTGCCATACAAGTAGACTGGTATTGATCCACTCACCCTGCCATAAAAGTACAGTGATATTGACCCACCCACCCTGCCATACATGTACAGTGATATTAACCCATCCACCCTACCATACAAGTACAGTGGTATTGACCCACCCACCATGCCATACATGTACAGTGATATTAACCCACCCACCCTGTCATACAAGTATAGTGGTATTGACACACCCACCCTGCCATACAAGTACAGTGATATTAACCCACCCACTCTGCCATACAAGTAGGCCTACAGTGATATTGACCCACCCACCCTGCCATACATGTACAGTGATATTAACCCATCCACCCAGCCATACAAGTACAGTGGTATTAACCCACCCACCCTGCCATACAAGTACAGTGATATTAACCCATCCACCCTGCCATACAAGTACAGTGGTATTGACCCACCCACCATGTCATACACGTACAGTGATATTAACCCACCCACCCTGTCATACAAGTATAGTGGTATTAACACACCCACCCTGCCATACAAGTAGGCCTACAGTGATATTACCCACCCACCCTGCCATACAAGTACAGTGGTATTGACCCACCTACCCTGCCATACAAGTACAGTGGTATTGTTGTTCAATATACGTTTGATGGAAACGATAACATAAATGCTTGTCACCTCAATGGATATTCTGTATACAGGTTGACCACAGTCAGTGCAGATATAACCAATCAGCTGGTGTCTTAGACGTACTGATGAAGTAAAAAAAACCAACGAATTTTCCTGATAGCAATCGTAGATGTGATGTGTTCAATTTTAATATAAAGATTAGCCGTGACTGACTTACCTGCAATATGGATTGAATATTATTTTCACCGTCACTTGAAGAGGTATTCCCAATATACAGTATTCTTATAAACATGCTGTATTTTACAAATATGGAGGGATATACTACTATTCTTAATGATATTTATTTTGTATTATGGATATCACCGCAAAAACAAAACATATTTAGGCCTATAAATAGCTCGAACTTTCCAACTTCATGTAACTTTCTGAGTTGTTTGTATCGCACATAATGAGGCGATCATTAACGATGACCTGAAACAATAAGAAATGAAAACAAAAATATACTTTGAATATTTGTCGTTTATTTATCCTTCGAAATACATTACACTAATTTAGGAATGTGCATATAAAATGGACTATTAACGTTACTTTATTCCTTACGGTAAAAAAATATTCATCTACAGTATTAACGGTTTAGTTATATCTAAAAGTTTAATATTACAGTGATATTAGAAATTTGTATCCACGTTTTTCAGTTTTCTTTAATTTTTATGTCACATGTTCATTTTGCTACGTTATCGTCGTTAAACATGAGTGAAAATTATGAGTGTATGAGTGTATATGAGTGTATGTATGAGCGTATGAGTGAAAGTACGCATGAGTGAAAATTATAGCAATCATTTGCTTATTATCATTCAAACATTAGCCTTGTTTTCTTATTATAAAATAATATTATAAAATACTATGGAGCCTAGTTATTGTTAACAGAGTTTCTTGTTGTTGATTATTATTGATATTTATAATTATTTATTATCACTGTTAATGTTATGCTATTTATTATTTATTTGTTTACTTGAGTTAATAGTGTTGATTATAGTTAATATTTACAATTATTTATTATCACTGTTATTGTTATGCTATTTATTATTTATTTGTTTACTTGAGTTAATAGTGTTGATTATAGTTAATATTTATAATTATTTATTATCACTGTTATTGTTATGCTATTTATTATTTATTTGTTTACTTGAGTTAATAGTGTTGATTATAGTTAATATTTATAATTATTTATTATCACTGTTATTGTTATGCTATTTATTATTTATTTGTTTGCTTGTGTTAATAGTGTTAATTATGTATGTGGCACTGGACTGGACATGAAATCGTGGACTTTAAATTAATTGCATGTCTTCTTTCATTGAACATGCACAGTGTAATTGGGTAAATAACCTGTATAGTGCATGTAAAATAAATAAATAAATGTTTAAGAATATTGTTGCCGTAAAAAATTTATTTAATTGTTTATGGTAATATTTAAGAATAGTTAAGATTATAGTAAATTAATTAGATTTTTTATCAAGTGATAAATCTAGAAGAAGAACAGTTTAAAAAAACTATTTGCAAGTATTTCGTAGAAGAGTCTTTATACCAAATTGAAGACTTCTTTAACATTAAACTTTAATTTATAGTCTATGTACATTTAACTCAATGTTTTGTTATTTTATAACATTGTAGTACCTCATTTGAGGTTTTATATAATAAAGATTATTATTATACAAACAAAATACGGTTTAACAAAGATTTTCGGTTCTTTTTAAGTTTATTTTGATGAAAAATCATGCTTTCTGACTGCTTGTACTGTTCTGTTCGAAACATTCTTTTGTAATTGTTCGGTCGGGCTGAATTCCAAGATCACATCTTGAGCACTCAAATTAGAGCTACGAACAATGTTTATTAGCAGTACTCCCGAATGTGTTTTCAGTTATTATCAACAGTAGACGTACCCAAATGACGTTTATGACCCCCCGAAATGTCAATGGCCCAACATTAGTGAGAGAAAGCACCAATTACCCTGTGGTCACTGCCCAGAGAAAGGCCTGGAGGTCGAGCCTTGCCCTCACGGGTTGTCGACCGTACTTTCACTGCCACCCAGGCCCTTTGTCCAACCTCTGATTAACAATCAACCAGCCGCATTGATTGATTGTCCAGTAGGGGCTTGTGTAACACAGACAGCGTAACCTGTGTCTGATCTAAGATTTTGTGTGTCACCTCAAAGTTGAATGAACTACTTATCCCTCAAAGGATTCGATAGTTTATCATTAAGTAAGTTATCTCGATGAAAAAGAATCTCAGGTCTGCAGAGGTAAAATGCAAAGTCGAATTTGATTGTAGCGCTGCTGTGACGACAACCAGAACTACTACCAAGGAAGTTGGCTAGACATAGAACATTTTACGCAGAAAAGAAAACCAACACTTAAAACGTGGAAGCTGTAGTATATTTTACGTTCTTTCAAACGATGTAAAAATAATAATTTTCCGACCAATCGTTCAGTGCGAATCCGCACTATTAGCATTATTTAACATTGCTCTTATGGGATATAAATCCAATTTGGCGACTATGTATGTAGTCACTTAAAAAATGCCTCTAGCCTGTGACAGACCTGTATTGTGATATTTTGTACGGGCTTTGACTATCTGCTTCTTCTTATTCTTCTCCAATTTTGTACTTATGGGTCGTTTTATTTTTTTTCATTTTTTTTATAGGTGCCTGATATGAAAATATTGTTCTTCCATCCTACATCAGGATGGCTGAGTGGTACGCTACTCGTCTCCATACCTTGAGTTCCCGGGCTCGATTCCTGGGGAGACGGGTAGTTGCAATTCAAGTTCCCTGGGGTTGACCAAGCATCTATGCAGATTGGGAAACTACTACGCTTTTAGTATCGAATCCTGGGGACATATGGTGGAACTAATAGCGTAGAAACTGATGCACTGTTTAAACAAAACATCACTGAGAAAACCCGCCTTCCAGTACCAATCATGGATCATTATAATAAATCTGTATAAATAACCTTCATGTTCATCCATTAAACAATTAGGACTATATAAATCATACATATAGTTGTACTGGACAATATATTAAGTATGTAATTTTTTGTTGCAAATATGACGTTCGTTCTATAATAAACGTTATATCTGCTGCTGTAGGAAGATCTTTGCCACTTAAAGAGTCTGCAGAGGCTGTCGCCCAAGTCGAGGCTGTTGGTTTTAATCCCTCAATAACAATGTTATTTTCAAACCGGACTCACGATCACGCGTATCCAAATCAAACAGTTACTTTTGAACGGATTTTTTCCAAACAAATTGCGTTTGATCAAGAATAAAATTGCACATTGGAATTGCTTTACGAATTTCTAATTAGTTTTGTAGACACAAATATAAAAAAAATACTTAGCTTGAAGTTTTTATTTTCACCAATTTTTCTAAACTAGGCGTGTGTATTCAAAATGTCAAAAGTAAACCCAATTAGCAATATGATAAAGTTTAAAATAACACCTCACTCACAATTGTCTATCAATAAATAACGAAAAAATATGGGTTCGCAATAACATTGTTCTTATAGGATTAAAACCAACATGGCCGACATCCTCTGTAGACTCTTAAATTATTGTCTTGTGTGTTGATTATTTCTTACTTTACAGAAGAAATAGTTACATGCACTCTCTTACAGGACATTGTCCATACACATTTATATCAAATAAGTATACAAATTATTTTATAGCTTAATTTTTTTAAATTTGTATTCTACTTATATTTGTTTATCTTTTTTAAAAATGTTGTAATTATTATTTCATTTATTAATTATCTATCAACGTTTTATATTGTTCATTAAATTAAAATGACAATAAATGTATACTGACAAGGTCAGGTTAGAAATTGAGAACAGCGGAAAATTTTCTTTTGCGTAAGAGAACCTTTTTTCTTTCGCTCAAGGAGTGCCTTAACACACTAAACCGATTATATCTTGGGATTACCAGCAACAGCTGTTTATAAAGTCAGACAGCTGATTAATAACGGGGTCTTTGACTTTGCCATTAATCATGTTTCTTTACATATCCAGTTGATCGTGGTATAATAATTATCAAGGCCTGTTAGTGAAATTAACCCGTTCATTATGCAATTCATACAAGCTCAAATACCAAATTATCATAAAATTTACTTAACGGTTTTGGAAGTTAAGTGAATGATCCAGTATATAAAGTGGAAATGTTTGATAATGAATCAGTCAATAAATTTATTAACTTTGTTTATTAGTATTTATCTATCTCTAAAATATCATTCGTAGACATTTTTAAGTCAGATAACAACTTGTCATGGAGAATTAAGCCTACTGTTGAGTAATTTATTTAATTATTCTGGAGATACCGATCATCCAAGTATGGTTTACAAATGAGGGTAGATGAGCGAATTAAGTCTTTGTTAGAAAGTAAGACAAACGTTTCCTTAAAATGAGTCAATTTATTGGGGATCGGACGTTTGGCACACATTTTTGGACCTTCTGCCCATGGCAGTTTTGGCACAATCATTAGAGCGGAATAAGTAGGGTCAACTCGCCTGCTTGGAAAAGGTAGGATTGGCACAGTCGCTCGACCAGGTAGACGCCATCGAACGAGGGAAAACGGGAATTGTATTATTCCCGTCAACTCTGCGTAGCAGTCATTTGCCCGTGATATAACAAATTTTTAAATTTAAACCTCACTAGGTTAGGTTAGGTTAGATCATGATCTATTTGGGTAGCATCCGTGTTCCAATTGGGTAGCATCCGTGATCTACTTGGGTAGCAGCCGTGATCTACTCGGGTAGCATCCGTGATCTACCTGGGTAGCAGCTGTGATCTACCGCAGGTTAGGTTAGGTTAGGTTAGGTTAGGTTAGGTTAGGTTAGGTTAGATCATGATCTATTTGGGTAGCATCCGTGTTCCAATTGGGTAGCATCCGTGATCTACTTGGGTAGCAGCCGTGATCTACTCGGGTAGCATCCGTGATCTACCTGGGTAGCAGCTGTGATCTACCGCAGGTTAGGTTAGGTTAGGTTAGGTTAGGTTAGGTTAGATCATGATCTATTTGGGTAGCATCCGTGTTCCAATTGGGTAGCATCCGTGATCTACTTGGGTAGCAGCCGTGATCTACTCGGGTAGCATCCGTGATCTACCTGGGTAGCAGCTGTGATCTACCGCAGGTTAGGTTAGGTTAGGTTAGGTTAGGTTAGTTGCTTACTTCAATAAGGACCACAGCAGGGAATTTGCGGGGGCAAAAAAGTTCCCATTTTCCCGCATTCTGGCCACCTGGCTGCTACTACCTGGCCGGGCGGTGTGTGCCAATCGTGCCTTTCTGAAACTTACAGGTTGACCCTTCTTAATCCCCTCTAATGACTGTGCCAAACGTGCCATTCCAAATCGGCCAAAAATGTGTGCCAAACGTTCTACGGCCCAATTTATTACTAATATAATGACAACTGAACAGCTGGTGGTTATCTGCTGATCTCTTTAACCCCCCCCCCTCTCTCTCTCTCTCTCTCTCTCTCCCTCCCCCCCCCCCCTCTCTCTCTCTCTCTCTCTCTCCTCTCTCTCTCTCTCTCTCTCTCTCTCTCCCTCTCTCGCCTATGAAGCTTGGCTCAGACCATTTAAGCTACTGACCAATAAATAATTGTTCCTTCAATGATAAATTTATTTTTTGGATCACTCCCATCTTTTTGCTGCTCATATTTTTAGTCTTTTTGCAATACTTGTGAAGGCCTACTTATAGTATTTATGAAATTAATACCCTCATCAGCTAAATAAATAACCTTTCAGGATCAATTCATAAAAAGACAATGACTCCTGAATCAAGACTCCATAACTGACTGGTTACGTGAAGCAAGGGTATGGAGAGTTGTCAGCTAAGATTTTAAGAAAATTCAAAGCTTTTTGATAGCAGATATAGCACGATCAGGTGGGTTGTTTCCGTTACCAAAACCTGGCCGGTTGATATTCCGTCCGTCCGCAGAGACAACACTGACAGACTGCAAATCGGCGCGGCGACCTTGTGAAAGTGAGAGTGCCGCTGAGGCCCCAGGCCATCTGACATGTCAGCGTTCTTATCGCAAAGAGGTCAATCTTTGGGGATTATTTTGGCTAATAGCCCAGTTAGGTGACAGTGTTAATTGCCTCTAATCAGAAGAAAAAGACATTAATTGCCTGTAAATTTTGTAATTCGTATGTTTTCATTTAATTTTTGTTTAGTTAAAAAATAATTACAACTAGGAAGAAGTTGAGACCGCTTTATTTAACTAGTAAAATAAAGGCTTTCACGGGACCTAACTAAGCTATGTATAGTTAGCCTAACAGTGTATAGGCGCAAATACTGTGTTTCTTTCTAACACTCTGTTAACGAATATACAAGGTTAGTAACAGTGGGAGACGGTTTAATATTTTTATTATTAATAGGGCTAGAGGGTTAAAACTTTACAAATTAAATTGGGAGCTAAAAACCAATCTTTTAACGTTATTACTGACTGTCTACCTCCTATGGGGGACGGCCCACAAGGAGTCAGTAGATCATTTTAAATGTAAGCATAGGTTGATATGCATATAAGTTTAAAGTGCTGTTAAGCAAAGAAGAATGCCACAAACTGCACTTTAAAAGGACCATTCCTTAAAAATGACGGTCATGCAAAACTTACCGTAATTAGTTTCATTTCACTTTTTTTTATTGTTCTGAGTTTGTTTAGGTAGGAGTTCCCAAATTAGATAACAAAACGAAACATTGTTCCACAATGATCTCTTTATGAATGAGGTGTTGGTTATTTCCTTCTTGTAACAATTTTAGGCAACGCTATAACATTGTTAGTAAGTGATTTTATGTTCACATGGTTACAAACCACTGAGAACAACTTTAAATGTTGTTTCTTTTATCTATAGTGTATTAACTAAGCTTACATTAAAAATGATCTACTGACTCCTTGTGGGCCGTCCCCCATCGGAGGTAGAGAGTCAGTAATAACGTTAAGAAATTGGCTTTAAGCTACCAATTATTTTGTAAAGTTTTAATCCTCTTGTCCTAATAATAATACAAATATTAAACCGTCTCCAAACTTTTTACTAACCTTGTACATTCTTTGTATTGTCAATGGATAACGAATTATCAGAAAAACATTATTATTTAATTACAGTGTATTTGTTAGTACGTATATCCTATGTACTGTATTACTCTTTTGAAAAATTACTTGAGTTTAAAATAAACAGGACAGCTTTAGACTGTTACAGCATTTTAAATTAAACAAGTGAATACATTGAAATGAGTTAACACTATAACAGCCTGTTTTGAATTAAAAAATATTTATATGTTCAAAAATATATGTAGGTTAATTTGGTGCACAGAAGTTAGTACAATTAATTTCACTAAACGCCTTTAAGGGTCTGCAGAGGCTGTCGGCCATGTTGGTTTTAATCACATAAGAACAGTGTTAATTGCTTATCCATATTTCTTCGTTATTTATTAACCAAAAGTTGTGTATGAGGTATCATTTTAAACGTTATGATATAGCGCGTTGGGTTTGCTTTTCATATTTCGAATACCTACGCCTAGTTTTGAAAAATAGGTGAAAATAAAAGCTTAAAACTATATATTTTTTCCCCAAAAAATTAGAAATTCGCTAAACAATTCTAACGCGTAATTTAATTCTTTATCAAATGACATTTGTTTGGAAAAATCCATTAAGAAAACTTTTCAGTTTGAATGCGCGTCATCGTATGTTCGGTTCGAAAATATCATTATTCATAAGGGGTTAAAACCAACATGGTCGGCAGCCTCTTAATGTTATAACACCATAAGCAGACATTTCTGTCCGACGGCCAGAATTAGCGTTGAAAGTAAGCACAGGCACAGAAAAATATATTTTGTTAGATATTCTTTTTTATGTTCTGTTGAAAGCCCCTTGTACACCTTACGTTTGTTTTCGGACGACAACAAATCGAACAACAAAAATTCGGAAGGACAAAAATTCTAGATATTTTCACATTACACACGGCTTGTATTAATAGTTTGTGACTGGTCTACAGCGGCAAAATACACAGATTTATAAATTATATAAAACCAATTGGGGCTTATTACGCTGATGTAAGTTTTCCTCACAGTTTATTTAAACATAAAGCAATAAAATGCAATAACAATCATTTACATTTTATTTCTGAGGTTAATTAAGGTAATAGTTGTATCAGTTTTGTTTTAATAAATATATTTACCGAAGTGAACTGATATATGAAATTAATAATGGTCAATTTTAAGAAACGTTATTGAGAAATTTAGAGGTGAAACAATTGTATTAGTACAGGTATTAGCCGTTTAAGTATCAATTATTTGCAAGTTCTTGTCAGGTAAGTGTGCTTGGATGGGATATATGTTTTTTACTTCAACCAGAATCCATATTTCGTGCATTTATTAAATATTTAAAAATAATATACTGTATTTCAACTTGTATTTGCATGTATCGTTGATAATTTAAGGTAACTAATTGTTCAATATTGTATAATAACGAACATGTACTTCCTTGACATCAATAATAACAAGTCGATTGTGAGAGGGAGTGGCCGAGCGGTCAGTGCTGAGCCATATATAGCACAGGTTCGAACCCTACTGTCGGATTCAAAAAGCAATGTACTCCAGTTTGAACCTCTGCTACAAAATAAATACTCATTCGATTTCCTTGTGCTGTACATCAAAATTTATCTTATTTAATTCTACGTAATTTCATATAACGAACATATTTTTTTGAACACTTTAAGCATTTTTTTATAGCAGATGGAGTATAAAAAACACGACATTTTAGCACTTTTGGAGTAAGGCTCAACTTTACAAATTTCTAAAACAAAAGTACTACAGATAAGTCAGTGAATATTTAACCACATGTGAAGAAGGTTGTTTTTTGTAGTCTGTCCAAATTCTAGAATTTTTCCTCTAAAAAACTTTAAAAAGGCTGATCATTCAAACTGTCAAAACGGTTCAAAAATACCGGATTGAAAAAAGTAAGTAAAGTAAAGTAAGATTATAAAACGGTAACTGTGATAAAAAAATCTTGCGATTTTATATCACATGATAATTCAAGAAACATCGATGTGCGTTCATGTGTAAGCAAATCCCGAATCGTGCGCCTGGAAGTATTTAAACAGTGCACGAAAGGTTTATTACTGTGGAATCATTGAACAGTTATCATGTTTTCTATCTAAATTTAAACCATTTTTTAATCACATTTGTCATGAGGGCTTTGGACTTCCAACCTTTATAGGTTTTAAAATGTTATAGAGCTAAAAAGATTGTCAAATTAAAAAACAACTTATTTACAGGTTTACAATTATGTCAATTTCACATGTAACAAGCTGAATATAACGTGAAAATGAGAGCCTCCCATTATATTGGTGATTTCAGGATGTACTTATTACATTTCTAGTAACTGTGAGTGATCAACCTTTAGATGTAACATATATACCTGACATAGCTAATAAGTCCCCTAATACGAGGTGGAAATCCAGCTGTATGACGTGACAACATTGCGTCCGGTGGCTCGGTCGGACGCGCGTGTTACGGCACGTTGATGTTGTTTGAATTATCATGTGATATAAAATCGAAAGTTTTTTTTATCGCAATCACCGTTTTATAATATTACTTTATTTTTCAATTCGATATTTTTGAACCGTTTTGGAAGTTTGTATTGGCCATTTTAAAGATTGCTAGGGTTTTAAAAAATTACAACATTTTTTTTAAATAGTAAAAATTTTAGAATTTGGACATACTACAAAAACAACCTTCTTCACATGTGGTTAAAGTTTCACTGACTTATCTTTAGTACTTTTTGTTTTAGAAATTTGCAAATTTGAGCTTTACTCCAAAAGTGCTAAAATGTTTTATTTTTTATATTCTACTTGCTATAACAAATTCTTAAAATCTTCGATAATTTTTTTAATTTATAAGAAATTACGTATAATTAAATAAGCTAAGCTTTGGTGTACAGAACAACGAAATCGAATGAGTATTTATTTTGTAGCAGTGGTTCAAACTCGAGTACCGACAGTAGCCTTCGGTGGAACGTGTTAACAGTAATGTTCGTTCACATCGCACTGTATTAGGTCTGCTCTTCACTACGTCTGAATACGTTCTCCACACAGACAAATAGTATACGAGGCAAATTATGATACAAAATAATATCGGCCTATAAATAAACGGAAAATTCAAAATTTCAATGTAATTTTATTCTAACCTCTTTATGCTCCTTCATACCACTTGATTTTTTCGACATAAACTTATTAATCATAAAATAATAGTAAGTTTATTACTTTTTTTAATTTTACGAGTATACTTTAGTAAGAAACAAATTTTTAAAGGGTTAAATTAAAAATATTTTGACTTTTTACACTAATGTATATTAGTCTAATTTAACAATTGTTATTTTGCAAAACTTTTCAACGTCATTGATTGTTCAAAACATGCTTCTTCAAAAAATCATTTTTATGTATCTTCATTATTTAAAAGATTTAAAAAATCTGTACTCATAAAATATTAATAAAAACGTGTTAACATTATACGATTAAACGTAATCCTAATAGAGGAAATAAAAATAGGACAAAAGATTATTAATATCTTGAATAACCTTAAATAATGAGAAATAAGCAATTTATAACCATTAATTTATTTAAAACATTAGTTGAGACAAAATAAAAACTGGGTCAGATAAAATGTTTGTTTCATATTAAAATTAAATACTGTAGCCTATATACGGTAGGTCAATAGCCAAGCAACCAACTGCTGATGTAGATTAGTGCCGGACATCACATCAGTGACAATCCGTGGTTATTCCACAGTAGGAATGGAAATAGCTTTTTGTTGACAACGTTGCGGCAACGTTACTGGCTGAACATTAAAAGGTTGTGCTAACCTATCAATTTTGAAACGTTCCCGGTTGTGTTTGTTGTCAATGCTATCAATGACTACCATTGTGTTAGAGCAAACATTTCTCATAATAATCATTATTATGTAGGCGTTTTAAGATACTTCCGTTATTAAGTTTATGTTATCAAGTTCTTAGCCAAGGGATATAGTTTTCTATTTAGCGAAATAACTGATGAAGGCGAAATAGCTAACATACTTTATAAATTTGTATTCCGCCTAAAAAACCATGTAAAATAGGCCTGCATACCAAAAATAGGCTAACACTATTTGAAGGTCTTTGCACATAACTGGAGACCTAGTAGTGCCTAATGACCATCAAATATTGGCATGGCACAGGGAGGTGGAGTAACCGCTATCTATTTATTTAGTTATGCATGTATTTATTTATTCTTTTAGTTTTAGAATTTTAACCTAGTATAAATGAGAGTGTGAATAAAAGACAGCTTGTATGTTTGTATGCACCTATTTATTTTGCTATGTATTTATTTGTTTAGTTTTAGAATTTTAATCTAGTATAAATAAGAGAGTGAATATAAAACAGCTTGTATGTTTGTATGCACCTATTTATTTTGTTATGTATTTGTATAATTTTAGAATTTTAACCTAGTATAAATGAGAGAGTGAATATAAAACAGCTTGTATGTTTGTATGCACCTATTTATTTTGTTATGTATTTATTTGTTTAGTTTTAGAATTTTAATCTAGTATAAATAAGAGAGTGAATATAAAACAGCTTGTATGTTTGTATGCACCTATTTATTTTGTTATGTATTTATTTGTATAGTTTTAGAATTTTAACCTAGTATAAATGAGAGAGTGAATATAAAACAGCTTGTATGTTTGTATGCACCTACTTATTTTTTTGTGTATTTATTTGTTTAGTTTTAGAATTTTAATCTAGTATAAATAAGAGAGTGAATATAAAACAGCTTGTATGTTTGTATGCACCTATTTATTTTGTTATGTATTTATTTGTTTTAGAATTTTAATCTAGTATAAATAAGAGAGTGAATATAAAACAGCTTGTATGTTTGTATGCACCTATTTATTTAGTTATGTATTTATTTGTATAGTTTTAGAATTTTAACCTAGTATAAATGAGAGAGTGAATATAAAACAGCTTGTATGTTTGTATGCACCTATTTATTTAGTTATGTATTTATTTGTATAGTTTTAGAATTTTAACCTAGTATAAATGAGAGAGTGAATATAAAACAGCTTGTATGTTTGTATGCACCTATTTATTTTTTTTTGTGTATTTATTTGTATAGTTTTAGAATTTTAATCTAGTATAAATGAGAGAGTGAATGTAGGACAGCTTGTATGTTTGTATGCACCTATTTATTTTGTTATGTATTTATTTGTTTAGTTTTAGAATTTTAACCTAGTATAAATGAGAGTGTGAATGTAAGACAGCTTGTATATTTGTATGCACCTATTTATTTTGTTATGTATTTATTTGTATAGTTTTAGAATTTTAACCCAGTATAAATGAGAGTGTGAATGTAAGACAGCTTGTATGTTTCTATGCACCTATTTATTTTGTTATGTATTTATTTGTATAGTTTTAGAATTTTAATCTAGTATAAACGAGAGAGTGAATGTAAGACAGCTTGTATGTTTCTGTGCACCTATTTATTTTGTTATGTATTTATTTGTATAGTTTTAGAATTTTAATCTAGTATAAACGAGAGAGTGAATGTAAGACAGCTTGTATGTTTCTATGCACCTACTTATTTTGTTATGTATTTATTTGTATAGTTTTAGAATTTTAATCTAGTATAAACGAGAGAGTGAATGTAAGACAGCTTGTATGTTTCTATGCACCTATTTATTTTGTTATGTATTTATTTGTATAGTTTTAGAATTTTAATCTAGTATAAATGAGAGAGTGAATGTAAGACAGCTTGTATGTTTGTATGCCCTATTTATTTTGTTATGTATTTATTTGTTTAGTTTTAGAATTTTAATCTAGTATAAACGAGAGAGTGAATGTAAGACAGCTTGTATGTTTCTATGCACCTATTTATTTTGTTATGTATTTATTTTTATAGTTTTAGAATTTTAATCTAGTATAAATGAGAGTGTGAATGTAAGACAGCTTGTATGTTTGTATGCACCTATTTATTTTGTTATGTTTTTATTTGTATAGTTTTAGAATTTTAATCTAGTATAAATGAGAGAGTGAATGTAAGACAGCTTGTATGTTTGTATGCCCTATTTATTTTGTTATGTATTTATTTGTATAGTTTTAGAATTTTAATCTAGTATAAATGAGAGAGTGAATGTAAGACAGCTTGTATGTTTGTATGCCCTATTTATTTTGTTATGTATTTATTTGTATAGTTTTAGAATTTTAATCTAGTATAAACGAGAGAGTAAATGTATGACATATTGTATGGTTGTATACACCTTTTTATTTTGTTATGTATTTATTTGTATAGTTTTAGAATTTTAATCTAGTATAAATGAGAGAGTGAATGTAAGACAGCTTGTATGTTTGTATGCCCTATTTATTTTGTTATGTATTTATTTGTATAGTTTTAGAATTTTAATCTAGTATAAATGAGAGTGTGAATGTAAGACAGCTTGTATGTTTGTATGCACCTATTTATTTTGTTATGTATTTATTTGTATAGTTTTAGATTTTTAATCTAGTATAAATGAGAGAGTGAATGTAAGACAGCTTGTATGTTTGTATGCCCTATTTATTTTGTTATGTATTTATTTGTATAGTTTTAGAATTTTAATCTAGTATAAATAAGAGAGTGAATATAAAACAGTTTGTATGTTTGTATGCACCTATTTATTTAGTTATGTATTTATTTGTATAGTTTTAGAATTTTAACCTAGTATAAATGAGAGAGTGAATATAAAACAGCTTGTATGTTTGTATGCACCTATTTATTTAGTTATGTATTTATTTGTATAGTTTTAGAATTTTAACCTAGTATAAATGAGAGAGTGAATATAAAACAGCTTGTATGTTTGTATGCACCTATTTATTTTTTTGTGTATTTATTTGTATAGTTTTAGAATTTTAATCTAGTATAAATGAGAGAGTGAATGAAGGACAGCTTGTATGTTTGTATGCACCTATTTATTTTGTTATGTATTTATTTGTTTAGTTTTAGAATTTTAACCTAGTATAAATGAGAGTGTGAATGTAAGACAGCTTGTATATTTGTATGCACCTATTTAATTTGGAATGTATTTATTTGTATAGTTTTAGAATTTTAACCCAGTATAAATGAGAGTGTGAATGTAAGACAGCTTGTATGTTTCTATGCACCTATTTATTTTGTTATGTATTTATTTGTATAGTTTTAGAATTTTAATCTAGTATAAACGAGAGAGTGAATGTAAGACAGCTTGTATGTTTCTGTGCACCTATTTATTTTGTTATGTATTTATTTGTATAGTTTTAGAATTTTAATCTAGTATAAACGAGAGAGTGAATGTAAGACAGCTTGTATGTTTCTATGCACCTATTTATTTTGTTATGTATTTATTTGTATAGTTTTAGAATTTTAATCTAGTATAAACGAGAGAGTGAATGTAAGACAGCTTGTATGTTTCTATGCACCTATTTATTTTGTTATGTATTTATTTGTTTAGTTTTAGAATTTTAATCTAGTATAAATGAGAGTGTGAATGTAAGACAGCTTGTATGTTTCTATGCACCTATTTATTTTGTTATGTATTTATTTGTTTAGTTTTAGAATTTTAATCTAGTATAAACGAGAGAGTGAATGTAAGACAGCTTGTATGTTTCTATGCACCTATTTATTTTGTTATGTATTTATTTTTATAGTTTTAGAATTTTAATCTAGTATAAATGAGAGTGTGAATGTAAGACAGCTTGTATGTTTGTATGCACCTATTTATTTTGTTATGTATTTATTTGTATAGTTTTAGAATTTTAATCTAGTATAAATGAGAGAGTGAATGTAAGACAGCTTGTATGTTTGTATGCCCTATTTATTTTGTTATGTATTTATTTGTATAGTTTTAGAATTTTAATCTAGTATAAATGAGAGTGTGAATGTAAGACAGCTTGTATGTTTGTATGCACCTATTTATTTTGTTATGTATTTATTTGTATAGTTTTAGAATTTTAATCTAGTAGGCCTATAAATGAGAGAGTGAATGTAAGACAGCTTGTATGTTTGTATGCCCTATTTATTTTGTTATGTATTTATTTGTATAGTTTCAGAATTTTAATCTAGTATAAACGAGAGAGTAAATGTATGACATATTGTATGGTTGTATACACCTTTTTATTTTGTTATGTATTTATTTGTATAGTTTTAGAATTTTAATCTAGTATAAATGAGAGTGTGAATGTAAGACAGCTTGTATGTTTGTATGCACCTATTTATTTTGTTATGTATTTATTTGTATAGTTTTAGATTTTTAATCTAGTATAAATGAGAGAGTGAATGTAAGACAGCTTGTATGTTTGTATGCCCTATTTATTTTGTTATGTATTTATTTGTATAGTTTCAGAATTTTAATCTAGTATAAACGAGAGAGTAAATGTATGACATATTGTATGGTTGTATACACCTTTTTATTTTGTTATGTATTTATTTGTTTAGTTTTAGAATTTTAATCTAGTATAAATAAGAGAGTGAATATAAAACAACTTGTATGTTTGTATGCACCGTTTTAAGAATGTATGGGATAGGTTATTTAATATTTAATATTGACTATTGCGATACAATTCATGTAATTGTCTTCTATGCAATAAAATAATTTTAATTTGAAAAATTATAAATTAAGCTTATTATAATGTTAAAATTGACAGTTTTAAAGACTCACAATTCTAATAGGTATTGGACCATAAAATACTTAAGAACCTTTTTAAGAGGATTTCTAAGAGATTTTTTTGACTACTTATTGATTAGGATGTTTAATATGGTAAACCAAACAGAGTAAAATATAAATGGAAAATAACTTCCTTTCTTCGATGTCCTTTCGTTGGCTGTTATCGTATCGAAATTGAGGTGATTCCAATCACATTACCTAGACAGGTTAACAGAAACGTTGCACGTAGTGCGTTATTGTCCAGTTGTAAAAATAATAGGGAGTCTGCCGCAACGAGCTGTGGTGGCAACATTAACAAGCGATAATACGATTATTTAGCATATTACATTAAATATCGCCCATTCCAATTTCACAGCCTGAAAACTTTTTGATGTATTTTAGAAATAAACCATATCCAGGCGGGGAGCCTGAGGTAGAGAATTGTCGCAATCCGAGCACTAATTTGGGGACGACCCTTTGTGGTACCGAGTTGTTCTCAAAGCTAAATCAAATCCATCAGGCCATATAAGACCTGTCTCTCGGGGGTGATGTTCGCGTCCACAGCAACTATTTAAAGCTTTAAATACCCCCTGGGTATTTCTAAACGAGCAACAAATCTAGTAGCTGGAATGTCACAAATTTGTGAACTCTCAGCTATGGCAACTACCACACTTAAAATTAATTCTATTTAAAAATTTTAAACTGTAAAACATGATCGATTTTTGCCACCTTCAGGACAACCGGAAGATAATTGAGAAGGACGACCTATGCTTCCCCCTCCACAGGTGAGGACGATTTGTGATGGTAGCAAGAGGAGGCGACCAGGGGTCATTGACCGCCCAATGGGCCAAACAAAAACTGACCCATATCAGGGCAAAGTAAGGCAGTAGATCCACGTTCAGGTCCGGGCCGCGGTACACATTATGGGCGGCGCACCGCACTACGTGAGGGTCGGTGGGTAGGTAGGTACGTCCTGGGTGGGATACCACGTGCCGTTCGTACATCACTGTAAAGATCTATAGTACTTGGTTGGCCTGTTTCTGTATGCTCTGTTTGGAATATCCGAAAGATCGATCTTAAAAAGTTTTCAAGTACCGTATGAAGGTAATAGGTTACTAATGGAGGCATAATTTAGGAACTCCACAAAGCAAGATTTGAAGCTTTACTTTCCAAAGAATTCAAAGAAAAATGCCATAAAAAACATATAGTGCAGTGTAGAAGCTAATAGGTTACTTATTATTGATGATTTCCGTACAAAAAATATAATATTTATATGTAAATATAGGCCCCTATACGGTATATATAAGGACATCGCCCATGGAAAAACATTTCAAATACACTGCAATATACAAACGTCCAACGCGAAATAAGGGGCAGTAGTCCCAAAATAATTTGTAAACACTACAACCACGACAAACCTAAAACGAGTCATAGGGTTAATATTCTATAAAAAAACTTGTAGAGAACTGTCCTCTATGACAAACTAAAAAGCGAGACACAGCAGTAGTAGTTCCGAAAGAATTTTTTGACACTACACACCACGACAAACCATAAAACGAGTCATAGGGCTAATATTCTCGAAAAAAAAATTGTAGAGAACTGTCCTCTATGACAAACTAAAAAGCGAGACACAGCAGTAGTAGTTCCGAAAGAATTTGTTGACACTACACACCACGACAAACCATAAAACGAGTCATAGGGCTAATATTCTCGAAAAAAACTTGTAGAGAACTGTCCTCTATGACAAACTAAAAAGCGAGACACAGAAGTAGTAGTTCCGAAGAATTTGTTGACACTACACACCACGACAAACCTAAAACGAGTTATTGGGGTGGTTTAAAAAAGTATACTCTGCCCTCCATGACAAGCCGTAAAGCAATATTTAGGGACAGTAGTCCTGAAAGAGTTTGTACACACTATACACCATGACAAATCTTAAAACGAGTTATAGAGTTGATACTCCCAAAAAAAAAATTGAAGATACTGCCCTTCATAACAACCCTTAAAGTGAGATTTAGGCACAGAAGACCCTGAAGAAATTTTAGACATTTCACACCACGACAAGACTTAGGACGTAGTGGTAATCCTGAAAAAAAAAAAAAAACTTGTAGATACTGCTCTCCGTGACAACCCTTAAAGTGAGATTAAAGAGGCACTACTATAAAGTAGGACTAGGTCTCTCCTAGACCCTATAAAACTATGTTTTCATTACACCTTATAGTAAAAAACCAACGAGCCTATAAATAAGCTACTACTAATGAAGTGTCTCGAGGTATATTATCATAATAATTGCGATTATTAATTAATTATTAACATGGTATTATAAAAATGATTGTACTAGAACATGTAGAACATGAGCAAACTGTCAAAGGACATCTTAGGTACATTCGAAGAAACAATACAGAGCATGAGTTGACGATGGACAACTCAGGTAAACTAATTTTGTCGATTTAAACTTATATGCTCCCAAGTGCAGCAACTTCTCCCATCTATTTGTGGAGACTTTAATGAACGGATAAACAGATCGTGTTTTCACTCACTTTGGAACAATGCTACGTTTAACAAGTATTTACTCACACAGAACACCGTCATTCCTTCTACAACGTGTTAGTATATAAGTCACTTGATATTCACATTAAACATAATTCAACATCCATACAAATTTATTTTATGTGATTAGTAATATACAAAGTTTATGATAAATAAATGTGGGAAATAATGTCATGTAGCAGTATTTTTTATCAACACATTTTTGTTAGTCGATGAATTTAACTAAATCCAATCTTCATGTTTCCGTGATCCGTGATTCGACATAGATTAAAGGCAAGCTTTCTTTTGAGTTAAGTTTTAAAGAGAGTCAGGTCAAATGTTGTATAAATGTTAATATACAGGGTGTCTCTGATATTAACATACTCTGAAGTCACTCTTGGTTATTGTTTCTCGTTCATTTAGAATCACAGATATCATATTTAAAGTGTTTGAAACACCTCGGTTATCCTTGCAAACATCATTTTGTTTTTCTTACTTTTAAATTTATGTCTCAAAAACAAAAAGATGTAGACCTATTAATTTTGTGTGGTCCTTTATAACATAAACAGCCATTTTTAGAAAAAATATTGGTTTTCCTGTATGAAAAGTTACAAAATGGTGGCTATTTAAAATTTTAAATCCTGAATGACTCACGTCAAGATTCATACTAAAAATTACATAAGATAATGGTTTTTAGTAAATTCAATTACAAATCCAATGATTAACGTTTATAAAAATCGGATGAAAAATTAGCAAAGAAAACATAATTTATGTGACAACATGTACAATGCAATATGCCAGTACAATGTGCAACACACATGTAACAGCTGATAATAATAATGTAATTTGTGATAGTCTTAAATCAGACGTTTACATAAACTTTATTGTTGTACTAGTCAGCTGATCACGATTATAAATGAACGAGAAACAAGAACCAAGAAAGCTTATCAGATAATTCAGAGACACCCTGTATACACGATTTGTTGGAAAGATTTATCTTACGATGCATTTGAGATCTCTGTTTATATTGTAAATGAAATCATAAGATGTTGTAAATTGGTTAATAAACTGTTAATTATCGCCATTTCTTGGTAAAATGGTGCTCAATTGAGTAAATTAGTAACTAATAAAAACTACACTCACTCATCACATTAATATTCCATTTCTCAACGAACAGAAGTTTATGAATAGTTTACTGCATTTTCATCTACTTTGAGCTCATTGGGTAAAATGCTCCGAATTAGGACTCATAGCTGCATTTATAAATAAATTTAAACTATTTTGACTGAATAACGTATATAACAGTATAATAATAATATCTAACATTGACTTACACTTTTTTCATAAATATAAATGTAGCTAAACACAATTTTATAGGGCGTTTTTTACATCATCCACATTTTTTATAATCATACCAAACGGTGATAAAACTCATAACTTCGGATGCTCGACTTTGATTGAAATTTATACATAAAATATACAATTATTTACTGAAATATTTTCGTTTAGAGACAAAAACTGATTTTATATGTATTTAAAATTTAAAAAAATCAAAATTAATTTTGAAAATTGTCCAACTTAAAATTAAATATAAAATAAGTTACTTTTTACTTAATACACAACATAGATTGATGTTAATTTATATCTAACTAATGCTTAAATTTAATTAGTTGATAAAAAACCTTAGAAAATGTTTACCTGTTTCCAAATATATTCAAAATCAGATGGTCTGTCTTGATCGACTTTGATTGAAGTTGAAACATAAATTATACAATTATTTACTTAAATATTTTCATATCAAGGCAATAAATTTCGTTTAATGACGACAACTGATTTTATAGATGTTTTAAATTTAAAAAAATCTAAATTAATTTTAAAATCGTCAAAATTAAAATTAAATATAAAATATGTTACTTTTTACTAAATACACAACATAGATTAATGTTAATTTATATCTAAATAATGCTTAAATTTAATTAGTTGATAAAAAATCTTAGAAAATGTTTACCTGTTTCCAAACATATTCAAAACTGGTTTCAAATACCAGTAAATCTAAGAACTTGTATTAACACAGTCAGACAAGGATTCTACTTTGTCCGTTCAAACAGTGACAAACGGTGTTCATTGTCCGTTCAAACAGTGACTAACGGTGTTCATTGTCCGTTCAAACAGTGACAAACTGTGTTCATTGTCCGTTCAAACAGTGACAAACTGTGTTCATTGTCCGTTCAAACAGTGACAAACTGTGTTCATTGTCTGTTCAAACAGTGACAAACGGTGTTCATTGTCCGTTCAAACAGTGACAAACTGTGTTCATTGTCCGTTCAAACAGTGACAAACTGTGTTCATTGTCCGTTCAAACAGTGACAAACTGTGTTCATTGTCCGTTCAAACAGTAACAAACTGTGTTCATTGTCCGTTCAAACAGTGACAAACGGTGTTCATTGTCCGTTCAAACAGTGACAAACGGTGTTCATTGTCCGTTCAAACAGTGACAAACGGTGTTCACTGTCCGTTCAAACAGTGACAAACTGTGTTCATTGTCCGTTCAAACAGTGACAAACGGTGTTCATTGTCCGTTCAAACAGTGACAAACTGTGTTCATTGTCCGTTAAAACAGTGACAAACGGTGTTCATTGTCCGTTCAAACAGTGACAAACGGTGTTCATTGTCCGTTCAAACAGTGACAAACGGTGTTCATTGCTTATCGAGTTGTACTTTGTATATTATTACTCACATCACATTAATTTTTATTAGTATTGACTGGTAGTTTTTAAACCATTTTTAATGTGAATATCAAGTGACTTATACTATTACTGTATTATGTTGTGTAAGGAATGACGGTGTTCAAACGGTGAAGCTCATGAGACAGATGAAAGATCATTAGTCATAATTTATTTCTGCTCTCCTAGACTTCGCTTTTTAAGTTCTTTGAAGGACAAATTCAATCAGTCATATTCTAATATAACAGCAGTTTAAAGTACTCTGAAGCAAACATTAATCTAGCCTTGAACTATTCCGTTGTTCGCAACGAATCTATTTCAAATAAGTTTGCTAGTATTGGAGACTTATTTTGAATAATTCAAAATCAGTTTTCAAGCATTTTTATTAATATTTAATAAAGCATTAGAGTAAATTAGAATCCTTTTTAACATGGAACTGTCTTTAAATTTAAAACAAATTCCTATTCTATAATAATGTGGATTAAAAATAATGTACGAAGTTCAATCACTTTCAAAACGTATAAATAAGAAAATAGGAAAGTGAGTTTTGTAACTAGACACTGAAATGCTACTTACACAGAAAGTCATTATCAACGAGTTTATATAATGCTATTTGCTATTTTGGAAAAGCTATAGTTACTTGATTTGTGTTTTTGGGTAGATAATTTATAATAATAAATTATAGTTAGACACTGATAACAATACTCAAGACTTTTTCTTTCAAACAAACATATAGTGGTTTGAAATGTTACAAACATAATGTGTTTGAATTTTGAAGTATTTGTGTTTGCTCAAACACAAATACTTGTGTCTAGCCTCTTGACCTTTACATACTCTTTGCATTAGTATAAAAAATAAACTCCACGTCTTTAAGTAGCCAGACGAAGTAATCAGTTTTTTATCACTAAATTTTCTTCATTTCCTAAAATACTAACAACTTTTAAATTAGTTATATTATATGAGGTAGGCCTACTTATTATTCGACTTTTAATGGTTTCGCTCTCTTTCTCTTAACATTTGACCCCTACATTAGTGGGTTTCGTTACGCAATCCACCCTTTGGTCAGTTAATAACCATGCTTAACATTTATTTTATGTTCCTGACCTGATTCCTCTGATCCAGTCGGCTTTTTGAACTACCTAAATCTTTACTTCCACCAAAGACACGTAACCAAGACAATAACGGTTTTAAAGCCTACATAACATTCCGGCTTTAATAGGCCCCAGGTCTTCTAATGACAAGCAGAACTGGTTGACACCGGTTCCTGTTTAGAAACATCTTTTAGAAACGTTAAAACTAATTTGTTAACTTTAAAACTATTTTGATTCTGTTTATTAACGACGTTATAAATTTGCATGAGAATAATATAAATGTCCATCTGTAATTGTGTTAATATGTAAAAATTTAATGTTGTTATAAACTCAATCATAAATAAGTTTTAATGAGACTCGCTTGGATTTAGGAATTTGCGATGTTATACAAATAATTTATAAAACAATAAATTAATGAAGTACGTACAAAAACTTCAATAAGTTTAGTGGTAACAACCCGTCCACCCACCCTTATAAGTTCAGTGGTATTAACTCGTCCGCCCACCCTTAGAAGTTCAGTGGTAACAACCCGCCCGCCCACCCTTAGAAGTTCAGGGGTAACAACCCATCCGCCCACCCTTAGAAGTTCAGTGGTATCAACCCGCCCGCCCACCCTTAGAAGTTCAGTGGTATCAATCCGCCCGCCCACCCTTATAAGTTCAGTGGTTTCAACCCATCCGCCCACCCTTAGAAGTTCAGTGGTAACAACCCACCCGCCCACCCTTAGAAGTTCAGTGGTAACAATCCGCCCACCCACCCTTATAAGTTCAGTGGTATTTACCCGTCCACCCACCCTTATAAGTTCAGTGGTAACAATCCACCCACCCAACCTTATAAGTTCAGTGGTACAACCCATCCGCCCACCCTTAGAAGTTCAGTGGTAACAATCCGCCCGCCCACCCTTATTAGTTCAGTGGTATTTACCCGTCCACCCACCCTTAGAAGTTCAGTGGTAACAACCCGCCCTCCCAACCTTAGAAGTTCAGTGGTATCAACCCACCCGCCCACCCTTAGAAGTTCGGTGGTATTAACACGCCCGCCCACTCTTAGAAGTTCAGTGGTAACAACCGGCCCGCCCACCCTTAGAAGTTTCTTATATAATGAACCATCCCGATTTATTTCTTTGCAAGATATTTGCAAGGCTTAAAATAAATTTAATGAAGTGTAAAATATAACACTGGGTGGACCACCATCCACTCTCTCACATACTTCGTGGAGTGGAGGAAAATATAAGTATAGTAATATATATATATATGTATCCAGACACCTGAAGTTTTCAATTACGGAGTGACAATCTTCATCAGAAATTAAGGAAAAGTTTCATTCAAGAAAACAAACGTTTGGGAAGTGAAGACAGAACATGGGTTCATTAAAATGTTGGAAAATTTAGCACCAGTATCAGATTGGTTTTACACTAAGGAAACAACTGTCGTCTATAAACTGGAGAGCTCTAAAAAGGTTAAGGACTGGGACTTGTAAGCGAGGGAAAGTATTTCGTGAAAACTGACCATTGACGCTAGTATGGATTTCAGGCGCTAGAACATCTGTTAACCTGCTGGACTCGGGAGGATGTTGTGCATGATGCCGTCAAGTAATCTAGTGCCCAGGAGACCTCTGATAGGTACGTAAGTGCATGAACTACTGCACGATTACCTTATGCACTACTGTTGTAGTTATAATAAGAATGTTCATAATAATCATTTATACAAATCCATGTGGACAATTTACATATATATATATATATAGAGCCGACAGTCCTTGCATCGGTACGGGGTAGTTCTCTAAGCTGTCTTTCTCTTCCCTCCGTGGTTCTTTCTAAACCATTACATCAGATAAGAAAACTGTGCGGTCAAGAAAACCTTATAGGTTTACTTTAGGGGTATGCAAAGTAATCCATTTATGCCAGAGTTAGTAGGAATGAACTTAAACATTTTAAAATAAAAACCAATTAGCCAAGCTTTTGTGTTATGTTTTTATTTGTAACAGCTGCTACAATAAATTATGAAATTAAAATTATGCCAATGTTACTATTATGGAAGAAAGGAAATGTTGGGGACTGTTTCGACCCCGTAGGCATGACATTTGGATCAATAATCTTTTAGAGAGTCTTAATGATACAAAAGCTAACTTTCCTCCAAATTTCGGAGATTTCGTAATGAGTGAGTACATCGTTTTTTAATTTATGTATTAAAATTTTGAATTCAACTTTATAGAAAAAATCGGACTAGTTAAATCGACAATTTTTTATATGGACTATACACACCGGATATTCAAATTGTAATCATCGGAGTCTTGAGTTTCTGAACTAAAGCGGATCTTCATCCCGAGGGCTCTGGAAATAAGTGTTAGAAAGTCGTCGGCCAAGCCCGGGGCTGCCGAAATTACTGTAGAAAGCTAATAACATCACGACAACAGTCTGTTATCCTTAATTTAGCTAGAAGTCAAATACAGTCATTAGGAAAAAAAGTCAAGAACAAATTACGAGAAATTAGCCTTTCACAATTTAACGATTGTTTTATAACAATATATTTTTGGAAAAATTAGGAAACAGGAAAAATTACTGATTGATGTCGAACATTAAATTTTAATATCTCTAAAACTTCAAATGCCGCTTACCCCAATGTCTTGTCTGTCATTACTATGCAATGATATGCGCGTTATCAATTATTATTCTCTGTACGGGTATCACAGTACGGTTTATTAACAGTGACCCACCCACCCACCCATACACGTGCAGTGGTGATGACCCACCCTCCCACCCATACACATACAGTGGTGGTGACCCACCCACCCACCCATACACGTCCAGTAGTGATGACCCACCCACCCACCCATACACATACAGTGGTGATGACCCACCCACCCACCCACCCATACACATACAGTGGTGGTGTATGGGTTCTCAACAATATCACTGTACGGGTATGGGTGGGTCAATATTACTATACATGTGTGGGTGGGTAGGTGGGTCAATATCACTGTACGTGTATGGGTGGATGGGTGGGTCAATATCACTGTACGGGTATGGGTGGGTCAATATTACTGTACGTGTATTAGTGGGTGGGTGGGTCAATGCCACTGTACTTGTATGGGTGGGTGGGGCTGTTCTATTACTTGCATTTCAACCATGTAATCTGTAAGAACAATGATTTGGCCTTGCAACAATCTCATGATTGGTCAGAATGATCTTGTGCCTCTTTGAGCGATCAATCAGAGCACAGACAGGCAGAGTGTCACACAGTTTTAAATTATTCTCCCAATTGAGTCTGACAGAAATATGTTGTATGTAATAAGCTGTAAAAAGACACTAGTTGAATTTAAAAAAAGATGAATACCCATAGCAATGCTGCGATAAGTTCTCTCTAACTACATAACTTGGGCGCACTACAAGAGAACAAATAATATTTTTATCGATCAATATGAGCAACTGTGAAGACAATGACGACATTTTTAATTCACAGAGCAAGTAAATAAAACTATATATTAATAATTTAGATCATAATATTATTCTCCCAATTGAGTCTGACAGAAATAGGCTGTATGTAATAAGCTGTAAAAAGTCATTGCGAAAAGACATTTTTCATTTATGCTCAAATTAAAAAAAGGTGAATACCCTTAGTAGTTCTGCAATAGGTTCTTTCTAAAATTAACTTACTTTATACAACTGTTATTAGATTGTTGAATAATTTACATTTTATAGTGTTTAAGCTAGCAAATCTACTAATAATTTAGTGTCAAAATAACAAAAAAGCATGCAATGTTTGTTGGTATTTTAAAATTAAATTTATATATACTAAAGAGTTACCATTCCACCCATGCATTTACAATGGTGACAACCCTCCGATCCACCTATACACGTGCGGTGATGACTCAACCACCCACCCAGTGTACTCTTTACACCACTGGACTACTAGAGACACCGTATGGAACTTGTCTGCTCGTCGTCATCACTGTCGCTAATGCTGCTGTCTTATTGATTCGGTGGTAAACAGAACAGACGCACGTTAATATGATCACAGAGAATAAATAAATAGAGGTCGCATCCAATAATGCGCTAAATGTGTGTCAAGTAGTTATTTTTCCAGTTTGCCATCCAGCAGCACCTTGGCGGCTCCTCCCTTTATCTCCAAATCCATAAAGATAAACGTAGTAATTATTACTACAGATATACACTGGTCGTAATCTCTATATAACTGCCACTGAGGCATTCGCTGTGTCCGTAAGAATGTTGCCTCTGTTTCTTTTTTCTCTATGGTGTGATATACTTGATCCATCTCACTCTGAGTTGAATAGTACTACAGGTGTAATAGTACAAAGAGCAATCCAATTCTTGACGTACTTCACTAACTGAAATCAAAAGTACTTAGGCAATAATTTATTTTTAGTGGTTGCCACACGTTATTGGACTGTAATTGTTGTTATCTACTGGGTAACTCTACAGTTATCAACGTGTTAATATCCTAAGCAGGTGATGTCATTTGTTTTCTTTTCAAAAACGCCAAATCCTAGGCAAACACTGAAATGGACGAGTTATGCCTTTTCAAAATAACAACTGCCCTTATTTTCGTAGACCGATCAAAGCATTCCTCGTAAAATCTGACTTTAGAAAATTGTCTTTTAAGAAGAAGCCGATTGGTCCTCACTTAATTTTTCTCAAAAGTGTCTAATCAGCAAGAACATGTACTGATACCACGGATCGTGACCTAGTTCGTCCATGAACTACTTTGTCTTGTCCTCCACACTACAACAAGGGTACTGACTTTACCTCAATGTGTGTACCAAGGGTCATCATTCCAGTGACCTTCCAGCCCAGTAACTCAAGTCCTCGCTATTACACAGGGCGGGGGTATTGTTGCCTTTGTGTTAGGTTTATTAGTCCAGTAACAACCTTCATTGTTGCCGATTACGGCCTGAGGCTCGCTACTACAGCTGCTCTAAGTTAGGCAATCAAGTATCCATGGAGTTATATTAATTCAGTAATTCAATTCACAAAACATATTAAGATCTCTTAAGGTCATTTCACACTAGCGTTCACGGACTTCCATGGATATGGATGAATGTTCCGGACGTCCATGGACGTCTGCGATGTACTAATTCAATACGTGACGAGTCATATGCTCGCACTGCAGTTCCTCTGCCATTATATCCTGCTGCGACCTTTGCTTGGTAAGAGATATCTTATGAAGTTCCCGGGAAAAAATGGAAATGTCTGCGAAATAATCTTATGGTTGTTTTAATAATGATAGTTCTATGGTCTGTTTAAGTGCTTTATTATTGGGGCAAGCGGTCCATGCGGGTAGTGGGGGGTACACTGTTGCCACTGTGTCGAGGGAATAAACCACAGAGCACAAAAAACATTTCTTATATTGTGCTTTGTGGAGTGAGCTCAATTATAACATCATTATAAAAGCGAGCACCTGGTTCATCGCTTACCACTTGCGATTAAGAGTTCCAATTCCATGATTTATATTACATAAGATCAATGTAAAAAGTAGTACAGCACTGGGACTTAACGACGTGTCAAACATCTATATTTTTTCATCATTTGAAAGAGTATAAAACTTACTAGTGGATCCACTTTTTAAAAATTCAATATTTCATATTTGAATTTTCATAAACTAAAAAACTAAAAATCACAATTTTTACTTTAACATAAATTAATATTTTTTTTTAAATAGTAGGCCTAAAGCTGTTTTAAACGATTTAAAAATTATAATATTCCCTCAGATCGTTAGGCCACAGCGCTATGCCGCATTTAATATATCTATTGTGGGTCATATATCATAAATGACAGACTGAAGACCCTTACCCATTATTGTCGCTAGTAAAATGATTAATAAAATATTTTAAAAATTAAATTGTTGAATAAGATTAATAATTCGTATAGTATTTTAACTTCTAACTGATGTTTAAATTAATAAATAGAAAGAAACCTTTATGCACAACTGCGAAAAATAAAGTTTGTAATAAATGATTAGTAAAATAGTATTCATTCCTAAGCTCTTCACTCTTAGACAATATTAGTAAACTGCACCAAGTAAAATAATGATATTGTTCCAAAATATAATGCTAGATATAAAAGGTAGCCTATTAATTTGTTCGCAAGGGCCAATTGCGCATGCGCAACCTCACAAATGTTCCGAGAGCAAAAAGTGTGAAAAGTGAAATAAGACAGTGACTGGTTTAGTGTGTTTCATCGCAACTAATTTGTATTGTCATTAAATCAGCTGGTCCCACCCGTCATTACTTCGAGTCATTAAATAAGTTATGATTTGCCAACGGTTGTTAAGTGTTTACAGCGCTCTTAATGACGTCTGACCAGTTTAACGATTACAGCAGCGGTTGTAAATGGTAACTCAATAGAAGCTAGTCAACTCTATATAGATACATCTAAAATTAATAATTCCATGTTTAAGCAATTTAATTACATAAGAATTATATTTGGAGCAAACAGTATTTATTTATTTACTCTGTATATACGTATATCAAACTCAAAGTCTCCAATATATTTAACATATGCCCTAAATAATTGTTTTATTCCTTCTTTTTTAATAAATCCAATGCATGTACCATATTACTAGTAGCGTCCATACTTGAGGATAAAATGTTGAAGGGCCAGAAGAAATTAGTTGGAAAGTCATTACTAGGGTATAACTTGACGAAGTCCTGATTCTTTTCAGTAATTGAACTTCTTCCAAAAAGGTTGAAACCTCCTATAATATAATTCTTCATGGACGGACTGTTGTTTGAAAGTCATTTATTAACATTGGATTTTTCGTGATTGGTAAAAGTTATTTGGATGTTTCCAAAGCTTCCAATGTTTTAAAGAACAGGTAAACGGACAATCTACCCAAATCGTTAAACTGTCAACAATTATCTTACCTGTTTTTCCGGGCTGATATCCAGTTGCACCGGCGGTCAAAGGAATTTCCACGGGTCAAAACATTCCTCCGTCCGAAAAGTGTCTAATTGCACCGGTGGTCAAAATCTACCCACCTCACTTATCCCCGCTGCAAATTCCTTCGACCGCCGGAGCCGGTGCAATTGGAAGGCCCCTTCCTTCCCCACCCCACTACATTTCTTCAAACATAGTTTATAAGTGTTTAACAATTTCGCAATGGAATATTCTATCAAACACTTGCCGATGTTTCGTGGCACATACTAATGGTAGACCATAGCAGGTTCTAACTAATAAATATGGTAACTATGTATTTAATGTTTAATTTTGTGTTTATCCGTGGCAACACTAACATCTAACCTAACCTAACCTAACCTAACCTAACCTAACCTAACCTAACCTAACCTAACCTAACCTAACCTAACCTAACCGACTCATGACTCATGTCATAACAAAGGGTGTGGAATTTGGCACGGTCAGCTTGGGGTTACTGTACTAGGAATCCGGCCTGGTTGGACTTTCCCGGCTCATGTCATAAACAAGGGCCTCTGGTGCAATTGGAACACCCCCTAAAAGGGGCTCCGGTGCAACTGGACACATCAGTTTGGGGCCGATCCCTGACCCCGGTGCAATTGGAAATCTCCCGTTTTTCCGGGCCGGACATTCTCCCCAGATGGGCAGAATGTCCGACCTCGCAGTTTGACGAGGGTTCAGTACCCTAACAAATTTATCTGGGTAGATTTTCCGGTAATCTAAAGAACAAACACCACTGGCATTGAATCGGCAACCCCTTTTTACAAAAGAAAAAAGACATAAAAAAGTCTTTATTTGTTTGTTCCTTTTAAGTGTTGAAAATTTCCAAATAATGTTCATCTTCATGGATAATAGAGGCAAAAGAGGTAAGGTTCAAGTTCAAACTACACATAATTTTTATATTTTTCTAACTGTACCATAAACTTACAAATTTGTTATACGTCGTGGGGATCAAGAGACAAACGTTCTGGTAGTTTGAACATCCTCCGCTAGGACAGTGGTGTTGGGACAGGACAGGACGGAGTACCGGCGCCCGAGGGTGTTGCGCAATATAGTTGCCAAAAGATGAGAGTGAAAGTGCGAGTGCAGGCCAGTAGGCTGAGGTTGTCGACCTCTGGCGGAGCCGGCCGCTACCAGAGGCCCACAAATTGAACGGTTCATCGCTCCTTCCACTGAATTGTGATTACTTACCTGAACAGAATTCGGTGCTCCACGTTTATTGAGTTAATAATCAGGTGGGTCTTAAAAATAACTTAATAGCAGATGTTAAAAGGTTCTGAGCTAGAGATAGGCTTCAAGTTCAAAAACATCTAAACTAAAAAACAGTTTAATTTAGAGGATACGCGACCAGATCGTCCATGGTACATTATACAGAGTATATCGACAAAATTATGCCTTTTATGTCTTGAAAAAAGAGCCCGAAATAAAGATTAAAATCTTTTTATAATAGACATTTATTAAATTTATTATCAACGATATTCAAAATATGACAAAGAGCTATTTTTTCGTTCGTCTATTGTTTCTATGATTTCTATAATACATAAAAATAACAAAATCTACTACAAAACCATCACGTATGGTTTTGAACATATTTAGTTTTTGATCGTAGATTTTAACACGTTAATGTGACGTTCAAGGTGTTACATTACAGCACCAAATGTTGTGTGCCTGGGCTTTGATACAGCATCTCGTAAGTGCCCCTTCCTTTACTTATCTCGTAAGTATTTCTTGCTTTACTTAAATCGTTGGTGCCCCTTCCCTTACTTATATCGTAAGTGTCATTGCCCTTACTTATATCGTAAGTGTCACGTCCCATACTTATATCTTAAGTGCCACGTACCATACTTATATCGTAAGTATCACTTTCATATCTTATCTCGTAAGTGTCACTTCCCTTACTTATATCATAAGTGTCATTGCCCTTACTTATGTCGTAAGTATCACTTCCCTTACTTATATCGTAAGTGTCACGTCCCATACTTATATCGTAAGTGCCACGTACCATACTTATATCGTAAGTGTCATTTTCATATCTTATCTCGTAAGTGTCACTTCCTTTATTTATCTCGTGTAAGTCATCTGAGTCTCTGGACGCATACCTGAAAAGTCATACTTACAGCAAATGTCTTCACTCGTAGTCATTAACAAAACCACAATCCAGGCTCTAAAACAACATTTTTACCATTAGTTCGTTTAGAAGGTAATTTCTTTCTGTATCTACCAAATGCAACGGCACGGAAGGTTAAAGCCCCCAAGGGGACGCAACAGGGTCCCTAAAGACGGACACTTTGTGTACAAAGCCACGGACAAACCGTTCCAGTTGGATTCTTTTTGAAAATGCAACAATAGCGCAACTCCTTTGTCCTTTCGCGGAACAACCCAGGGGAGAACAGCGGTCGTCGACCTCAGAGAGAGGCTGGGGTGGATACTTTCTAACTGGATCCTGGCAACAGGTCGACGAAGTGCTCAAAATTGAGACGAGGACCATTGTGCCAACATTACATAAAAAGAATAATTTTAATATAAAAAAAAGGAAATGAAGTTTTAACATTAACTTTTTTTACTTGTTTGATTAATAATACAAATGATCTACTATAATTTTTTTCATGTAGAATATACGCATTTACTAGTGAAATATGAGTGTGGTTGGAAAGATTTATTGGATTATTTGTGATCAAACAAAATATTACTACACAATATTCACACAAGAGAGGAACCCCATGAACCTTGCGCATGTATTTCCCAGATCTGACCCTCCTTTGGTAGATTACACTCCCATAAGTTGACACATTGTCACTCTTTTGTCTGCATGTACTTCGGAATGTTCTTATTTTTCACTCTGAACTAATTCTATTTTGGTTCCACAAGTTTTTTTATAGTTTTTGATTTATCAATCTAATAAAAGTTCTATTGGGTTTTATAGGTGGTACCTTCCCAAATAAGTTCACAATTATTTTTGTCACTCAAGCTGTTGTTTTTAAAGTTATTTGTTAGCATTATATTATCAATAATTGATAGAAAATTATTGGAGATTTCCAATGCTTCAATCGTTTTAAGGAACAAGTTTAAATTTAAGAACACTTGAAGCATTGGCAATCTTCAACAATTTTCCACCAGCACATGCTTATTCTGCCTTATCTAAAATATAACTAGTTTTACTATCTTTATTTTCACAAAAGTATATGCTCTAACGTACAGACTCCAATTGACCTACAACAAAACATACATATTTATATTTTTTATTTGGAATGAACACTTATTTAGGGAAAATATTTTGGCAACGAAATTAATTTCATACAAACGTTGAGAATATCTCGTCAAGGAACTTTGGGCAAATGGAGAGAATATTTTAATATAAAGAAACCCACTTAGGCAAACGGAAAGACTATTTTGGCAAGGAAACTTGCTCGTAATTTAGCAAAATTGTATGCTACATTACATTAATACTAACTAACTTAATATATTTATTTTTTTTTACGAATTGCTAATGATCCTCCTCTACGTCATGCCAATCATAATTAAGTTTTAAATTTATTTATTCCTTAAAAATATTATAGTGTTGATTTGAATTGAATTATAAATATTATTGACTATGAATATTGAAATTAAACTATCCTTTAAAATATACACATTTACGTACAAAAATTAACGATGGAAGATGAGATAGTTTTGGCCTAAAATCTACGACGACAAAGAGTTAAGTCTATGTTTTCGCTTAAGTCAACATATACTTAATTACTAAACGATTGGTAAAATAAATCCTTTTAAAACTATTCTAGAATGATTTAAAGGCCCATTTACAAAGATATTTTTCAACCTGTTTAGACCCTTGTCATTCAGGTTGACAAAGTACTGTTGGAACCGGACCTGAAATGGCGCCAATATGATATAAATGCCATGGAAAGAACACGTCTGGGTCTGGGGCTAAGCTGAGCAGCAGTACCAAAAATGGGCGCTGACATTTCGACTGACCCCTTGAACTTTTGAGTTGAAAAATCTGTTGGAGAAGAAAGCGAATTGAAGTAGGATGGATGGTTTAGAATTTTGGAACCCATTAATTTCTCTTTTGTAAGATAATACAACATAGCAAATATAAAAAGTTAGCAAAATTTGGATAGTAGCTCAAAACACTGATTTCAATAAATTCTAAAAAGTTTATTTGCTATGTTTTAAAGTTATTTACTTATATAAATTTAATATTTTGTTATTTTTTTATTTTAATACTTTGAAAGTACAAATTCATACACTGTATAAGTTCTATCTAAAAGTTATTAAGTAATTAAGACCTACGATAGAACATACAGCCAACGGAAAGTCTGATATGAGTAAAGATGCGAACCTACGGTCAGATCTGAGTGACAATTGTGAACCTGACGAGAGTATGCAAACTAAAGGAAGATATGACTTAAGGGGCAATTGCGTCTATGTGGTGAAAGTATTCAACCTAAGGAGGGTTATAACTGAGGTTGTGTGCTATCTCGTTCAGGTGCGATCTCGTCCAGGACCCAAATTCCTGGAAAAAAGTTTCAAATCGTCCAGGCGGGTTATACGCATCAGTTAATAGCATTATGGAGTCCACCCTTACGGGTCCACTACCTGCCCAGGTGTTTGAGCATGGTTCATTAGTCCTGCCTGCTGATCTCGTAACACACCTATGGGACACAACAGTCATATGATTTTCCGCCACCTCTCTGATCGAAGGAGTGTGGGTGCAACACTTACCTTTCATCATTCATGCTGGTGACCTCAAAGTAAATACTATTCAAGTAATGGAATTCATAACAACGCAGGGTTGACAACAAAGCTTGTTGTATATGGGCTACCGGTATACGAAGAACAGAGAGTACAAGTCTGGTGAAGTGGCGACCATGAGCTGGAAAAGTGATGGTATATGTTCCTTAAATCTTTTACTAAAACTTCTTCTTGTTTGGCCAATGTAATATTTAGGACAAGTTGAACATGTAATTTTATATACCAGAATTATTTCATTTGTTTTCATTATTTACAGTATAATTATGTTGTAGTATATTTGTTATACTGCAACATAATTATGTTGTAAATACCGTCCAATGGGACGGTTGGACGAGTGAGCACGACACCATCATATCTGAGTGACAATTGCGAACCTGAGGAGAGTATGCAATGTAAGGAAGAATGTGGAGCTTCAGGAAGGACATATCTGAGTCATATATGACATATAAAAATAAATATTTATCACAATTAGCTTAGTATGTGATTGCCAGTTTTTGCCACTCAGTCTGTGGCTTCTTCAGCTCAACTTCGGAGTGGGATTTTACGCACCATCTGTGGTCTTTCAAAAACTAAAACATAATTCGAACATTGAAAATGTAAACAATCTCTACACTATTGTTGGTATAGGTTTTCCGTAACAGATAAATTCACTCTAACACCGAGTTCAATTGAGAGGACATCTACAGAAACATCCTGAGTGCGTGAGAATCTCTATCCCATCTCACAACAGTGCGAAACGTGTTGTAATAACATCTAGCAAGGCGAATCAAGACCCTCACACGATACAACAATCATTTTCGCAAAATAGTAAATTAAAAACGTACAAATTTAGATTCTCACCTTTAAATATTCTTTTTAACTTTGGTAAGACTTCTAAGTTGATATAGTTTGGTCTTGAATCTGCAAACTTCCGGATTATATTATGTCTAATTTCATAGTTGATATCAAATCTTATTTTCAACCGATCAGAAACTTTCTGATTCTTTCGTATCGGAATCATCTATTGGTCGGTTTGTAGGCTATGTAGTATGCGTACGAGTTCCTATCGAAGCTTAGTAGATATCATCTCTAAATAAACGCAAATATGGATCTTTCACGAAAAGATCCACCAAATCTACTGTTTATTTATTTATTTATTTTTATTGTACTTATTTATTATATGTTGGCCAAACGTACTAATCTAGTGATACGGGAACATAGAGGAAAATGAAGCTTGCCAAAAGCAGGGTGGGTGCGGCGGGGAGTGGTAGAAAGTCGGTAACTCTCTGGAGCGGTTGTCGACCTGTCCCTAACCTACACAAGCCTGGGAATATTCAGCTGTTTTGGTTTGTGGAGCGGCGCCGGCCAGTGACCTCCAGCTGAGGTGTGAGCTGATGAGTATGCGCACCTTAACACTCGCACTAATAGTTAATACTACAATACTACCATCACTCCAGTCATCATTGCGGCATTTCAAGACTAATCATTCTAATAAGGAATAAGTTTCTGTACATTTATATTAATATGAAAATATAAGACAACTGACTACGGTACTTAACGGATTATTTTCAATGTTTAATTTTTTAAAATTGAAATTATCCATGAACAATTATTTATCAAAACAAAACACTTGCCATGAAAAAATATTTTTCAAATTAAATGATCGTTGCATTTTATTTATTTAAAATTTAAGGCGAGGCTGATCTCCCCCTGTTTAACCTTACTTTACCCCATTCCCCATTGAGTGTTGATCTGTATGGCGATACTATTCAGACAGAGTAATGGGGAAGAACCAGTTGTGGACAAGGAGGACATTACTAACATTGCATCAGGTAGGGTGCCGTTTAAGATTACAAATCTACCAAAATATTTATGTTAAAATTATATCTTCTGAAACTTATACATCTCGACTTATTATGTATTGAACACAATTATTTCAAAAAAGGTGTTTACTTTCATGCCATCCTTAAAGATCGGTATGCATGTAAAGGTCAGTTTTTTAAGGTATGATAAAAAAATGGCTATTCAAATTTCTAAATGAGATAATAGATTTATATAAGTGATACATTTTTTTCAAATTTCTAAAAAAATTTCACGTCGAAACGTTCTCTCATAAAATGGCTTTACGTTGGAAAAAGGAAATTAAAATTAGCTCTCAGTGTGTAAACTATGTTACCATTCTTGCTGGTTCCAAAGGTCTGGTTAGAATAGTCTTCACAATGTATTCGGCAGGGTGGGAAACACTTGTAGTCTATGAACATTACTTACTTTAAGAGACACTTTCACAATTATACACAATGAAGGTATGTATGTATAAAACTCTCTAGTTTTATCTGTATTAATATTTTTTTATACCACTAAAGCGTCAATAGAACATTATAGAGCTATGAATATTCAGAGCTTTAATGTAAGGTAAGTGTAGGTTTATATGTAGGGTAGATTTACAGGCTTTGTATGTAAGGTAGATGTGTGAGTCTGGATGTAGTATGGATGCACATACAGTCCTTTGTATCTATATTAGATGGGTGGGCCTAGATGTAGCGAGGATGCACAGACATTGTATGTATTAAATGTGGGGCTTGTATGTAGTAGATTTTAGGATTTATATGTAGGGGAGATGCGTGGATCTGGATCTAGGATGGATGTACAGACCCTGTATATACGGTAGATGTGTGGGTCTTGATGTAGGATAGATGTACAGACCCTGTATGTACGGTAGCTGTGTGGGTCTGGATGTAGGATGGATGTACAGACCCTGTATGTACGGTAGATGTGTGGGTCTTGATGTAGGATGGTTGCACAGACCCTGTATGTATGGTAGATGTGTGGGTCTTGATGTAGGATGGATGTACAGACCCTGTATGTACGGTAGATGTGTGGGTCTTGATGTAGGATGGATGTACAGACCCTGTATGTACGGTAGATGTGTGGGTCTTGATGTAGGATGGATGTACAGACCCTGTATGTACGGTAGATGTGTGGGTCTTGATGTAGGATGGTTGCACAGACCCTGTATGTATGGTAGATGTGTGGGTCTGTATGTAGGATGGATGTACAGACCCTGTATGTACGGTAGATGTGTGGGTCTTGATGTAGGATGGTTGCACAGACCCTGTATGTACGGTAGATGTGTGGGTCTTGAAGTAGGATGGATGTACAGACCCTGTACGTACGGTAGATGTGTGGGTCTGAATGTAGGATGGATGTACAGACCCTGTATGTACGGTAGATGTGTGGGTCTAGATGTAGGATGGTTGCACAGACCCTGTATGTATGGTAGATGCGTGGGTCTGGATGTAGGGTGGTTGTACAGACCCTGTATATACGGTAGATATGTGGGTCTAGATGTAGGATGGATGTACAGACCCTGTATGTACGGTAGATGCGTGGGTCTAGGTGTAGGATGGATGTACAGACCCTGCATGTACGGTTGATGTGTGGGTCTGGATGTAGGATGGATGTACAGACCCTGTATGTACGGTAGATGTGTGGGTCTGGATGTAGGATGGTTGCACAGACCCTGTATGTATGGTAGATGCATGGGTCTGGATTTAGGGTGGTTGTACAGACCCTGTATATACGGTAGATATGTGGGTCTAGATGTAGGATGGATGTACAGACCCTGTATGTACGGTAGATGCGTGGGTGTAGATGTAGGATGGATGTACAGACCCTGTATGTACGGTAGATGTGTGGGTCTGGATGTAGGATGGATGTACAGACCCTGTATGTACGGTAGATGTGTGGGTCTGGATGTAGGATGGATGTACAGACCCTGTATGTACGGTAGATGTGTGGGTCTGGATGTAGGATGGATGAAAAGACCCTGTATATACGGTAGATGTGTGGGTCTTGATGTAGGATGGATGTACAGACCCTGTATGTACGGTAGATGTGTGGGTCTGAATGTAGGATGGATGTACAGACCCTGTATGTACGGTAGATGTGTGGGTCTAGATGTAGGATGGTTGCACAGACCCTGTATGTATGGTAGATGCGTGGGTCTGGATGTAGGGTGGTTGTACAGACCCTGTATATACGGTAGATATGTGGGTCTAGATGTAGGATGGATGTACAGACCCTGTATGTACGGTAGATGCGTGGGTCTAGATGTAGGATGGATGTACAGACCCTGCATGTACGGTTGATGTGTGGGTCTGGATGTAGGATGGATGTACAGACCCTGTATGTACGGTAGATGTGTGGGTCTGGATGTAGGATGGTTGCACAGACCCTGTATGTATGGTAGATGCGTGGGTCTGGATGTAGGGTGGTTGTACAGACCCTGTATATACGGTAGATATGTGGGTCTAGATGTAGGATGGATGTACAGACCCTGTATGTACGGTAGATGCGTGGGTGTAGATGTAGGATGGATGTACAGACCCTGTATGTACGGTAGATGTGTGGGTCTGGATGTAGGATGGATGTACAGACCCTGTATGTACGGTAGATGTGTGGGTCTGGATGTAGGATGGATGTACAGACCCTGTATGTACGGTAGATGTGTGGGTCTGGATGTAGGATGGATGAAAAGACCCTGTATATACGGTAGATGTGTGGGTCTGGATGTAGGATGGATGAAAAGACCCTGTATGTACGATAGATGTGTGGGTCTAGATGTAAGATGGATGTACAGACCTGTATGTACGGTAAATGTGTGGGTAAGATCGGCATTGTGGGCTATAAGTAAGGCTCACGTGACTGTCCGTATGTAGTATAGCGGTATAGTATGTTCGTAAAGTTTGTAATTGATTTTATATAGAAATATTTTGTTGTATTATTCCTTAGGTTTTACACTTTGTGATTATACACAACTCTACAATGACAAACATAGTACATTGAAATTAAATTACATTAGTACGGTGCGCTTAAACTGACAATGATTTATAAGTAATCATTAATATTGAAATTAATTAATTATGGTATATTCAAACCACGTTCTCAGGTCATGAAATAAAAATTACATTACTCCAATATAAGCAAAGCAAAGAAACAATAACAGATTAGAATCATATAAAATAACGAAAATGAGTTGTCAAGTACATAGAGCAAGTAATTTGTCTTACTTGATCTGTGGTCGAGGACGTTTTCCTAGTAGTTTGATCAATGAATAATTCTGGAAGGAATGAACGAAAGTGGACAATCTGACTTTTCCGCTTTTGAAAGGGAGGCAAAAAGGAGGTACTATTTTTTATATTTCACTGTTATTAAAAAAAACTACAACTATGTTTGGAATAAAATTTAACGTTCAAATAATTCCCTACAACTTTTATACTAAACACTTTATTTAATTTCCCAAATATGTGTAGAAAAATAACAATTTCGTATAATGTTTATTTTAAATTTTCTGACAGACATGCCTTATATACAGAAAAAGCTATAAGTTAGAAAATTGTAGGAAAATAAATTCTTTTTATTATAACATATAAATATGCAAATTTATCTTCAACAATCATTTGACAAAGACAAAGCTACAGAAATTTTTAATTATTTGGCAAATTTTCATTTTCCTTTAAAATAAAATAAATAAATAGCCGTCGATTGTACGATAATGCAATCAGCAGTGACTTAACACTTTATAATTATGAAATCATTCTATAATATGATCTTTGATTATAACACTTGAATAATAATGAATAATGATCTTTATTCACAACATCTTGACAATTAAATCGACATAAAACTTGAGTGAATAATACTAACTACTGTTTCCAGTAATGTGGTTAGTGATAAAAAAAATAATAATAAAATAAATTAACAAATAACTCAGTCCAGTCTTTTTAAGTATTACAGTCTTGTATATAATTAGAAAGGCATTCTGTAGCGTTCATTAAATTCAAACTACTACTAAAATAACAGTACTTGAAAATTAAACTAAAATTAATATTCGCGGCAGCCAACTAAATATAGTATATGTGTTAATAATGAATAACAAATATTGCCAAGTTTGGGTGGTAGATGCATGTTCCTGATAACGCATTTCATGAATAAATTTCAATAAAAAAATTATGTAGGCTACATTATAAAATTCTCGCCTGTTAACATTTTTCTGTCGTATTTCTTGTTTCCCACTATCGGCAGCGACATTGTATTGATAAGAGTATTTACTAAAAATACGTTATTTTGAGGGCTTTACTGATTTTAAATACTGTCGGCACAGAAATTATTTATACCCAGGTTTGATGGTTGTTTACCAAGGAACTAAGAGGCCTAAGAAAAATCCAACCATACAATAGTTATCTCGTTTAATGTAAGTTATTCCATATGCATTTTAAAATTTTAGTATAAGTTTTATTAATACTAAAAGGAAGGAAAAAGTACCGGAATTTTATCTAGTTTTCACCGTGCAACTTTACACTTTTATTAAACAAAACCCATTTAACGCATTTATATTTATTGTGGTTGACAGGAATGTTTTCTATAAGTTTTATCACTTAAAAATTGTAACTTTTCAAGATAAAAAGTTCTTATACATTTCCTGAAGTAATGTAACGTAAATATAGATTCCGTAAGGATTACGACATGACTATGTAATTAATTTTACGACTTCTAAAAACCAAAAAACCGTTGTTTCAGGAAATTTATAAAAATTTTGTTCCTGAAAAGTTAAAGTTTATAAAACTTATAGTGTTTTTTAAGTCGCAAAACTATTGACAAGTACAGAAAATGAAGGTTTAAGATAGTTACAAGTTTATAGGTTGATAGCCTTGGTTCTTCTTCTATGAACATCTTTGAACAGCTATCAGCTGATATACATTGTTGCATTGTTGTTCACTTATTTCGTGCAATGTCATTAAGTTGAGGTTAGAAACACGGTTTTGAGCAAAGGCCAAAAAAGTGTTTATTGTGGAGGAATATTTTAAAATCAAAAATTGGTGGTTTATTTGATCACAAAACCTAAACAAAAATGTCATTAAAATCATGTAAATAGTAGTAATAAATATTAATAAAATGGGCTATACATATATGATTTGTTTATCATGTTTATTTAAAATAATGGGTTGCCTTTTAAAAGAAACCCCCTGTAGAAAACATTCATATCAACCATGTATTAAAATACAAATGCAATTTATACGCAGGGTTTTTAGTAATAACAATAACAAACTTGATGTAAAGTGAAAACTAGTTAAAATTCAGGTAATTGTTTGTTCCAACTAGGATAAAAATTATTCAAACTTATAATAAAATGTACAAATGCATTTGTCATAAAGTATAACTAAGCGAGGAAAACTATGGGGTGATTGGATTTATCATAGCCCTTCTAGTTTCTCAGAAAACAACCTTCAAACTCGGGTACACATAATTTTTGTGCGGACAGGACTTGTCTATATAAATTCAAAATAAACTAATTTTTTAAAGATCTATACTAAAAGTAACGTGGCAAGGACTGTAAAGTATATTTTAGTATATTGGTGGTCTTACCTTGTGATCAACTTGGTGAGAAAAATCAAATCTGCAGCAGGCGTTGTCACCACGGTCTCCACAACGGTATTCTCTAACCAGGTTTTGGTTGCCTAGAAAATATGTTTTGAATTAAAATTTACTCTATAGATTATTTTGTAGGCTGTGCTTGTACTAAAAGTAGTGAATTTATTGCTTTCTGAGTTTAAGTTATGTATTATTAAAATTACTTACAAATGGCAAGTTCACGTGGACGTGTCTGAAAGCAGGCGCCCTAACTGTCGAAATTGGGCGACAGGAGTCAGGGAGATGAATGGTTTCCGGAGTTGAACGTCCTGCGTTAGAGGGTGACGACCTACCCCAGGGAACTGCACGCCCTCGGCTTGGCAGATGCCGGTGCAAAAACCACCCTCCAGACCACCCCAAGGTCACTGCGGTCAGGTTCCAGTTTTATACTTAAAAGGCCGATAGCCCTTGTATCGCTGCGCGGTGGTTCTCTATGCTTGTTTATCATTCCCCATTCTAATGTAAATTGATCTCAATCTAAATCATGATAACAATATAAAACCTCAGTTTACTGCCGTTGTTCTGGATAGGAATATTTTATAGACTATAAACCCCAATAGGTACCCCTAGATGCAAAGCAGTGTAATCATGCACGACTTTCACGATGAAAACCAAATTATAGAAGATTTTGTGTATTTTTTTAAAATTATTATTATTAATGGTTTGAATTAAATTATCGAACTTAATTAATCCTAATATAACTTTTATGGAAAAAATAAAACGTTGAGGGCTGTTTCTACCCCTCAGGTAAAGAATTTTCAGAAATCCTTTCTTATTGTATCTCTATAATACAAAAGCCAACTTCCCTCCAAATTTCACCAAAATCTATTCAGTGGTTCCGGAGATTTCATGGTGGAGTTCGTGCTTCGTTTTTGGATTTTATATATTAAACTTATTTTTTAGAATATGGCAGTTAGTATAGTAAATACTACAAAATGCCTTATCATTACAGTGTTTGGAGTTGATTTATTTCAAAAATCCTTCTGAGTGTGGTAGAGAACCACTGTTGCATCTAACAATCCCATACCACAATAATATAACTATGAGGACAAAATAGAAAAATAATCTCGAAATAATTTGATCTGTGGGATATTGCGAACAGAAGAACACACTCATAAGTATTTATGACCGGTTTACTTACTCCAGCAATTCTCTACAAAGAGCCTCAAACTGTCATCATGCGACATGGCTTGGGGAAGATCATAGCAGCAAAAATAACCGCAGATTGTACAAATCTACTCAGCAAAATAAATTGGTACTTTTTAACACCAATCGCACCCTTCAGTATGTATTCTGCTTTATGACATTCATATATTCCTAAAAACACCTCACATATGCTGTCTTAGACTGTGCAATAATGTCTCTACTTCCAAATTTAACTGCTTATTCCTAATAAATATGTCTGTTTATACGGATATCACAACTATTCTACTATTGCGTTCCAACAAACAGTGTACAATCACAATACACAAGGAATGTACAAGCCTGTCTACTACCCCAACAAACAGTGTACAATCACAATACACAAGGAATGTACAAGCCTGTCTACTACCCCAACAGACATTGTACAATCACAATACACAAGGAATGTACAAGCCTGTCTACTGCCCCAACAGACATTGTACAATCACAATACACAAGGAATATACAAGCCTGTCTACTACCCTAACAGACATTGTACAATCACAATACACAAGAATGTACAAGCCTGTCTACTGCCCCAACAGACATTGTACAATCACAATACACAAGGAATATACAAGCCTGTCTACTACCCTAACAGACATTGTACAATCACAATACACAAGAATGTACAAGCCTGTCTACTACCCTAACAGACATTGTACAATCACAATACACAAGAATGTACAAGCATGTCTACTACCCCAACAGAAATTGTACAATCACAATACACAAGAATGTACAAGCCTGTCTACTACCCTAACAAACAGTGTACAATCACAATACACAAGAATGTACAAGCCTGTCTTCTACCCTAACAAACAGTGTACAATCACAATACACAAGAATGTACAAGCCTGTCTTCTACCCTAACAAACAGTGTACAATCACAATACACAAGAATGTACAAGCCTGTCTACTACCGGCCGTAGAACGTTTGGCACACATTTTTGGCCGATTTGGAATGGCACGTTTGGCACAGTCATTAGAGGGGATTAAGAAGGGTCAACCTGTAAGTTTCAGAAAGGCACGATTGGCACACACCGCCCGGCCAGGTAGTAGCAGCTAGGTGGCCAGAATGTGGGAAAATGGGAACTTTTTTGCCCCCGCAAATTCCCTGCTGTGGTGCTTATTGAAGTAAGCAACTAACCTAACCTAACCTAACCTAACCTAACCTGCGGTAGATCACAGCTGCTACCCAGGTAGATCACGGATGCTACCCGAGTAGATCACGGCTGCTACCCAAGTAGATCACGGATGCTACCCAATTGGAACACGGATGCTACCCAAATAGATCATGATCTAACCTAACCTAACCTAACCTAACCTAACCTGCGGTAGATCACAGCTGCTACCCAGGTAGATCACGGATGCTACCCGAGTAGATCACGGCTGCTACCCAAGTAGATCACGGATGCTACCCAATTGGAACACGGATGCTACCCAAATAGATCATGATCTAACCTAACCTAACCTAACCTAACCTAACCTGCGGTAGATCACAGCTGCTACCCAGGTAGATCACGGATGCTACCCGAGTAGATCACGGCTGCTACCCAAGTAGATCACGGATGCTACCCAATTGGAACACGGATGCTACCCAAATAGATCACGATCTAACCTAACCTAACCTAGTGAGGTTTAAATTTAAAAATTTGTTATATCACGGGCAAATGACTGCCACGCAGAGTTGACGGGAATAATACAATTCCCGTTTTCCCTCGTTCGATGGCGTCTACCTGGTCGAGCGACTGTGCCAATCCTGCCTTTTCCAAGCAGGCGAGTTGACCCTACTTATTCCGCTCTAATGATTGTGCCAAAACTGCCATGGGCAGAAGGTCCAAAAATGTGTGCCAAACGTCCGATCCCCCTACTACCCTAACAGAAATTGTACAATCACAATACACAAGAATGTACAAGCCTGTCTACTGCCCCAACAGACATTGTACAATCACAATACACAAGAATATACAAGCCTGTCTACTACCCTAACAGACATTGTACAATCACAATACACAAGAATATACAAGCCTGTCTACTACCCTAACAGACTTTGTACAATCACAATACACAAGAATATACAAGCCTGTCTACTACCCTAACAGACATTGTACAATCACAATACAAAAGAATGTACAAGCCTGTCTACTACCCTAACAGAAATTGTACAATCACAATACACAAGAATGTACAAGCCTGTCTACTACCCCAACAGACATTGTACAGTCACAATACACAAGGAATATACAAGCCTGTCTACTACCCCAACAGACATTGTACAATCACAATACACAAGGAATATACAAGCCTGTCTACTAGCCTAACAGAAATTGTACAATCACAATACACAAGAATGTACAAGCCTGTCTACTACCCTAACAGATTTTGTACAATCACAATACACAAGAATATACAAGCCTGTCTACTGCCCTAACCGACATTGTACAATCACAATACATAAGGAATATACAAGCCTGTCTACTACCCCAACATACATTGTACAATCACAATACACAAGAATGTACAAGCCTGTCTACTACCCTAACAGACATTGTACATTCACAATACACAAGGAATATACAAGCCTGTCTACTACCCTAACAGAAATTGTACAATCACAATACACAAGAATGTACAAGCCTGTCTACTACCCCAACAGACATTGTACAATCACAATACACAAGAATGTACAAGCCTGTCTACTACCCCAACAGACATTGTACAGTCACAATACACAAGGAATATACAAGCCTGTCTACTACCCCAACAGACATTGTACAATCACAATACACAAGGAATATACAAGCCTGTCTACTACCCTAACAGACATTGTACAATCACAATACACAAGAATGTACAAGCCTGTCTACTACCCTAACAGACATTGTACATTCACAATACACAAGGAATATACAAGCCTGTCTACTACCCCAACAGACATTGTACAATCACAATACACAAGAATATATAAGCCTGTCTACTGCCCCAACAGACATTGTACAATCACAATACACAAGGAATATACAAGCCTGTCTACTACCCCAACACACATTGTACAGTCACAATACACAAGGAATATGCAAGCATGTCTACTACCCTAACTAACAAACTATCAATAATAAGTCTTATACACTCCCCAATACACTGACATTCTTCGTAAGGCAATGAAAAAATATACGTTTAAAATAATAATTTCCTACCAAGTCCTTTCAAACTCTATCTAAGGCTAGTTCAGGCTTTTTGTCAGTGCATAAATTATATGTACCTGAGTTTAAAGGTTGTTTACTACGAAACTACGAAAAATCTAATCACACCATTGTTTTTATTGTTTAATTGTACGTTATGACATACACATTTTCAGTTTTAATAATTTTCATCCTAGTTAGAACAAAAAACGTACCGGAATTTTAACTAGTTTTAACTGAGCGTCAACTTTAAACTTGTATTACCCAAAACCCCGCCAAAGAAACGCATTTATAGTTTAATACGTAGTTGAAAGGAATGTTTTCTATAAGATTAATAAATTTCAAAATTTAATTTAAAAAAGTCATCAATTTTCTGAAACAACGTTATCTTGGCTTCAAGAGGTGGTAAAATTACTTACTTGGTAAAATTGTAAGCCCTGTGAAATTAACAGTCAGGATTCATTACGGAACTTTCATATTCGTAAGTGAAAGTAAATAAATTTAAAATCACTTTAACTTGATTAATTTAAATTTATTTAACTAATTTAAAACATTTCTTCTCTGAATTCTTTATTGAAAGATTTAAAATTGAAAATAATTTTAAAAGTCTCATATATTCCAATAAAATGTGAGGCCTTTCGCCCACAATGTAGGCATCTTCAGACATGAACAAAATTCTAGTTTTAATTCATTAATTGTAAATAATGAACCTCCTCCCATTCAAAATTCTCCATTTATATAGTATAATTTAACTGAAAATTACTATGTATTTATATATACACACTTTAAATTTAATCATTTTTTAAATATAACATATATGTTTAAGATATTAACATTATTATATTTTGTAAACAAATGTTTTAAAATTAGAATTCTGTTGATGCCTGAAGATTGTAGGTGAAAGGCCTCACAGAACCAATCATTTTATTGGAATATATGAGAATTTTAAAATTATTTTCAATTTAAAACAACTGCATTCACTTACGCATATGAAATTAATTTATCTTAACTTTACATTGAATAAATATTAGAACGTAGACAAATAATTCATTTTATTACCTCTACTCTATAAGTCAAAATAACGTTTTTTCAGCATATTCATAAGAACTTTTCTTCTTAAAATGTTAAAATTCTACAATTTATAAAAGTTATAGAAAACATTCTTGTCAACCTGATATTAAAATATATGAATAAGCTACATTAATAGGGTTTTGAGTAATGAAAGTTTAAAGTTGATGCGCAGTGTACTTTTCTTGTTCCAACTAGGATAAAACTTATTCACACTATAAATTCAAATATGAATATTATATAAAACATACAATTAAGATGAACGATGATTGGATTTTTTTAGTAGTCGTCTTATTTTCTTAGAAAAAAACCCTTCAAATTCGGGTACGGGGTACATATAATTTCTGCGCCGACAGTAGTTTAATAGTACCATTGATTTTACTAAACTATACTATAGTACGTTTGCATAACTATTACTAGTCCCATTACAGAGAAGTATACGCGATCTAGGAGTTACAGGCGTAACTATGGGTATATACGTAGCTCTGCTATCTTGTGGTAATTACTCGAACTAGCAGGAGAACGACCTACAGTCCTGACATTTGAATACAACACAAAAATATGTATTGTAAAAATATTTTAGCAAAATTTCATCATGCAAACTTTTAATATTCATACTTAATATTTGTACTTTAATTACAGTATAATAATAATAAAAAATAAAAAAAATACATAAAACCAGTTTCTAGCTGTACGAAAACACCATTTTTCGTACGAATGAACTCGTTTTAAAACCAAATTCTAGTTGAACTTTACTAATTGTAATACAAATTATTTTATTACAGAATATTTACAGGGTCAATGGCGTATGGAAAGTCATTTGCTCCATAGCTCTGTGCACACCTTTTGCGGTGTTTTCATCCTTCAAATCTATTTGATGTCATTATTTCATAGAACAACAAAAATATTGTAGCCATCCATTTACATATGTTGTTAAGAAGGAGTTCAGATTTCACCAAAATAAATACGTGTTTCAGTGAAGGGAGGGTCTTTTTCGCAACGTTTCCACATTTGTTTGGAAATGATTAGTCGTCAAACGAAGTAGAACGTTCATAGGTAAATATATATAAGCAAACAACACGTTAACGTATATTTACTTAATCCTAACCTATAAACTAAACCTCACAACCCAAGGTGGAAGTGGTTACAACTTAACCTAACCTAACCTAAATAGATGTCGCCCATTGATAATTCAAATGGTTTATTTTGCCATTAAGTGTTTACAGCAATAGGCTACGTCATAGCAATTCAATATACTAATAATTAATATCTACAATGCACTAAATTATGTATACAAGTCACAAAACCCCAGAGCTGAGCAGTTAAAGCGATTGCACTTATTATTGTATTGCAGGTCAAAACCACGTGATAAATATCAAAGATACATAATATTGTTTGTAAGTTTAGTTTAGTTCTAGACTTCGCAGGGACATTCCGAAAAAGACCCGTGAAGGGAATTGACTCATCCTTTTATTTTATTTGTGATAAATGAAAACTCTTTTGAGTAATTTTTTACGCTGTATTATTTCTAAAAATGTTAATTTACTTAAACAACAAAATTGCTATTTTAAAAACAAAACACCAATTTAACTTCGTTTAGGTATCTAATGAATATTTCCAGAACGGGTATCTAAAACCAGATATAAAAAGGAACCTATAGTATACGATAATATCAACTCACCCTTTAGATGCAACTTCCGTAGTGGTTCGTCACTCACTACTATATAAACATGGCAACACTGCAAACGTGGAGGTACTGCCATCAGCTGACTCGGCTGTGACACACGGCGTGATATTACTTGCAGATCAGTGGACTGGACGCTCAGTGGGCAGGACAAAGGTTAAATCTGACTGACAAAAACATCGGTCGCGGTTTGTCTTCTTCACTGACGCTGGGGTCAATGATTTTTTAACGTTTAGTTCCTAGAAATATTTCCTAGTTCTTTAAATACTCAAAAGTGTGGGTTCCTTGTTTGACTCCTAGGCCTGTGTATCGTTTTCATTACACTAAATATATTGAAGATTCAGTTTTCACTACATAAAAGTCTATAAAAGCTATTTATAGTATCAATATTGGTATGTGACTATTATAATTTCATGACAAAAATGTCTTAAATCACTAAGAACTAAATTTAGAAGTATACACACGCTGAGGCATAACGTTAGTTCATTAGTATTTTTGACTTTTCAATTAAATATTGGAACTATATGCTTGTATTGGAACTATATGCTTGTATTGGAACTATATGCTTGTATTGGAACTATATGCTTGTATTGGAACTATATGCTTGTAATAAATGTAGATAATGGCTTGTTTATTGTTTAACAATTGTTTAGTGAGTAGTTTATTATTATTTTTTAACTTTTTTACTACTTTAGACCTATTATAAGTAATGCAATGTTAACATTCATTTTAGAATTTGTTATTTAGTAAAACCAGTAGCAATAAGTACAGTAAGTTGATTAGTTGATTTTCAAAGATTATTTAAAAATATAATATTTTATGGAAAGAGAACAAATGTTTTAATTTATGTACCCATAACACAAGTATAATATAGGTTGTAATATTCAAATTTGTTATTGGTCAAATGTTTTGGATAAAACAGATTGTTGGATAATCTGAGCAATCTATTAACGTTTTGATTTGACACAAACTAAACTGTCATTCTGAATTGCATTGGCAATGAAAATCAGAAAATTTACTAAACATACCATAATGGTTGATTTTGTCTTACGTATTATTGACTTTATTTTTAAACTAATAAAAGTTTTTCCCTCAAGCGATTGTTACTTCCTTTAAACAAAAGCAGGTAAGAATAAATGGCTTGCTCTTCTTTTCAGAAAATCCTCTTTTAGAATTTTTGTCTGATTACTAATTGCTTCAACCCTGGATTCCCATTTTAATCGAATAACTCATTAGCATCAGTTTGAAGTGTATGAACTGATTTGTTTCATGTAAATTAACAAGTAACTCATGACCAAAAGTTTAAGTCAGTTACAGTAGTTCACAGAGAAAAAACATACAGAGGTCGCTTTCTTATTGCCACTGCAAATGCGGCAGTTATAAAGATTCTTACATATGAGATGCCGACACAACGTTGTTGGTATTTTAAGGCGAATATGAATGGTTATATGAGTGTAGGATGAGTGTGGATGAGTGTAGTCTGGTTACTAACTGAGTTCAACTGTTCCTCAGAAAGGGCAATTTATTAATAGCCCAACAGCCAGGGCAACTAAGGGACCTACAGCTTTACGTGGAATCCGAACCACGTAATGCTGGTCTGATTTTTAGCTAATTGACAAGCCTGATATACTCAGTTATCTCTCCCACACAACATCCGCACAATGATTACCACCCAACATGGACACCCCAGACTTCTCTAGTAGTGTCCACGCTGATAGCAACCATCAAGCGGACGCCATGTTGGTATTAAGAGAACCTAGCATCCAACCTATCGCCTACAATCTCCCAAACACTTTGTCCCCATGTAGCTGGGTTACAGCACAGCGCCACCAGTGTCGACAACTACTTACAAAGTAACAACTACACAAGAGATTGCAACTACTTACATCTTTACATGTCTGTAGTAATAATTACTTATTTAAAGAAGTGACTGACAAGGTGCTGCCCTGCCATCGCTAGCGTTAAAACCATGTGCTTATTGTCTGGACAATAAACTAACTATTTCCCTTGACAGCAAATATTGTCTATTATTAAAATATAAAGACATTGGCTATAGAGATTTTGAGTTAGACGAAGAAATAAATACAGTTTAGTTACTAATTAGCAATTAATTCCAGATTTTTGCAAGGAGAATTCCCCCCCTTTTTTCAACAAAAACTGCCCTAAAGAATATTTTGAAAGATTTGATTTTGTCCTCGTCTTTATTATTTCTACACTACACTCTAGTTTCAAGAATAATTTACTTCCTCAAATGTAGGTATAATCAATACATCTCATATACAATAATTCCATTCTATACTATAAATCAACCCACATAAAGGGAAACAATAGGCAAGCCTGTTTTGAGGTTCCTTCATATTTAATAACATAACCTGCTGTCATCAGAATTTAAAATGTTTTTATATGGTAATATACTTTTTTAAATATAATCAGTGCAGTCTTAAATAACAGTTTGTCTTTATAAAACTCAAAAAAACTAGACACAAAATAGTTATATGGTACATAAAACAAATTATACAACAGCTACAATAACAAAATACAATAATAATATAAATAAATAATTATTTTTACCCATGAAGTTATGTTCAATTCAACAAATCTTCTATGTTGACTATGGTGAAAGTTTCTGAATATAGAAGGCAATTATTCCTTCACACATAACTTTATTGCATTTCATAATAAATGTAACAAATATGCTATTCTTTATTATATTAAAAATCTACACGATTCAACCTTTGATTATTATTAATAGTTTAGTTTTTGCATTAATTCTCAAGATATATGAATTCTGTTATAATAATCACTGATAATCACATTAATTAATTGCTAGTAATTAAACTCAGTAAGCATGTGATTTAAGATTAACCCAATTAAGTAATTATTGATTAATCTTCCCGATTATTATTCTTACATGTTCGATGGATGGGCACGAAGCCACATACCACTGTATAGACCCAACCATCCATCCTTACCCAATCCATCTATTCACGTATGGTGGATTTTCAGCCTTTACTCATAAATTTAATAGGGTATTTTGAATTCCATAAATTCTTTCTTTGTTGCAAGAAAGTTTGTAATTGTATTTCTGTGTTGGGGAAAGACTTAGGGAAGGGGGAGGAAGTAGCAATTTTATTACAATCATATTACAGCCATTTATATATATTACAACAAATATTTAACTGGGATTTATGATCAAACACACAGTAACTAATTTAGCCTGAATAAAGCTGAAGCAACTTTTATTAAACCATATGAACATATCGAGTCAAAATTATTCAACCAACCCCCACTGGGTTTACTAGTTCTAGAGTGTCATCAATCAATTGAAAAGTATTTTTAAAGGAATTTATTTAATAGGGTATAACAGGAGATATGTTTTATTATACAGGGTGTCAATTAAGTCTGGAACCCCTTTTTTAACTTTTAAACCACAACAGAGAAAAACATGAAAGTTCACACAGCATTACTAGTGACAGTAACCGACATTTATGTTCAATTACCGACCGCCTGACGCCTTTGGGGGACGGCCCGTAAGGAGTCAAAACAAAATCTTTAATGGGAGCTAATGTCAAGTTGTACATGAATTGAAAGGCCTTAGTTTACTGAAAACAATGCCACAAACCAGACTTCAAAAAGTTGATCCAGTCGGAAGAAATCGGTGTTTGAATTTTAAAACTATTCCAAACTGTAAAACATAAGTGTTACAAGTTAAAACAATGTTTAATCACCTTAGACCAAAGTAAGTGTTCAAAATGTCCTCCTCCTGTTGTTTGACAATGTGGTAATTTAAATAAGGAAGAATTCATTAATAACATTACCAAAAACATGACTAAGGTTACAAAGTGAATGTGTAACGTATAGTGTTTAACGTTGGTATAGCTAATTTTCCCTCGTTTAATCTTTCGGCTGCGAGGTAATAATCTAAAACCTGACCGTCTTATAAATGATATTACTTATACAGTATTAATTTCAGTCTATTGAAATCATATTGGACCCTTGGTGCAAATATATCAGCAATCTTCTCATATATTTTTCTAGCCATATTTTGTAAAGCTCTTGGGCAATCAAATTTTGTATGAATAAGTTGATTCTTGTAAATTAGTATAGGGGTAGAAGTTGAGAGTGAGATTCATTGTTCATTATCAAAATTTATCTCACCGTTTGAGTTAATTATATACTAATGATACTGGTTTTTATGGATTACACACTTAACAGAAGCAAAGTTGCAGCTCATCGGGTGATGTGGATACTCAATTGTGGTTAGGGGTCACTTCAGATGTGAGGGTTTTTTAATAGACTTTACTGGTTGAAGAGAATTGTATCAGCACCTTTTGTTTTCACTCCATTACGTAATGAAAAGTCTAGTTTCTCAAACGTGTTCTTATATTTTTTTGGATCTATTTACTTATTTTATCAAAAATTCAGTGGTTTAGTTCAGTAAATCTAGTGCTTCATGTTTCTTACTTGTTAGACCAAGTCATTTCCTTGGTCGAGCTTGGAATTTTCTGGATTTTAAATGATGATGACACTCTTAATGTCTAATGTCTCTTCTAGAATTCTCAGTGAACGGTAATAAAAGTGAGGATCTAATGCGACTGACAATAAAACTATATTTGTTTGATAGCGTAAAAGGATGATTTAGTCTATACCATAATTAAATGTCATTAGCTAGCCATTTGGATCCCTTATTGAGCAGTGGAGATTTTATTTACTAATAATTGTTAAATTTTTATTGGTCTTGATATTTTTAATAATTTAAAGTTTGATAACTACTAATTTCTTTGATGAAAGATTTCTATTTTACAATTAAAATTTACACCCAAATTCCTGATGTCACCTTTATTTAATGGGAAAAACCGTCATATGTTCAAGCCTTAAGCTAGTTAATATGAATTCAATCCAGATGGCAAATGTCTGAGTTCATTTGAAGGCTTACAGTTTAGTAATTCCCATTTCCAACAGCTTATGATCGATGATATCTTATTAAAGCTTACATCATTTTTTTTTACTATATACCTCAGAATGTATAACTTTTGCCAATGCATATAGATTATCTTTATATTTTGCGCAACCAAAGCTCTGATAGCTTTAATAGCCTTTATCTTAGTTATTTTACTTATCTTAATAGTTATTTGCATTGTTGTTTAAAATTAGGTTGCAGTGATGTCATTGTAGACATTGTCTTGATATGTATAGATCGTTTTATTTTTCTCTCATAAATTTTGTATTTAGAACTAAATAATTTATTTTTGTGCAGTAACCAAATTATATAACAAACGTCAGAACATAAAAAATGAAATGACAGATCAGAATTGGTTGGATGTCCAATGACACATCTCTAGATAAAAGAAACCACCAGATATTAGAATTTAGTAAGTTTCTACTCTATCTACTTCTTTGTAAAGGGCGAACATTAATGATTAGACTTGGAAAGGACCTGTCAACATTTTATACAAGGCCTCAATACCATTGTAAGTAATAAATGCGTTTAAAGTCTCGGGCTGACTTTTTTCAGCATAGTTCAATCTAAAAGCACTTTTTGAGAGTATCAATACCAGTAAGACCCTTTATATGGAAGACGTACACATTACAGCTGAAGTGTTATCATGTTGGATTTTTAAGAACACAGTTGTATGATATATGTATAAGTGCCACTATTTTCTAAATAGATTATTGTAATTTATTGTAACCAACACAATTATATGTTTGTTTATTTGATCTTTGGTTCAAATACACATGGCCTGTTTTCTGATTTAGTGTTTCCTCTATGTATAAGAGAGAGACATCCAGGGATCAATATAAACCCCCTCTGATTTTCTAAATAAGTAAAAAGCATGCATTTGGTTTTCCAACATTTGTTCTAACATTCACCGGGTAGTAGGGAATAATGTGATTGGTTTCCAATTTTAACATTTTTCACATCACACTCTGTATCAAACATCAGTGGAGATTGGCTCTATACTCACTCTGTCCTCTTACTACTGACATATCGTCCGCCTAATGGTTACAATCGACATAGACACTACTAGAGAAGTCTGGGGTGTCCACGTTGGGTAGTTATCAGTGTCCAGATGTAGTTGCGACCCACCCTCATAAAATCAAAACCAGGCCCATCAAAGGTGGGTGGGAAGGCGAACTAAGGAGGACACAGAATAAACAACACAAGTTACGGTCAAAATGCAGTTTTAATTAAAAAGAAAAATTGTAATATTTGGAAAATTTATAAAACATTGAAAATAGAAAAATGCCAGTTCAAGACTTAAAATACTTTCCAAACTTAAGTTTTAAATAAATATAAATAAACTGTGAACAATATGTAACAAAATACAGACAAGGCTTTGACAAAGTATAACAATAATAAATAAAATCAATGAATAAAAAAGAAAAAAAACACTTAACAACAACTACAAATAAATAAACGTAACAAAATAATTAATTAAAACAACGGAACAATATAAAATGGCAGCTTTAATGGCCGGGGCCTCAGGAACGGAAAAACTTAGTACCAAGGTTTAGCCGATTTTGAAAAGGAAAAAACAATTTAATTTAATAATTCCACAAAATCCTGCAGGCTAGACAGGGCGGCTCCTAATTGGAAAAAGGGAAACTAAAAACCAGCCCCTCAAGAACTAAGTTAACAAGAAATCCCCTATCACAATCAACAAAAATTAAATTAAAAAAGTATAAAAATTAAATCTAACTGTTCTTTCCTTTAAAACCCAGAAAAATCCCTCCCTTAAACTAAAGTCCCCTCCTCAACACAGTCCTACCTATAAACACAAAAATCCTCACAAGAAACAGATCTTGAAAAATTAAGTCCAGAAGGAGGCCAAAAAGGCTATAAAGTAAAATGAAGGGGAGGTCACCTGCTACTTGTCCTGGAGGACTCACAGTGGGGAAGGGGGGAAGTAGGTGGCAGCCCCCTCTGGGCCACACAGAAGAAAGACAGGCCCAGCTCGAAAGTCTTGCAACAATGCCCCCAGGCACCACCAGGCAGAAGAAAAGAGCAAGCAGTTTTTTTATTAGTATTTTTTTTATAAATGTACTGACCTAAAAAATACCATGTGAATTTTTTAGGTCAATACATACACAATCCATGTAGTACTGTATCTGCTAGTAGTGCTTGGGACTGGTCACAGGCTACATCTATTCGATACACCCACAGTCGGGTGGTAAGCTACAAACAAGATAATCTAAGATACTAAGATGATCTAGGCTAGGGCATAGAGATGAAAGAAACAGAGGTTCATTTCTTATGGCCACAGTGAACACCTAAAAGGCAGTTATGAATAGATTTCAACTAAGTCACGTCTTTATGCGTGTAATTACTACGTTCATCTTTGAGGATGTAGGAGGGGGGACAAAGAAGGTGCTGGTCCTGCCATGCAGGGCAAACTGAAAAATCACTACTCGACACACATTCAGCGCACTACTGGATGCGACCTCTGTTTATTTCTTCTCAGTGGTCGAGTTGAATTCTTGCTGCATTACCTACATTCTAAAAGCTATTGATGTATTTTACGAGATCATAGTGAGCCACTTTTTGCAGCTTAAAGGTTATCTCTCTCACAGAGAGCCACCATCCAATAGTGCACTAAATTTGTGTCTAGTTAGTGTGTAGAGTGGTCTCCTGTTTGCCATGTAGATGGCAGAGCCAGCGCTTTGTCAGTACGAGTACCTCCCTTTATTCCCCCGAATGCTACAAGATAGATTTTAAATGTAGTAATTATTACTACATAAACATGACTGTAGTTTATAACTACTACTGAGACGATCGCTGCGGCCGTAAGAAAGCGACCTCTGTTTCTTTTTTTTCTTTTTTCTGAGGATCCGTGTACACGAACACAAACTGTCACAGCCAATTTCTAGTCTTAACCAGATATGGACATTTAAGATCTTACCAATATAACCTTCAAGTTTTAACGATTCATAATCGATAAAGTACAACTTGTTATATTATTTCTATCCACGTACTTTCATTGGCCAACCTTTAGATGTCCCTTGAAGTTAAGGTTAGAGAAAACACAATGTTTATTTCAGCGTCTCTTCCACACTCCTCTTTTTTACTCAACAACTGAAGTACAGTAATGGCCTTTTCCCAGACCACCAAGTCGCCGCAGCTGATAAATCGACAGTTCTATGGTTGACAAGTAATTTTAACGCCAGCGACAAAAACATTTTCTGTTCTATTATAAGTTTATTTATTTAATTTCAACGGTAACACCATTATTTACATATGTTGAATAATTGTACAGACATTCAAGATGGCTTAATACATGGAAATAAAGAATGATACACGTGTAGTTCTAGAACATTTATAACCAATTAGCACAATTTTAACCAACAATGAATAAATAAATTGTTCCAAAGAATTGACACAAACTTTCCCCTATATTAAACACTAAAAAATCAAAACTTTGAAAATAACCAGTTTGATTCCCAAATATGTTTTTGTCATATCTCAAAAATTAGTCAAGTTAGAGACATACAGTTTTCACTAAAATATTGTGAATTGCAATTCACATCTTTTCTGAAAATTTAATCAAAAGTGTTAGAGCCGTTTTTGAGAAAATTCCGTTTTTGTATGTTTATTGCCTATAACAATTTTTTTAAATAAAATTTCAAAAAGTTAAAAAACTGTCTGGAGATATTGGCTAAATACACCTTCATAGCAAATTGCATAAAAATGTATCCATCCGTTTGGTCTTCAACGAAGTGTACATACACACAGACATACGGACAGAAATCCATTTTTTTTTTCAAAAAAACACTTGTTTTCGGTTCAGGGGACCCTAAAATGGAGTTTTAGACCAACTTGTAAAAAAGGTTTGTTTGACGATTACGTTTATGGGAGAAAGTAGAATGTCAAATATGAATAATATAGATGGTACAATGGTATTTTAACTGTACCCACCCACCCTCCCAAACACGTAGCCTACTGTGTTATTGATCCATCCACCTTTCTAAACATGTAAACGGTAATGGCTCACACAATTACTCATACACATAAGTTGTCACAGGCCCACCCACCCGCTCATAAACGTACATTGCTATTAGTCCATCCACCTTCCCATACACGTACGGTGGTATTAACCCGCCCACCCAGCCATACGCAAGTAGAGATGATGGCCCTACTAATCACGCATAAACTGCTACTGGGTATCACTATAAACGTACAACATTTCAACTGTACGGTTCTTGTTTATTACTGTAACGAATTATAGTGAACATTGTAGAATTATTTAAGGTCCAATCAAATGGACCATAAGATTATATTATGAGATTTTTAGTTAAAATACTCCAAATAACATCTTTACACATTTAACTCTAAACAAATTATAAAAATACTAAATTTTTTAAATAAAAAAAAACTTATAGTCCATCAGTTCTTCACATATCAAATGATACTTAAATGCAACGATACTACATGATCAGTGTTACGAAACGAATTGTTGAAATATAAACCCATATTTTGGCGTTTTTCGTAGAGCAAAACGGCCCCGCTGGTTCGTCACGCCGGCAAAGAACATCAAGCAACATTTTCAAATTAAATGCATCTTAATTCCTAAGAGTATTTGACAAGAATCAAACTATAGCTGAAATTACCTCATTAATTGTTGTACATATGTAATTTATTTATGCTAGTAATTAGAAAGCGATGTACGTTACGTTTTAAAATTCCTTTGCAAAGCCCGAAACTAACACTTTTTCTACAATTATTGGCTAAATAGGTACAACAGCTAGATTTAATTTACGATTCAAATTATTTCTGTGTGTAAAAGACTATTTTAATAGTGACACAAATTTCAAAATTAATATAACTGCATTTTTATCAACCATGATGCAATACTAATAAAGCTGCAAACATGTATTTAATTTGTACGATTGCCTTATGTATTTTTAATTACCAAACGAATTTACAAACTCCCTTCAAACATATTATACGCAATGTGTAGAACGTTGCTGTTTGGTTTTAGTGTCTCCTGGAAGGAGTAGGAAATACATTTTGTTAATAAGGCTTATGTTTTGTAGTTAGTACTAGGGATGGCAAATATTTTCAACGTATAGATATATCGAATTATCGATATATCACATACCAAATATCGATATTATTGAAAGAGAAATATCGATATATCGGCTAACCGATTTATGGAATTGTAAATGATTTAGCTGTTTAAAATAATGCAATAACTCTTATGTCATGACCGAAAATACACTCGTTTTGCTGTCACTATTCAGAATAGCCTACTGAATGTGAAAATAAAATAATACATTTATCTATATGAAACAAGCTGTGCCTGTGGGGTTGAATGAAAAAAAAATCAAAATTTGAATAGTTATACTTTTAATTATTTGTTAATTATAATAATAATAATATAATGTTGTTATTTTATAATTAACAACATTGTTATTTTTGTTTTCCACTTTTAAAAATGCATTAGGCTTCTTATAAACACTAAATTTCCACACACTGGTCACCAATAAATTACATTTTAGTGCGTTAACAACACGTAAAAAAACTAAATAAAATGAATAAATGAATGAATGAATAAATGAATTTTATTTCCCATAAAAAATATCAAAATACAATCATACAAATTGTGAGAAATAAGACTGACCACTTTGTCCAGTAGCGTGGCCAGTTGCACAATATAACTAAGAAATACTAACATAGAAGTTTGAGTCTAGCATTATGTATATAAAAGCACTTAGTACATCGCCAACTGCAACATCAGTGACTCTATGAGTACATTTTATACTGAGACACATTTTTACATAGAGTAAACATAAATGAATGTTTATAATAAATACATAATAATAAATATAATATATCAATAAATATAATAAATAAATATAATAAAATATTTGAGAACATAAAAACAATAAAATTACTATATTATTTCAATGCACGTTTTGTACGCATAAGAGGCAAATTAAGTGTGTTTTTTTTCGAATAGTGATGATTTTGAGAAGAGAGAATGACGTAAATCTTTAGTGATATATCTATATGGCCGGTATTATCGAAAGAAAATATCGATACTAATATATCGAAACATATTTATCGATATATCGTTGCTATCCCTAGTTACTACGTATTTAAAAATCATTGAAAAATAACCTAATTTAAGCAAAATACACAACAGTGAATTTTAAATATTTTTTATAAGCTATTTAAAATTCGGTATGTATGTAAGCTAAATACCACGCACCACAGAGAAAAAGATACAGAGGTCGCTTTCTCGTGGCTGCAGAGAACGCCTCGTTGGCAGTTCTACTTAGAGTACAACTAATGAAAATCTGTAAACACCTGTAGTAATAATTAAGTTAATCATTGAGCATTTTGGAAGATATAAAGAAGGTACTGACGAGATGGTAAAATGGAGAAATGGCTGCTCGACACACAAATTCGATTCACATTTATCGCACTATCGAATGCGGCCTCTGTTTCCTTCATCTCTGTAGCTAAATTTCATTTTAACTTCATTGTCAAACTGAAGAAGGAAGACAGTTCAAACATTTACTTTGACACCAAATGGTGTTAAAAGGTGAGTTTAAGCCTCTTCTAAAATCATAAATTACTTTTTATTTTATAAGAAACTAATAAAATAATTAATTATTTACACACTTATTCTGTAATAAAACCAGCTGAAAATGAAAACGCTGTTTTGTATCAACTAAACATTTTTTTTTTTTATGTTTAGAAACTCATTGTAACACATTACTGTGGCAAACACCAAATTAAAAATGAAATTGTTGAACACCAGCTAATGTTCTTTATTTTATGATAGAGTGATTTCATTGAGAAGCTGTTTGTGGCACTCAATTTAGTTCACTATAAACTTTAAAGTGATCACACGGTATAAGCTTCCATAAGGAATATTGACTATACCATCAACAGGACGTCTCCAGTTGGTGTAAAATGACAAAACACTGTTCCAAAAAGTAGATGCCCAATACCTATCGAGATTGTAAAAGTTTCTAATTTCTATTTCAATTAAAAGAACAAAATTGGGTGTTTTCAGACCTTTTTAACAGGTTAGACCTTTAACTGTGTGTATATGTAGAAATGTTTAGGTTTCAATAATCAAATTTCGCGGTTTAACAATCTTCTCCTATGAAGAGTTTTGTCACACTCGAACCTTCGACCATACCTGGAGTTGACTTTGGAACTAAGTGTAACTCCGTCTCTATGAGAAGACCGGTTGTCGTCTGTTAGCCCGTCTTCAAACCATTGTGATTTGAACAGTCGTGGCAGGCGACTCACCTTCCTCGCTTATACAATCCCTTGATAATATATTTAGGTATAATATTCCGTTAAGATACATACGTTTTCACTCAAGGTGGACCGAACCTAAGTAGTTCCCCCAACAATGTTCTTGTATTGTTAACAGTGAAGATTCTCACATTGATATCCGTTCCGATATTTTCTTCGTCGATATTTCTCTCCACTCAGACTTTCTATAATCTACACAGTAAGAAATATGCCAGGTCGTATACAAATTTACATAATTTTGCTCAATTTTTGAGTTTATAAAACTTTTTTATTTATATTTTTTTTTAACCATGAGTCATCATCAAAAGTACTATCATTAAATCACCAGGAGCGTTAATTATTTTGACTGCACTTGAATTTATTGTTAATAAAAATATAAAGCTAATGTAAAACCGTATAAATAAAGTAACAGTAATCATGCTCTAACATAACTAAAAAACATAATAATTACTCCTACTGTTTCCATGTAAAATAACATCAGTTAAGAGCGGTTGAAGCAAAAATAATAAAGAAACAGCTGATTTTATATAGTCTGAATCAGCTAATTTATTTTAAAAACGTCAAAATGTTCCATAGCTGCTTGGAATTTTAAAAATATTATATCAATTTTGCTAAAAACTGGTTAAATTTTTAAACTCGAGATTCGACAGTTCAAGCTACAAAAATTGCTCGCATAAAAAATCATTTAAATCCTTTCAGGAGTTGCCTCAGAAACACAGTGAACAAAAATACTCATACAATTTAAATACAAGTTATCAACAATTAAAATGAATCTATAGTTACCACTATTTTAGCTATGATAATAATTATGAAAAGTATTTTTAAAGCGGAAATGATTTGTTAGTGTTTAAACAGTTTCAATTAATTAACTGATAAGGAAAGTGTTGCAGTGTACGAATTTGCAGTCTTGAAGAACCCCTTGAACAGATAAGTAGACATTAATATTTGTGTATATCAGTGACGAGTGTCGTAATTAATTAGACAGTTGATTGATTATGTTAAATATGTACAAATCAAATGAGTGTATAGAAACAATTCCTTCGTTTTTGGTTACTATAATTTGTAAATTTCTCATAATGTTTTAAAGGAAGTTCATGTATTATATTTACATTTATAATAGTTAAAGTTATTCTAATTAATAGAATGTTTTTGACTTTGATTCTCAAAGACCAAGAAAAAAATGTATTTCGATCGTCCAAAATATATGAGTGACGTTAGGACTATGAAGTCCTCTTTCCACCTAACCTCAAATAAGTTTTGGAGAGTAGAACATTTTTATTATTTTAAATTTATGTAATATTTGACTCGAGGATACTTACAAAAAGACCAATTCATGTCTTAACTAGATCATCAGCTGTTTGATACGTTTCTGTGTAAAACTGTGTTTATTTCGTTCCGATATTTTTTTAGAAATATTTAATAATTATTGTTCTTTTTAATTGTAAAAATATTTAAAATATGTAAGGAAGTTCGCAATTTTGTGTTTACTTGTGTATTTTCTGATCAATATATTGATCTGAACCTAATTGTAAAGTAAATGAATACCTCAAAGGTTAACCCGTCAAATGTAAACAAAGTATTGTTCATTGATGTGGGAAATGACCACAATTATTGCTCTAATGAAGGAATAGTACCTGAATCACTTGGACACACTCTTCCGGAGCAACGTGAAGATGAGACACCAAACAAAAACGGTTGGCAAAGGGTGCCGATCAGAAATAAGAGAGTTTTGCCCTCAGGTAATGGGTTGGATGTTAAAAAACCTTGTACAAGGTCTGATATGAACAATCCTATCAACTTACGCAATAGTTTTGAGTGTCTAAATAATCCAAAACAAACTGCAGATGAAGAAATGTCTCATGACCAAGACGCCAACAAAGCAGAGGTAAGACCTCCACCAATATTTGTCCCAAACATTTCCGATATTAAGAGTATGATTGTAAGTATTGAAAAAGTGATAACAAAGGATTCTTATTCATACAAATGTATTACCAGAGACAAGGTAAAAATTAATGCTGTAAACATCGATGCATACCGTACCCTAGTCAAACATTTAACTGACATGAAAGTAAGCTTTCACACTTATCAAATTAAACAGGACAGGGCCTACAGAGTTGTGCTTAAAAACATGCACTTTTCCACTGAACTTCAGGATATAAAAGCAGCTATAGAAGATCATGGTTATGCTGTTAGAAACATATCAAATCTGAAAAGTTCTAGATCTAAAGATCCTCTGTCTATATTTTTTGTAGACTTAGAGCCCGCACCCAATAACAAGGACATTTTCAATGTGCAGTTCTTACTAAATGCTAGAATTGTATTCGAACCTCCCTATAAACGTAATGACGTGGTACAGTGCAAAAAGTGTCAACGGTACGGGCATACCAAATCTTACTGTTGGTACAAAAATCGCTGTGTGAAATGCGGTTCTGATCACCATACAAATAGTTGTAACAAATCTAAGGAATCTCCGGCTACATGTGTACTATGCGGTGGTGAGCACCCTGCCAATTATAAAGGATGCTCTGTATATAGAGATGTTAAAAACAAAGCTTTTCCTACTGTACGTTTGAATGTTTCAAAAGGACCAGGGACTTCTTCACCACCGGGGAAAGACAAAGTTGTTAAAAACTTCCAATCGCCTATTGCCCAGCCTCGAGAATCTTCTTTAACAACAACTACATCATCTCTGACTTACGCAGGCGTAACATCAGGTCGAACAAATGCGGAAGAAAATTTAAATAAATTAATCAGTGGATTTCTAAACAAATTTGAAATGCTCATGTCACAACAAGCCCAACAAGTAGGTACACTGATCAACCTACTAACAACCGTCATCTCAAGACTAAAGTGACTAACTTCTATAGAATTGGTCTTTGGAATACCAACGGCTTGGCCCAACATAGCGAAGGTTTTTATTTCAATTCATAAAATTGATATAATGCTAATAACTGAAACACATTTTACTGACTTAAATTACTTTAAAATTCCAAATGTTTCTATTTATAGCACCAACCACCCCGACAATACCGCTCATGGGGGAAGTGCTGTTTTAATTAAAACTACTATCAAACATCATGAAATTACAAAATTTCAGCACAATGATTTTCAAGCTACCAGTGTTGTGGTTGAAGATTGGATGGGTCCTTTGACAATTTCTTCCCTTTACTGTCCACCTAGATTTAACATCTCAGACCAGCGATTCAATCAGTTTTTCAGCTCACTTGGTCCTCGCTTCCTGGCAGGAGGTGACTACAATGCTAAACATGTAATGTGGGGATCAAGACTAGTAAATCCTCGGGGAAGAAATCTGCTAAAATGTATAGATAATAATAATTTAAATTATTTATCAACTGGTCATCCTACTTATTGGCCAACAGATGTAAATAAAATTCCAGACCTGCTTGACTTTTTTGTAACCAAAGGGATTTCTCAAAATTACGTGGATATCACCTCATCTCTTGATCTTTCATCTGATCATTCACCTTTGATACTGACTATAAGCTCGTCTATTATGTCAAAAGAAAAACCTCCTACACTGTCAAACAAAAATACTAATTGGGATCAATTTCGAGAGTTGTTGAACAATACCTTAAATCTGACCATTCCCTTAAAAACCGGAGGAGACATAGATAATGCAGTTGAAATCTTCACTTCTTCCGTTCAGGCTTCTGCTTGGAAATCAACTCCGGAACTGCGTAGGGAAAATATTAATCAAATTAACTATCCATTTTACATAAAACAAAAGATTGCTGAGAAACGTCGCTTGCGAAGAATCTGGCAACATTCAAGAAATGCTGTTGATAAAACAAACTTCAACCGGGCCTCCCAACAGCTGAAAAGAATGTTGCATGATATAAACAATGTTTGGTTTCAGGAATTCACATCAACCCTTTCTCCCACTGAGGCGACTGATTATTCATTATGGAAAGTGACGAAAAGGATGACGCAGCCACAAGTCCCAATCCCTCCTATTTCCAAGCCTGACGGTTCTTGGGCTAAAAGTAGCATGGAAAAGGCAGACTTGTTTGCTAACCATTTTTCAAATGTATTCAAACCTAATCCTGTAAACAGATGTAATGACATTGGTCCTAATGTTAAAGAATTTCTGGACTCACCTAATCAGCTGGAAATGCCAATAACCTCATTCAAACCATCGGAAGTAAAGGGAGCAATCGAAGGACTTCGTGCTAAAAAATCTCCTGGCTATGACCTTATTACAGGAAAGGTGCTAAAAGAGCTCCATAGGAAAGCGATTGTTTTCCTTACTATATTGTTCAACGCTATGTTGAGACTCGAGTACATTCCATCTCAGTGGAAGGTAGCTGACATTATTGTTATTCTGAAACCTGGTAAACCACCTCATCAGGTTACTTCATACAGACCGATAAGTCTCCTACCGATTCCATCAAAACTGTTTGAAAAATTGTTTTTGAAACGATTAAATCCATTATTAACTGAGCTAAATTTACTTCCAAATCATCAGTTCGGATTTCGACCTAACCATTCAACAATTGAACAGGTGCATCGAGTTGTTGATAAAATCAGGCAAACCTTAGAAAAAAAGGAATTTTGCTCAGCAGCATTTCTCGATATAAGCCAGGCTTTTGATAAAGTCTGGCATGATGGGCTGTTGTTCAAAATTAAATTACTTCTACCTCATAATTTCTACAATCTAATAAAATCTTAACTATCCCAACGATACTTTAGAATAAAATTTCAAAATTGTTATTCAAATCTAAAATTAATTGAATCTGGAGTTCCACAGGGTAGTGTATTGGGCCCTTTATTGTACACAATATTCACAGCTGATATTCCAACTCACCAAGAAACTCTAACTGCAACATTTGCAGATGATACTGCAGTCCTTGCTTCTCATCGGAACCCTTTTACAGCTTCTCAGATCTTGCAAGATGTTTTAAATTCAATGACAGATTGGATAAAACGTTGGAGAATACAAGTAAACGAGAGTAAATCTATACACATTACATTTACGCTTAATTTGGAAAACTGTCCAAATGTTTCCTTAAACAACACTCTACTAACTCAACGAAATGATGTTAAATATCTAGGAATTTACTTAGATAGGCGACTGACATGGCAGAGCCATATCTGGAATAAACGATTGCAACTAAATGCAAAATTTTCTAAAATGTATTGGCTTTTTGGAAAAAGATCCCACCTCTCCACTGAAAATAAACTATTACTGTACAAAGTTGTCTTGAAGCCAGTGTGGACATATGGCATACAGTTGTGGGGGACAGCATCATTATCAAATCTGAACATTATTCAACGTTTCCAGTCAAAGGTACTGAGAACTATATTGCAAGCTCCATGGTATGTTAGGAATGCAGTAATCCACAAAGACACAAGAATTGACTACGTGCAAGATGAAATCTCAAAGTTTAGTTTACGTTACCTAAAGAAGCTTGAAGCACATGAAAACCATCTTGCTGTGAATTTATTGGACAATAGTGAACACATTTATAGACTAAAAAGGCATGACTTCCTTAGTTTAAGTGAACGTTTTTAATCCATTATGTTGTTTACAGTCTTTGGAAGGTAATCAACCATTGTTATTTAAAATAGATCACATTTACTTATTGTTCATTATTGAATAGATTGTAAATATTAAATAAATGTTATAAAAAAAAAAAAAATGTCTTAACTATGTGGAATAGTTATTCAATAAAATGGATATGCTCGAAAATCATTTTGTAGGTCATATAACTTCATAATAATTTACTGCGATTAATATGTTATATTTTGAGGTACAGCTTTCATTGCGCCTCTTACTAGATTAATTTGTATTTTAACGTATAATTGACATTATTGACAATAATCCTTTTGGCGAGAAACTCGCCAACAGGCGTAGAGAATTGATTTAATAACAAACTACATTTACCATAAAATATCACTGAGTTCTGCAAGCATTAGTAAAACATAATTGTTCTATATCAAACCGAGACGGTACGGTGATTTTAGTAGATTAAAACAGGTATTTAATTTAAAAACTACAATTACTACAAATATATGAAAAAATAACTATTATTTTTAAAGTGCATTAATGCATTTAACAAGAAAAGTAATTACACCTTTTAACTATCAAATTTTTTACAGTTTTAAACTTCCGACGGCTACTACGACACCACCTGGTGGCAACCTTGTTAACTATCAGAGAGGAATAAGTACCCCACATCTGATTACTTAAGGACTAAAGGCATTACTGTTCCGGTTTTAATTATTCTGTAGTTACTGTCGGCGCAGAAATTATGTACACTCGAGTTTTAAAGTTGGTTTCTAAGAAAGAAAGATGCCCAAGAAAAATCAAATACCACCGTTTTCCTTGTATAATTACGCGTTATAAATTATCAATTTTTAAATTTTATTATAAGTTTTAATAATTTTTATCCTAGTTGGAACACAAAACAGTGCCGAAATTTGATAACTAGTTTTTACTGTGCAACAAGTTTATACTTTTTTATTTTATTGATACACAGTGGAAACTAGTTCAAAGTCCGGTGCGAGTACTTTTTTGATCCAAATTGAATAACAATTAAACTTAAAATAATAAAATTTAAAAATGTTTCTTTATATAATTACTCGAGGAAAACGATGGATTTTTCATATGCCTGTTAATTTCTCAGCAAACAACTTTCAAACTCTAGTTCACATAATTTTTGCACCGACAGTAGTTACCGTGCTTGTGCCAGTTGATTACATTAATATAAAGAAAAATCAACTAACACAAATTAGTTTGACAGTTAACATTAAACATTAATCCAAACAATTTAAACTAAAATTTTTTTGGTAACTGTAAATGTACAATTTACAGTAACCAAACAAGATAATCCATTATCCCAAACTCTATGAAAGTGCGTAATAAATCAATTTATTTGCTTTACAATTTTGCTAGTGTAGTTTTACCTTAAAGTCATCATCTTAAAGAACTTCCAAGTGTGGGCGAGGCCTTTGCAACACATTTATGCGCGTTTTTATATTTTTCAGGTCAAGTATGTGTCATATCTCCATCCCTGACAGTGGGCACCGGCCAGGCCCTGGATCTCATTCTCCCTCGAGAAAGGAGAGCGTCAAGCTAATGAGACTAGTGCCTTGTGGGGGTGTATCCCTAAGAGAAAAATAGGTTTGTATCATCTTTTTCTCAAAATCATCAGTAAAATAAAATTATTGCATCGAAATAGAAAACAATACTAAAATTTTCTTGTATTACTTTTGTTTAACCGATGTATGTAGACGTTTTATGTAGATTAGAAACACCTTAAAAACTTAAATGCTTATAGATTATGATAGAATTTTCAGAAAATCGTGTCTTCTTACAAACTATTTACAGGTACTCACAATTTTGAAACAATTATGTTCTTTTTACAATTGTGTGTGCCTGTAATTATTTGTAAGAAGACATGGTTTTGTTTAAAGTTTATCGTAATCTGTTGTCTCCATAATATGGGTTGCTTATACGTACAGTGATTATATTTTAATTGTTAAATAACTTAATTAAACATAATTTTTTGTTATTATCTAGCATACAAATATATAAAGTAAAGGAGTCTTTAAATTTTTTGGGTATTTAAAAACGACTTTCATTTTGCTATCTATACATATATTTTTTGAAAATTGTAACTACAGTTTTGTCTTAAAACAAAAATTAAAACAACCGGCGTTAAATAAAATGATCACATCAAACCAACGTTTTATCCCCTCATTATTATTAAATTTAAAAAAACATAGCTGATTATTTTTAGTTGATAACAGAAATTCCTTTTGAATACTTAAGTGATTTTCATTTGCTTTTTATTTATTTTTGCGGCAGATTGTGTCGATACCACTCACCACCTTCAAGCATGGTATTCATCCTCAGTACACCGACCTCATACACAACAACACTATCCTGAACCTCACCGCACCAGAGACATTTTCAACCTCACCAGAGAGACATTCTCAACTTCACCAGACATTGGCCAATATGTGAAATGAAAATTTAATAAAATTGAATATAATATCAGATTATTTATATAAAACTCAAGTATCGCACTTTTTATTAAATCAAATTAAATAGTATCCCCTTATTATTATACGCAGGGTGTTTATTATGCCTGGAAACACCTAAATACATCCTTTTTTCATCGAATTATAAATTTGAAACTTTTTATGTTCGTGATAGAGATTGAGCATTTACTTTTCTGAACAATGTTTACTTATGTCACACTAACGGGGGACGTCCTGCTTAGGGTATCGTCAATATTCCTTATGGAAGCCTATATCTTTGGTACATCACTTTAAAGGTTATAGAGAACTAAACTGAATGCCACAAACCACATCTCTAAGGAATCACTCTTATCACAAAATAGAGAACTTAGAATATTGAAAATTTATGTTCAACAATTTTATTTTGACTTGGTTCTTGCCTCAGTAATGTTTTACATTAAATGCCCTAACATTTAAAAAAATGTTTTATTGATATAAAACGAAATTTTCATTTTGAGCTGGTTTTATTAAGACAATACTGATAAATTTTTAATAAAAAGTTTAAACAATGAATTATTTTCTTGAATTCTAATAAAAATATAAAATAATTTATTATGTTAGAAAACGCTTAACACTAACCCTTTAGCACTATTTGGTGACAAAGTAAATATTTGAACTATCTTCTTCAGTTTGACAAAGAAGTTAAAATGAAATTGTTACTATACTAGAAGTGGTCTATTTTATGATAGAGCGATTCCTTAGAGATGCGGTTTGTGGCATTCAATTCAGTTAACTATACCCTTTAAAATAATGTATTACGAGTTATAGACTTCCATAAAGAATATTGATGATACCTTTTGTCAGGAAGTCTCTCGTTAGTGTGAAATGACAAAAAAAATCCAAAATATAGGCGCCCAATGACTATTACGATTGCAAAAGTTTCGATTTTATATTTCGATTAAAACAATAAATGTTTGGGTGTTTCCAGACGTAATAGACACCCTGTGTGTGTATAAAAAAAGGGATAAAAATTAGATGAATAAGTTAAGACGTCTTTAAACAACATTGAAAATTGATTTTCAAACCGGATCGCCTTCTTGCGTGCTGATAACTAGAGCATGTTAGAGTTAGAGATGTGTGTATCTTTAATAAGTGACCCTTAGTATTAGGAGTTTGGATGTTTATAAAAGTATATAAATAACGAAAAGATAATTGATTCCAGAAAAGTTTGAGAGGAGGGGAGGGAGGGCTGATGAAACACGGTCTTCAGCCCTTATAAGGGCGAGGAGGTTGTGCGGAGTTCCCATGACATTACTGGTACATAAAGGTATTTGTGCAACTGATACACTTCTAATTTGGGTATTATAGTATTCATGTATGCAAGGCCGGCTAGTCCTAATATAAAATCCAAAAACTATATAGGCCTACTCACTCATGTAATCTTCGGAACCAGTGAACAGATTTTGAGGGCATATATCTTTTGTATTATAGATATCCATTAAGAAAAAATGTCTATAAATTATATTCCTAATGGGTAGAAACCGCCCCTCAATGTCTCCTTTTACCCATATAAGTAGCATTGGCATTAATTCAATAATTTATTTCAAACAGCTAATTCAAAAAACATTAACAAGACACAAAAGATTGGCTAATTTGGTTCGTACAAGACCATTCTACTTACTCCGACAAGATTGTACTACTCTGCATCCACCTGAAGTAGACATAAACGGGTTTCTAGTATAGAACTTGTAGCAGGCTGAGATTTAATATTGGGGTGATGGTTTAGAAAGAACCAAGATAAGAATGGTAAGCAAGTGTAGATAACCACCTCGTAACGAAGCAAGGGCGGTCGGTTAGTTTAATATAATGTCAAATATATTTCATTCTGATGCATATTAACTATATCAAGTTTTAAATTAGCTACATACAAATTTTAGGCTTCCACGAATGTTGTTTTACAACCATGTGAGTTTATAAGAATTATCCGAAAGTATGCAATGCAATTACAGTATAATAATATTCAAGTGTGCACACACCCTCCAAGGAAGTTACGACCTAGATTATGCCGGTTTGTCGTCAATTCAATGAAAACTTACATAATTTCACGGCGTGACATGCATTGTTGTTTGAAGGAGCTAAAATAAATCAACCTATTTGAATATGTACGTTAAAAATGATTTGCTTACTACGTTTTCGATGATTTTAAAACTATAAATTATTTCAGATTTTCTGTCCAAGTATTATTTGTGTTTAATAATAATTTTTCTACGTGAAATGTAACTAGTTACTTCCAATATTGTCATCATTTTCTGTGGTAGTCTTACATAATGGTTATCTTTTTATCACAACGCACAGGATATGAAGATACAGCGCCAACAAAACAACAACAATCAATAATTGACTGTCCAAAAACGCCAACAAACAATGATTCTCTTATTAAAAATAATATACCTTTTCTGCAACCAATTACAAAGGCCAATCTCTTATTAGCCTGCTACTCAATAAAGCCGATATTCAGCCCACATATGAAATAGACCAAATTATAAGGGATGCCGGGCATGAAATTCTTAGACTACCTCCTTACCATCCAGATCTTAAAGCCATTAAACTTGTCTGGGCCCACATAAAGGTAAAGTGGCTCAGTGTTTAAGCAACTTCTAGTGTAAACCGCATCAAAATAGCCCGACGACATTTAAGGCGGTGTTGCCATATCGTTTCTGAGAATCACCAAACCACATGTTTCATCTATGACAAGTATGCGTATGTTCAATTTAACACACCGGAAGGGATACCAACAATATGACTTAGTATGGCCATATCATTGGCACTTCTTGCACTGAATAATATCATTTTTTTATAGGGAGGCTCTAACTTGACTTTAGCATTTAACAAAAATTCGATATCGTAAATATCTTTGTTATTTTTAGCTGTCTCTAAATCTACGAAAAACATACCTAAGGGAGTTTTTGTTTTGGCACTACGAGCATTTGAAACGTTCCTTACGTTATATCCGTAAGCATTAATGGCAGTGATAATGTCAGCAGGATCCGTTGAATAGTGCATATTTTTTAAAACTGTACGGAAATCCCTTTCTTGTTTTAATTGAAATGTGTGGAAGCCAACATTCAACTCTGAAAGTTTTCTGACTAATTTACGGTAGACATCAGATGTAAGAGGACTGATCTTTATCTTATTGTTGGGTAAACATTTGTAAAAGTATTCATCTCTGCTTAGAACTGACTCAATAACTTGTACCATTTTAGTTACACTTGAACACTGGAATAAAAATTGGGGGTGGTTTAAGCTCCTTTTTGGCCTCGTTAGAATACGTATCTTCCATGGTATTAGGGTCTTCCTCAGCCAGAATGGTAAAGTTATTAGATATTGGTATATCTCTACTCTTGTTACCTGAATTGTCAGAAGAGTTAGGTCGACACTTTTTCTGGTCGCTGCCAGTATTAGGATTAGAGTACATTCTCTTATTCTTTTGGGGCACTACTTGCCAAGGGACATCATCACTTTGGTCAGATGCTTGTGGAGAAAGAAGTACGGAAGTCAGATGAAGTAGGAGTTGAATTAGTTTTGTGTTGATTAAGTGAGTAATTGTGTTCATTTATATTTTTATATTTATTTAAATACACGGCTTACACCATTTATACATTTTAAAAATAAACAGTACATGCATATAACAAGATAGCAAAAAATTATAAGAGTACAAACACTTAGTGTTATAATTGTTACAAAAACATGGTAATAGCCTAACTATCAAAAAATTATACAAATATATTAAAAAAATAAATGAATATGAATAAATTAGATAAAACACAGGAAGTAAATAGTAAACATAACAACAATAATTAGTAGCAATCATACAGTTATTTTTGGACACAGCAAATACGAACAGAGCGTTGTGGCTTAGTCCAATATAACAGTGACTTTTCTCTTGAAGGAATCTACCGATTCACTGAAGAAGTCAATGTCAGAGGCAACCATACCCCCAAGCCTCAGCAGTCTGGATAGGCCATTGTGATACGCATAGTTAGTCGCCTGGAAACGTCTGTGGAATAATGTCTTAGAGCGAGTACCCCATGGGATTCAGAAATTAATGTTGGAGAGTAGATAGGGAAATGTGACCACTCATTTATTATAAGAATGAGTGGTCACAATTTTCGTACAAAATGAATTAGACGTACGTGGAAGTTCGTTCATTGTAAGAAAAATAGCCTAACCTAGGCTAAATGTAAACAAACGCTGAAAACAAATATTCAATTACTAGAAGAACACTTTTAAATGAAATAAATAATAACAAAGGAACAAAGAAACGCTTAGTTAAACTACATTTTTTGAACACTTAATACAAAATAAACGAGAAAATATAATTAAAATAACAAAATTATTCAGGAAAAATATTAGAATGCAATGCTACAAACAAATTAACGCAGCTGTTTTTTTTTTTTTTTCACGTTGCAACTGGGTGGCACAACAAACTGTTGTAATTCCTGTAGTTTCAATTCCAGCTGATCAGTGGTAACTGGTATTTACTCACTATTTAGCTCACTTACTTTTTAGCTGAAATCTTCTACGTCAGGGGTTCCCAACGTTTTAGCAACCTCGTACCACCTAATGATTTTTTTAGATTTTTGAGTACCACCATCACCTTGTCCGGTATTAGTGGCGGGGGGGGGGGGGGGTAGAGTTCTAGAGAGCCCTTTGTCTTTTAAAATGTTGATACTGTAACATTTTTATCAGAAACATATATTTTATTTATTGGTTTGATTTTTACTAGATAAGTACCCAATAAAAATGTAGGCCTATATTCAATATTAATTTATTTTTCAATAGTTTTAGAACAAAAAAAACCTTAAATTAACAAAATTACAGTTTTATTAATACTATTGGTTTGGTTGTTACTAGATAAGTAATAAAAATGTTGGCCTATTTATTAAAAATAACTGTAATTAATTTTTCAATTCAGTTTTCAATAATTTTAGGAAAATAAAAAAAACTAAAAGTATCCAAATTACAGTTTTATTAAATTCTTACATAAATGCATAGTCATTTTTATTCTTGGTACAATAAAAAAGAAAACAGATCAAAAAAGAGTATTTTGATTAATGTGATCCTTGTTGCTGTTTGCCTGTAAGTAATGAGTCAAAGTCAGGAGTTATTGAACTTAATTTTATTCTTAAATCCTCTTCTACACATGATAGTTTGTTTCTATATTTGTTTTTCAAGTACAAAAGTTCAGAAAAACCACTCTCACACAAGTAGCTGGTGACAAAAGGCATAAGAAACAGCATGGCTCTCTGGAAGAGCATTGGATAGTCAGTTTTACACTCGATCCAGAAGTCGATTAATGATTTCTCTTTAAAAACATCTTTCACTGAACTGTCTTCGGATAAATCAATAAATCTTTCTTGTAGTTCCATTTCATTTGGTGAGTTTCCTGCAAAAGGATTTCTAATCCAGTCAAGTTCTGAATAATCTTCAAAGAAATATTTATCAAAACTCTCTTGAAGACTTTTCAAGTGATGAATTATATCATCAAACACATCTTGTTTTGGATGGATATCATTTTCCTCTAAAAATGATGACAGTGTAGAAAATGCTGATACATTCTTATTCTGTACATTCGAACAAAAAAGGACCAACTTTTTCTTGAAGCTGTTTATTTTGTCATTGACTGTAAAGACGGTTGTGTTTGCTCCCTGAAGACTCATGTTCAGCGTGTTGAGCAGGTAAAAAATATCTGCTAAATATGCCAATCTTGAGAGCCATTCTTCATTACAAAACAAGTTCTTCATATCACTGTTCTTTTCAGTCAGAAGCATCAGAACTTCTGACCTTAGTTCGAATAGACGAGTGAAAATTTTCCCACGAGACAACCATCTCACTTCCGTGTGTAAGAGAAGAGTTTTGAACTTGCCACCCATATCTTCACATATCAAGGAGAATAATCGTGAATTTAAAGCCCTTGCCTTTATGAAGTTTATTACTTTCACTGCATCTGTCAGAACGGAGGTTAAACTTTCTGGCATGCCTTTAGCAGCCAATGCTTCCCGGTGGATAACACAATGTGTACTTCGGCATTCAGGAGCAACTTCCTTTACTCTTGCTGCTAGCCCTGTCAATTTGCCAGACATAGCTTTAGCTCCATCAGTGCATAAACCTATACACTTTGACCAAGGAATGCCGATTTTGATCAAATACTCATTAATCGTGTTAAAAATTACTTCCGCTGTTGTGTTTGATTCAAGTGGTTTGCAGAACAAAAACTCTTCTATAACTTCTTTATGAAAATCAAATCGTACAAATACTAGTAGCTGTGCTAAATTTGCTATGTCGGTGCTTTCGTCAACTTGAAGTGCAAAATATGTGCATTTTTGTAGTTTTAAACACAATTGTTCTTCAATATTGGAAGACATATCGGCAATTCGTCTCCTTACTGTGTTGTTTGACAATGGTATTTTTTTCATTTCTGTGGCTGCCTTTTCTCCTAATACAGCTTGGACCATATCCACAGCGGCCGGAAGTACAAGGGTTTCACCTATTGTGTGAGGCTTTCCATCTTTTGCAATCCTATAACTAGTAAGGTAGGACGCCTTTAATAAGTTAGTATCAGTATTTACAAAGTTTGTCATGCATTTATTTTCTTTCTTGAAAAAAGTAGATTTTCTTTTAAAGAATTCTATCGGCTTACCAACCAAATCAGAGTGCTTTGTGCTTTGGTGACGCTTCAGCAGTGAAGGCTTCATGCTTTGGTTCGAAAGTGTTTCAAAACAAACAACACACTGAGGAATGGGATTGTCGCTGTTTTCTGTGCCGGACTTGACAATAAAACCATACTGTAAGTAGCTTTCATCATACTTACGCTTGGCCTGTGGTTTAGGTTTCTTAACACTGTCCTTTGAAGTCCCAGGATTCACCAGAAACCGCTTCATAGCTTATAATGGAAGTACAAAAAATCACAAACAACAGTTATGACGGTGAATAAAGCGTGGAAACCAATGTCTATTCACCTAATCACCAATCACCACTGTTATTGACGTTCTCTTCGATGTGAACGCTCCGACTGCTGGACTCAAACTGGCTATCGCGCAGCTGGCGGAGCGGAACGACAGGTGGAGCGAGTCAAAGTAGAGGGGGGGGGAGAGTGGGTGTCGGGAGGAAGGAGGGGAGTTACACGGCCACTACGCCGCATCAGTCTAGCGTCTAGCGGCTTATGCTGTTTAGTGGTGATGTGTTCCACTAAACTGTGATGCGTACCACCTGAAATCTTCCCACGTACCACTAGTGGTACGCGTACCACCGGTTGGGAACCCCTGTTCTACGTAATTGGTAGAATTAGTTATCAGTATTTAATAGATTTCCAAACCAGCTGATTTCACCTTGTAACGTCACAGTCATCTGTTTGTTCTGGAATCAACCGTCAAAAAAAAAAAAAAAAAAACCAAATGCCAATATATTTTCTAGTTCCTTACCCCAGTTGAACTCCTACATTCATTCTTCCTTCTTTCGTTTTAGTAATTTGGTTATGTAAAGAGGTTAGGATCAGGTGTTGTTGTTTAGTTGATTTACGGTTATTTAATGTGTTACCATTGTCGATATGAACAGTCATTAACTGTAATTTTAAATAATTATAGTTCCAAAATCAAAGCTGTCAATCAATTTTGACAAATAATAACGCTGTGTGCCTACATTGGGAAATGTTAGAAACCTGTACTGAAAATGAAATAGATATCATAAGTAAATTGTTTCTCTGTTGTGTTGATCTAAAATTGGTGAACCCAAACTGGAAGGTTTGTGATTATTTGGTAACTCAAATATTATTTTATGCGAGATTAATTAGAATGTTAACCTAGTTTTGATTTGTGTTGTTAGGAAGGCCTAGGCTTTTTTGTGTTGTTGGATAATCAAGCTTTTCTATCTAAAACTCCCTTAACATTTTGTTTCTTCAGATGGTCTGAGGGGTTATGAGTATACAATACTTTCATCCAGAAAAGAAAGAAGTAGGAATATTGATGCAGTTTCTAGACACTGCAAATCTTGACTTTTTTTATCAGCAGTGAATCAGGTCTATAATTTCTGGGAGCATAGCTGACTTGTTACTCCTCAGAAAAAACTTTGTTAAAAAATTTAACAATCCAAATAATTGGAATATTTTTGGTAACCATAAGTTATAGCTCTATGCATTTTCAAGTTAGGCCTATTTTACTAAAACATTCATATCTGCTAACAGGCTAACTTTGAAAATCTAAGAAAACTGCTTGGGGAAAGCATTTTCCGTCTATGAAAAGTAAACTATTACCAAGAAGAAAAATTGAAAAATGTTTTATTAGGTAAAATATAACATTATGGTGGTACTCTAATTGTGTGGAATTTCATCCTGATCAAGGATATGTAAAGGGTTTTGAAATTTGACCATTATTATGAGTGTTAGCATAAGAAAAGTGCCTATTTGGATATTTATGTTTATATAGGTTAGGTTGGTTACTGTTAGGTTAGGCCTAGGTTTTTCTTTTTTTAGGTAAGGTAGACTACATTCTCTTAGGTTGCTGGCTCTATTAATTATTTTCTATCTCCTAACCCAGATGTACTGTGTCTTTGAACAGTACATTTATGTTTCACTTTGTTTTGTTTGCCAGGCTGCCTGAGATCTCTCTTGCGTTGTCTGCTCTTACTGCCGTGGCCGTTGGCTCAGACTTTCTGATCCGTCATTCCATTTCCTGGTTGACTGGTTTGACGTTTCGCTAAGGTTTGTTCGTATTTCGCCTCCAGCCTGTTAGTTTCACCATGCACGGCTAAAGACAAATTAAACTTCAGGGTCCTCGTATAGGATTTTAACCCTCAGTCTGCCACCGGCGTTCCATCTGCCATTTCGAGTGTACTGGCCTGGCCTGGGGACCATGAAATAGAGCCAAATGTGTGCATCTGCTGCCCTCCTTACATTATTGGAGAGCCTCTCTTCTGTCCTCAAGTCAGTTATTTCCATCTTGTCTCTGGTGGCTGAGCTGGGGGCGGAACTTTCTGTGTGGAACATTTTTCAATGCTGAACAGTTTTATAATAGGCCTAGGCCTAAATAAAAGTGCAAATGAACTGAAATATTAATTCTTATTGTTCTTCACGGCCCTAAAATAGTTTATTTTAATTTGGCCATATTATTTTTAAAACGTGTTATAATTTTTAAAGATTTATTATTATTGTTTAATTATCTTTATAGCTTTATATCCCTGTTATTGTTATAATCTATTTGTTATTTTTTTATGTTTAGGCCTAGTTATTAAGTTGGTATATTTTATTTTGTCTAGCGTTTATTGTTTAGTGATTTTCAGATAAACCGATACCGTGCTATATTTCATTTTTAATTTCTTAATTTTCACTTTTCACCACAAGGGGATTGATTTAATAACGTTTTTACACATTTTGTTCAATTTGGAACCGCACAGGGATTCCGGCTGACTTCCTTGGATTTGGTGGAATCATGGGATGTGGGCTAAATGGCCGGATGATTTGTTTTGTTAAAATTTCTAAATTTTCAGTATAAATTCTTTTAAATTGTTGTATTTTTAGTTTAGTTATTCTGCAGGTAGGCACATCTGTTTCTTGTTAGTATGTTTATATCTTTTGCTAAATTTGTGTTCAAGTGTATTTTCTTGCCTTTTGTGTTATTGCATTTCTGTAATTGTTTTTTTCTATTGTAGCCTTCTGCCTGTTTTTAATGAATATCAATTTAATCCTTTTGCAATAAATAGTTTTTCCGCTCAGCTGCCGAGTTGGACTTGTCTGGACTAAAGGCATCCCCCGGTACCTTCCTTATTTTGGTAGGGGATGGGTCTTACCTAATTAAACGCAACACCCTTATTGAAACCAGGACATTTCCGACTTTAACACAGTTAATAATTATCTGATTGGAATACCTTTGCCATATTTATGATCAGGAGGCAAACATTCCTTTTAGTTTGAGTACCTACAACAATATGAATTTATTGTTGTTTTTCATAGTTTTCCTGGCTTCCCCCCTCCCGCAACATTTTTACAAGTACTTGCAAAATTAGCCCATTATATGAGTGTTTTGAAAAAAAAAATTTAAAAATCCACGATGTGCTTTATTGAATTAGGTCTAATTACCAAATAGTGCTATGGGAAATCGGTCCAAACCCCTGAATCATAATTTAGTTATATGTTCGTGACGATATGATTTATCATCATTTCATTTAATTGGATGTAGTTTTTATGACGCATGCACCTAAAACTGTTTTGGTCTGCGACAACTATTTTTCTAGATTTCGTCAAAAAATACTTTAGTGGCAGATCATCTATGTGATGGCTATATTTACGATTTTACTAAGAGCTATTACTATCCACTAAAAACAAATTTGTATAAATTTCCGCTAGAGGAATGGCTTGCAGGCCATTGCGGAGGCCAGACACCTGATTTTAACGCAAATTATGAATTTTTGTTAAGTAGGCCTACATTGACAAATTAGGATATGTTAGGTTATGCAAGGAAAAACTGTATATTTGGATTGAACAAATAATAGGCCTAGTATTGCAATACCAATTATATATTTGTGTTCGACACATAAAATGGAAAATAACGATTTTTATAAAGTTGGATTTTTCATTAAGAGATAAAAACTAGTTTTTAAATTTTAGCTTAAAAATGCGTTTTCTATGTTTGAAATCAGCCCCCTCAATTTATATTTAAACTCATATTTCACCCAATTTTCCTCATTTACAAGAAATCATATTTTTAGGAATGTCTAGAAAGTGCATAGTTACAATTTCTCTTGTTGTTACGACCACATTTTATCTATAGGCTTTGTAAAATAATCAATTAGTTACTGATGCATAGTGATATTGATGTTTAATTCTAAACTGTTAAGGATCCCTATGTCAGTGTGATTCTAAATTATTTTAATGTATCAATAAAAAAATTATCCAACCCTTCATCACTTAATTATATACATGTTATGTCATGGTCTAATTACATAAAAGGTCACGATTGATGTGACAGACAAGCGGTCTTAGGTGTTGAACTGTGATCAGGTATAATTTTAAGGATCGTCAGTTCCAGAGTTCAGCCAAAGCTGGTTTTTTTCACCAATTATATCTGTGTAGTAGCAAGGAACAACACCTGTCTTGCAAATTCTTATTATTTAAAGGACATGCCATTTTGAAATTAGACTAACTCTACATACCAAATTGACATTAGAATAACTGGTCATATTAGATATGCATACAATAAACATTGAAATTAATATTCAATCCATAAAAAAATGTTATGTGAAAAACATATGTAGAAGGCCTAATTGAGAAGTGTTTATAAACTGCATAAATATTTCTAGGCCTATCGGTTTTTATCCTAGTTAATCTAACAGTCAATATAAAAAATAGAAGCAAGTCAGTTAAATGAAATAAATTTGACAGCAAATTGACAAAAAATGTATGGCTGGTTTGAAAAAGAGTACTGCCAGTTTGATACTTAAAAAAAATACGGATCTGGGATCAGCATACAATTCATATTTGTAAATGGCTAATTTATGAGGACCAAGAGATGTTTGTGGCTATCTTTTTCTTCAAAGAAAAATTTGTTACTTATTTGAAAATGGTAACACCATTGTACGTGTATGGGTGGGTGGATCTAAACTACTGTATGTGTATGTATGCTATATATTTAATTGCATCACATTGTAGAAGACTCATTACTGTAATGTGGATCTTTTAGTTTAAAAATCAGCTGTTAAAATTTACCCACCTGCAAATCATTTCTCTACATTGTTATTCGTCTCAATTAGTAAAATAAACTTTAATTGTTTGTTCCAATATGACAATTTGCAGTGTCGATACCTTTTAGCTTGTATAACATTTCTTGGTTATTTCATCGAACCATTACACATATAGGTTATTCAAAATGACGAAATAATTGTTACTGAATATACTATTTGGAGTTGACAATTATTTTCTCAACTCCAATAGTATATTCCAAATAGTAAAAAAATATAGTATATAATTTTTCCCTCAAAGATCGGTCAGACAGTGATAGGAAATAAAATATATACACCAGCAACTTTTTTATTCTAATATGATGCTCTGTTTAGATAAATTTCTTCATTTTCAATAAATAAGTAGAAAAAATTAATACTCTGACCACCTTGTACCATTTGTCACATATGGAGAAATGATGCTCTGTCTAGGCATATACATAGAGTAAGGTCCTATTGATGTAAGTGGTATTTATTTATTTATTCATTGTATACGGTTAACACCATTTTACGTTTCATTATAAATTTACAGATTGGATTCAGATGGCTGACAAAATATAAATAAATTAATTAACAGACCATGCGATAAATTCAAATAAATAAGTATATAAAACGTGCAAATTGTGCTAAATCATTATAAGTACTACATTCTACATATTCCAGAATAAACAGATCTATATTGATATTTTACACTTGGCACCTATCGACTCATAAAAAAGCCGAAACACAATTTGCGATTGTTTAAACTTTTTCATGTAGCATGATTAGCAGCCATGTATAAACTTAATCATGTGATATTGGAACTTCGCTCTGGTTAAGTTTTGAAATTTCATTAATCAGTGCCAGTACCATTGTGTGTTTGAAAAATATTTATTTACTTTGCTTTATGGGAACAAAATAAAAGATATAATGTATGCGTCACAGGAAATTAAATTTTGATTTGTATTTTTCAGGACTTTATCAGGAAAGAAGGCAATTCACTTATATCCCAACATAAGTTACTTAAAGCTACAGTTCTGCATCCTCTTAACTTGCAATACCCGATTAAGGCGGGATACCAGCAGTGCTTTTTGAAACAAATTATTTCCCAGGTAATAAGTTTTTTGTTATTTACAAATATATAAAATAAAAGAGACGTGCGGAGGTATAAATTAAGAAGTTGTTAAGAATAACAAGAGCTTTAAAATAATATGCTGCTTGACATATGTTACTATTTGAATATGCTATGTAAGAAGTTTTTATACTCTTATGAAATGAAAAGGTGAAAATTATACTACAAAACTGAACCAAGATCTTCAATTCCAAGATATATATCTAATTTGAATTTTTGAATATAGAACTAATGTAAACTTTAGTTGAATTCATCAAATGTAAATCAGAAAAATTTCTATAAAGGATTAACCCACTGACATGCCAGTTTTCATTGGGCCTGCAGCCTTTTTAAGTGATTGTTGTATTCTAAAACAGAATTAACACTGCAAAACACGACACACCACTTTTTATCACTTGAGTAGACAATGAAAAATCAACTGTTATCATCTGGATAGATAACTAAAAATATATAGTCAAGTATAGTGCCGTTTGTTTTAGTTCACTATTTTAAAATTTGAATAAATAAATAATTATTATCTAGATGGAAAGAAAATCATTTTAAACTAGCCGTTTAGCCATGCTACAGTATAATCACAGTATAAAATACCCAGTAGTGACTGACACTCGCATTATAATGCTGAGTGTGACGCTAGCGCTCTTAATGACAGTAGCATAAAACTGAACCATATCAACGTTGTATTGCATTGTGTCTTACAAATAAGTGGAATAATAAAAACAGAAAAAGTGCCATGACAGATAATAGAGATATGTTATTAGACTTTTACTAATAACAACTGTGGATGTAAATAGTGCAGAAATGCACGCTACTCTACTCCCGCCACTAGGACATTCTTGCCGCCAATTTTGAACGGAATGTCGCTACTGTTTGTTACTATACTGTGATATAATTATATAGGTAAATCTAATTCCATTTCATTTTTTTTCAACATCTGGGGCCTGTTTTCACGAAAGTTACATATTTACCAGTAAATTTTTACAAACCTGTAAAAAGTATCAGTAACAGGTGTTTCACAAACACAAAGTAACAAGTCTAGTAGTAAACTGTAATAATTGAGTGAATCACAGGTACAATGTCACTAATTCACGACTATATTTTTTAACATTGTTACAAGTTACGTGTCTACACTTGTTTTGGCATATCCATGGAATGGCTCATGAAAGAAGGCTTAAAACTTTTTAATGTAAGTCTACCTCTAGTTATATCTCATTTTAAAGGTGTTTGTACAGTACAACAGTGTAAATCTGAGGTCAAAAGGATGATTCAATCGGAAAAAACAACCAAGAACAAGGATAAGATATAGCCTGAATAAAATAACTTTGGTACTGGCAGAACAGCTGTGTGCCGCTTGTCTGAAATGACAAAACTGAGTTTTAATGTGCTGACAAACTTAAAATAAGCAATAATTTTCAAACTAATTGTTTAGAGTCTACCATGTTATATTCTTTAAGAAAAAAATTATGCTGGAGATTTTGCTTGAACTAATTTGCTTTTTATGTGATATAGTGACATGTTTAAGAACACGTTTTTATGAGTGAAATTGCACGTGATTCGTCTTTAACCCTAGATCGCATATCCTGGCGCTGCGTGTGCTATTTTCAAACGTATACGCGAACGCGGAAGGGTGCATCACGTGCTCTTGTAAAACTCAATAAACATTGTTTATTATAAAGCAAGCGCGACAAAGTTGGTACCAATTGACGCAGTATGTTCTGTTCTGTACATTTCATATTTTTAATAATTTTTTTATACAATTTTATAAATGTAGGAACAAAATTAAAACGTGCTACTTGAAATTCCCGCCCGGCAGAAGGTCGGGAGTGGGAAAAATAGCTGATGTTTGTCGCATAACTGTACAATAACAAATAGTCGGAATCAGGTGTACAAACTGTCAGTCTGTAGTGAATTAAATACTCTAGCCAACGAAACATATCACAATGTTGAAGGTGCTTTGGTTGTTTTACCAAAAATGTGTTTGTATACCCTTGTTTGCGTGTTCTTTCAAAAGCCAGTATTGGTACGTACCAATACTGTAACGTTACAAGCTGTTACCATAACTGCCGTGGCATGATGTCTCTAAAATTTCAGTGATTTCTCGTGGATCTTAAACCTTCTTATCGCTTTGCAACGTGAACTGTACGTGTATGGGTGAGTGGGTGGGTCACTATCAATGTAAGTGTATGGGTTGTATGGGTGAGTGAGTGTGTCACCTCTCCTTTATCCGATATTTGCCAACTGTACTGTAAGTGTATGGGTGGTTCAGTATTACTGAACGTTTATGGGTGGGTGGGTGGGTGAGTACCACTGTACATGTATGGGTGGGTGAGTGGGTGAGTACCACTGTACGTGTATGGGTGGGTGGGTGGGTTAATGCCACCGTGTGTGTAAAGGTGGGTGGGTGAATGCCACTGTATGTGTATGAGTGGACGGGTGAATGCCACTGTACGTGTATAAGTGAGCGGGTGGGTTAATGCCACCGTGCGTGTATGGGTGGGCGGTTGGACAAATGCCACCAGACGTATATTACTACCACAGTATAAATAGTGCTATTACAGTATTTATTTATACTGTGGTGGTCATGTACAATACTCATGTAACCACCATCATCACTGTACGTGTATGGGTGGGCTAGTGGGATAACCTTCCATTATTTATTTTATGTACATAGATATATCAGTCCATGCTGAATTTTATTTATCTAATTATCAGCTGTTCTATTTTTTTTCTCTTTTTTGCGACACTTGATTTTCATTTTTCTTACTAAGTGAGGACAGCATCCTAAAGTTTCATGGCGATCGGTTGGATGGTTTGGCAGCGCATAAACTTCAAACATATATATATACAAACATCCTCTTTTATAAATATAGATTCTTTAAGTTACCTATTTATGCTTAAAACCACATTGTACTGTTGTAAGTTTTGCACAGTGTACAGTATGTATCTCTTGTATGGACGTAGTCTTTGTTGGCCGGAACTGAGCCTAAAGCTAACGCTTTCTCATGTACAATTTTCCATTCTTTTACTTTGTCTTCTTTAGTCAATGTGTTTGAAAATGATCCAAATAGGACATATTTGTGCACTATAAATTCTTTTAAAAAGAAATTTTGCCTTCCTTTTCAATCCTACAAACTGAATGGTGAAACGAGGAAAAACCAAGATGGTTGTGCTAGCTCTACCCTGGTGGCTACAGACCAAGACCTATCTACTTCATGGACAGACCCCATATCATAAAAGTTTTTAACTACACAGCATCAGTAGAGCTAACACTTAAAATATATTATTTATGTTTTTAGTTTGAAGCTTGTGGTGAAGAAATTAGTGACATCTTGTATGAGAGTTTCGTTGAGAAGTTAACAGTTTCAAATCAGCAACTGTACTACTATTGCCACTATAAATTGAGTAACGAAATTTATATAACCCTTCAAGAAAGTTCAAGTTTTGTGACTGAGGGAACTACTGGATTGTCTACTTGGGAGGTCAGTATTTGCTGAAAGTATATTCACCAATAAGCAAGTAGGAGGGGTTTATATAAATATTTGCCTTATTAAAATGTTTCAGGATCATTTCCTCCACAGCCAAGAAGCGATACATGAGTTGGGAGACCACTATTATACCTGGTGTCTAAAAATTCCCGGATTTGTTAAATATTTTTGAACATTTTTAAGCTAGAACTAAAACAATTGGTTCCAAGTTACTGGACATAAAAACTTATTTTAACACATAATTCAGTGACCGGCTACCTCCTTAGGGGTCGGAAGAAAATCTTAAATGTAAGCATAGTTACATTTAAATGCACATAAAATTAAAAGTCTTTATTAGTAGAGTACAATACTGCAAAGTCAACATCAAGTGGACAACCGAGTTGGAAATGGTAGCCATTCAAAAATGGCTTGAATTTACAATCAATTACTGAAAATATAATCAAGTTAACAGTAGTTTAATTAATTATTTACACGCAAAACTAGAGCAATTGATGATTGCTGCAACACATTACAATGGCAGATGTTCGAAGTGAGCGGCCATTCAATTTCACCTCTCCTCCCAATCCATCTTTTGGGGAACATAACATTAAGGTATCCCTTACCTCAAAAAAGCTCTGTAGTGCGGGGGTGCTCCGTCTTGTTGAAACCAGATTTCATCCAAGTTTTCACCAATTATATTTTGAAGTGCTGATATTATACGACCGTGGAGTATGTCAAGATAGAAAACTCCGTCTAAATTCCCATCGATAAAAAATGGCCTCACAATTTGCTTCCATATTATGCTGGCTCAGGCATTAATTTTTTTATGGGTGTAGCGTGTGACCTGCCATCTGGTGTAGATTACTATCATTCCAAAAACGGTAGTTGTGTTTGTTGACATTGCCATTTAACATGAATGTTGCCTCGTCCGAAAATAGAATGTTATTTAGAAGGATTTGGTTTGTATCTAACTTGTTCATCATAGTTTCACAAAACTTAAGACATATCATGATTGCCTGCAGCCAATCTGAGCATTTTATGAGGGGTTCTAATGAATGGCTGAAGAACTTCCATGCTCGAATCCTCATCTGTTGCACTTGATGGGCGACCACTTCTAGGAAAATCAGAGACAGTTTTATTAGTTACAAAACGGTGTACTGTTCTCGTAATTGTCAATTTTGATATTGGTTTAGGTTAAGAAATTAATCGTTGAGTACGCGTTTAACTTCACCGTGTTAAGTCTCCGCAACCACGCATTATCAATATGGTAACTCTTTCGCTTTCACTAAGTGCCATAACAAAGAAAAGCAAAAACAAGTTTTCAACTCAAAACGAATCAAGTGAAAAACTGTTATGACCTACTTTACTGATGAGTGGAATGTTACTAATGATAAGACGTAAAGCAAAAATATTTCCTATTTGCGAGAATACCCACTATCAGTCATAAATAAATTTCACTTTTAGGCCTATCTTGTTTCACTAAGTTTCTTGTTTGTTTTATTTTCGTTCCCTGTTATGAAAAGGGAACTTATTATTCTACAACAGTAAAATTGTAGTGTTTCTGGTTATTAAGGTTCTAATTAAATAGCTCACCAGTTTATTTCTCACAGTACTTGATTTGTCACCTTTGAATGGCTACCATTTCCGAATCGGTTGTCTGTTTGAGGTTGGTTTTGCAGCATTGTACTCTACTAAAGAAAACCTTTAATTTGATGTGCATATCAACCTATGCTTACATTTAAGATTTTCTTCCGACTCCTAGCGGGCCACTCCCCTTAGGAGGTAGCGGGTCACAGAACTATGTATTAAAATAGGTTTTTATTTCCAGAAACTTGGTACCAATTTTTTAGCTCTTCTTAAAAATTTTGAAAAATATTAAACCGATCCGGGTTTTTTTGGATAAATGGTAGGCCTACTATAATATTTTCCTAAGGTTAGTTTGGGTCATGTGGTTTGTGGTAATTGAAAAAAGTCTGCATAAATTATATTGATCTTGACATTGATAATTATATAAAAGATGTAGGTTTTTTTTAGATAAAAAACAATATTTTTCAATTACAAAATTAAGTAGTACTAAACATTTTCTTTATATGTTAAAACTGAACATTTTTAAATTCTACTGAAGGGTAATAAGGTCAATTACTGTGTTATGAATCAAAAGGAAAAAAGACCTCAAGTTGGTCTTGAGCAGAGTTTAGTAAATTTTTGGATCTTTGCAGTTTATAATATAAACTATTGTAAGATGTGTTTGGTTTTGTGTGTTTATTGATTTTAGAAATTTTGTGTTGTTGAAATAAATGTACTCTAAATTGCAGGGTGGCTTAGCACTTGCAGAGTGGTGTCTACAACATTCTTCTTCTTTCACGGGTAAAAGTGTACTAGAGCTCGGCTGTGGCCTAGGCTTGACTGGTCTTGCTGTTAGTGCCTTGTGCCAACCATTACATTACACATTCACGGACTGCCATCACCGAGTGCTGTCATTGCTTGACCAAAATCTGAAGTTAAACTCTTCACTTCTGTCCAAAACTAAAGTGTCAACCCATCTGCTTGATTGGGACCACATACAAAGTAGCCAGCTCCCAAACCCTGTTGATATCGTGCTAGCTGCAGGTAATATTTTGTACCATACATGAGGTATATAAGTTTGCTAACTTCAGTATTCTCCTGTTGCCAATAATGTTATTAGATGTACTGTCCAATTGTTTGAATAAATAAGTTAACTATAGCAAGTCATTTGGGTTGACTAGAAATCTAATTCTGCAGACTTTCATCATTCATAGACTGTGCAAACAAAAATGCATCCTTCAGATATATGAAGAATTTTCTATTTTATGACCAAATTATTAGCTTCCATGACTAGCTGTTAAAATCTTAAAAACATAATACGAGGTACGTCCAGAAAGTAAGTTCCGTTTGGTAATAAAAATAATTTGTCTAGAGATACAGAAAAAATATTTATTGCACTAAAATCTACAACTCTTAAACTACTTTTCTACATAACTGCCGAAATTTTGCAGGCATTTGTCATAGCGTGGCACAAGTTTTTCTATGCCTTCTTCATAGAAGGTTGCCGCCTGTGTCTTCAACCATTTGGAAACATTTTCTTTCAGCTCTTCGTCATCGTTGAAGTGTTGACCGCCAAGGAAAGACTTCAGATGTAAGAACAGATGAAAGTCGCTAGGAGCGAGGTCAGGGCTGTACGGAGGATGGTCAAACACGTCCCAGCCAAATCCCTGTATGAGGTTTTTCGTCACATTTGCAGTGTGTGGTCGTGCATTGTCGTGAAGAAAAACAACACCTTTGGACAGAAATCCTCTGCGCTGCATTGATTGTTTGACCTCGCAGTAAGAAATCAATCAGTAAGATGCCTTTCCTGTCCCAAAACACTGTGCACATGATTTTTCGAGGTGTCAAGATTTGTTTCGGCTTAACCTTTGCTGGAGATGAAGTGTGCCTCCATTCCATTGATTGCCGCTTAGTTTCTGGGGTGTCATAAGAAACCCAAGTTTCATCTCCTGTGACTATCTGTGACAGAAAATCTTCACCGCCTTCATCATAACGGTTCAAAAACTGAAGTGCACTACCCATCTGTTGTGTTTTGTGTTGCTCAGTAAGAATTTTCGGTACCCAACGTGAGCAAAGTTTTCGAAATTTCAGTTTTTCGGTAACAATTTCATGAATTAATGATCGTGAGATTTGGGGGAATTCCATAGCGAGAGCACTCATTGTAAACTTACGGTTTTCCTTGATCTTCTCATCAATCGTGTGAACCAGTTCTTCTGTAATCAAAGATGGACGCCCACTTCGTTCTTCATCATGCACTTCATTACGTCCTTCATTAAACTGTCGGACCCATCTTCTCACTATTGAATCACTCATCGCATTTTGTCCGTAAACCTCGCAAATTTGCCGATAAATGTCAATCGGTTTCACTTTCTTAGCATTCAGAAAACGAATCACAGATCTGATTTCACAAGCGGCGGGATTTTCGATCAATACCGACATTTTAAACAAGCACAACAAAGCATACGAGACTGACAGCGATCTCAAAATGGCGCACGTTTCTTCTCCTTGATACAGAGCGTCTGCCGTGCATGCGCGGAACTGCGATCGCAGCGCTGCAGCGGATATAAATGGAAACAGAACTTACTTTCTGGATGTACCTCGTAGTTGGTAGAAATCTTGTCTTATGAATAGCTTAATTAAGTAACTGCAGAACACTTAAAAAAGCTAACAAATTTGATTTTTTTTTCAGACGTAGTTTTTGACGAGCGATTGTTCCCCGGGCTGGTGAATACTTTGAATTATTTTCTGAACATCAAATCTGCAACAACAGTATTGGCTTGTACCGAGCGCAATCCCAACACTCTCACTGCATTCCTCAAGTGCATCGGTAAGTGTATGGCAATACAAATTGTTATTCACGCAAAGTTATAAAAAATCAGATTAAAGTTTTAAGTATGAAATTGTTTACAAAATTAAGGTTAGACATTATGAACTTAACATTAACTTTTCCTTATCCAGGAAAGGATGAGTAAAACTATCAATGTTTTTGAACAGCATCAGTAAGAGCAATTTCAGCAACTCGTATTTCATTTTTCAAAGTGATCAAAGTGATTCAAAGTGAGAAACCAACGAAAAACTTGTACCACCAGATTAAAGTAACAAATAATGTTCTTGAAACTTAAACTAAATAATTAATTTAGCAATTTTTTTATTTTGCTTTGGCAAGGACCGGCCTGGTGAAATAAAATATACGTTATAAGAAGTTTTGTTGTAAATTTTACGTTCTTTCTAATTATTTAGACAATAGACAAGTTCTTTATTCATGTACTTAGAGTAACAGAATTGGCATCAGTAAAAAGAAATGTTATTACTATATAATAGGTAGTCATTGCAATAGTACATAAAATAAAAATGAGAATATAAAAGTGAATCTTAATCTTGATGTTGTCTCCAGTTAATAAATTCTTCAATTGAGTAAAAAGTCCTTTGGAGAAGCCATTCCTGAAGTTTTTTCTTAAAGCATTTGTTCTCACTGATGAATTTTAGGTCGTTTGGAAGCAGGTTATATAGCTTTGGTCCCATATAGCTTGGTTTTTTTTCTCGTACAGTGTAAGATGATGAGTTGGGAGGGCGTAGTCCATGTTGTGCCTGGTGTTATATGTGTGTATGTCCCAGCTTTGGTATGTTCTTCGAGATTGAGCAGCAGATCACTTCACACACATACAAGGATACTACTGTCAGGATTTTCAAGTCTTTAAAAGCTGTACGGCACGTGTTCATTGGGTTTAGACTAGCTAGTATTCTTACTGCTATCTTTTGCAGGACTAGTACTCGTTGAATGTTTCTGTTTGATGAATTTCCCCATATCACCAGCCCATATCTTAAGTGGGATTCAACAAGTGAGTAATAGAAAATGTTTGCTGTCATCAGGTCGCTCATGCTCTTTATCCTTTTTAAGACATACAGGCTACTATTAAGCTTGCTACATAGTTTATCTAAATGTGGAGCCCATGTTAGTTTGTCGCCAATGACGATCCCTTGGTAATTTGCTTCATTCTGTACTTCAATATCTGGAAGGCCAGATAGTCTCGTGCTTGCTCTTCCAAAATTCAGCTGCTGGGTTTTTTGTTCGTTTAGCACCAGGTTGTTCTGAAAACAGTATTGCTTGGTCATATTGAGGGCAATAAAGGAAGCTATTTCGAGTTCTCTTGTTTCTTTTTTTGCCATTAGCAGAGCTGTATCATCAGCATACATTATAACCTGACTGTGTTCTTGAAGATAGTTTGGTAGGTAATTTGTTAGAAGGATAAACAACACTGGTCCGAGGACTGAGCCTTGGGTCACACCTCTATGTGTCGGAAGGGGGAGTGATCTGATTTTTGATGTGGTATGTGTCAGTTCGACTATTTGTGATCTGCCTTGAAGGTAGCTTGACATCCACTTTCCAGAGTTTCCTCTAATTCCCATTTTTTCCATCTTTTCTAACAAAATATCATGCTCCAAGCAGTCAAATGCTTTGCTGAAATCCAAGAAAAGCACACTGACGGTTGTTCCTTCTTCTATTTCATCTAGTATAAGCTCTGTGAGGTTAATTATTGCAGAACATGTTGATCTGCCCTTGATGAAGCCATGTTGTTGGGTTGTAAGAATGTTGTTAATTGAGAGGTGGTCCAGGAGTCTGATAAGAGCTATTTTTTCAAAAACTTTAGATATTGTAGAGAGGAAAGATATTGGTCGGTAGTTATCTATTGCAGTGTTCGGATTCTTTTTAAGCTTAGGAAAGATCTTTGCTAGTTTTAGAGCTTTGGGAAAGATTCCCTGGGAGAAAGATTCATTTATAATGTATGTAATTAAACAACGTGCGCCATCCTACTTTGGCGTATACGGAGCGTCCCCTGTGTGGCAGATAGGGGAGAGGTCGGGAGTTATGCATAGCATTTCTCCCGGTTAGGTCCATTGGACCCGCTGACCATAAGTAGGTGCGGTCCTCCATTCATATTGGGGGTTGAGCATAGGGCTAACCACCTTACCTTGTAAAAATCTTCTGGTTACGAACCGTCAACAAAATGCCTCGGAAAAGACCGGATTAAATGGAAAACGACATAGGATTCGCTCAACGGACTTAAGATTTGGAACTTGGAACATTCGCTCGCTTGCTATTCCAGGAGCAGTCAATATTGTATGCAATGAACTAGAAAGATACAACTTGGACATAGTGGCTCTCCAAGAAACAAGATGGCCCTTTAGTGGTATAATTAACTCTGGAAAATATTCTATATACTACAGCGGAAGAGATGATGGAATACACCAAGCAGGAACTGGATTTGCTATTAAAAAAACTCTGTTGGAAGCTCTAAATAAATTTGAGGCTGTGAATGAAAGGCTGTGCCTGATTAGACTAAGATGTAGATTAAGAACATGACTGTGATAAATATGTATGCTCCAACTGAGGATAAAGAAGATGAAACCAAAGATGAATTTTATGGACAGTTAGAAGAAATGATATATGACATCCCTAATTATGATATAAAAATTACATTGGGTGATGCCAATGCTAAAGTCGGAAAGGAAGATATTTGGAGAGATTATGCAGGAAAAGAGAGTCTACATGACATGTCCAATGACAACGGAATAAGACTTCTCAGTCTCGCATGTGCAAACAATCTCTACATTAGCAGCACCTCATTCCCACATAAAAACATACACAAAGAAACATGGGTATCGCCTGATGGAAGAACGAGAAACCAAATTGATCATGTGTTAATAGACAAGAGACATAAAACACACATATTGGATGTGAGAAGCCTAAGAGGTGCTGAATGTGGGACTGACCATAACTTAGTACTCGTTAAGATAAGACAAAAACTGAAATGGGAAAAACGAGAAAAAGATAGAGTGGAAGTAGGGTGGGACACATCAAAACTGAAAAACATAGAAAATCAAAAGAAGGTGGAACTTAAACTAACAAACAGATTTCAGGTACTACAAGAACAGACTGTTGAAATTAATGATGTAAACGAGTATTGGGGGAAAATTAAAGAAATTATTACAGAAGTTTCGAAGGAAGAACTAAAACCAATACAAAGAAAACAGAAGAACAAACTTTGGTTCACCAACAGTTGCGAAGATTTAATAGAGTTGAGGAAGAAAAAGAAAAATGATGTTCTCAAAAACAACTGTAATGAAAGTAGGGAGGAGTACAAAGAACTCAACAAACAGATAGTTAGAAAACTAAGAACGAAGAAACGTAAATATATCACAGACCAACTGAGAAAAGCAGAGGAGGACAGTACTCATAACAACGCAAGGGAATTTTTCAGATCAATAAGATTTTTTAAGAAGGGATACATCCCAAAAACAGACAGCATCAAAGATAAAAATGGAAACCTGACTTGCGACAGAAAAAATTTTCTTAACATATGGAAACAATATTTTGAGCAACTACTGAATGCTGATAAAAGACCTGACGAAGAAGAAGGAGCAGAAGATGAAAATAAATTAATTTTCCAACATGTGCAACCAAAAGTAGATGAACCATCGCTTAAAGAGGTGGAAGAAAGCGTAAGACAACTAAACAACAATAAAGCCCCAGGAAATGATGGCATTCCGGCTGAAATATTCAAAATTGGTGGAAGAGAGCTATTAAGTTGTATGCATAGATTAATATTAGAAGTGTGGAGAAAAGAAACAATACCCAACGATTGGAACGAAGCACTAATAACACCTATTTTCAAAAAGGGTGATAAGACAGAGTGCAAAAATTATAGAGGTATTTCTATTCTAAGTTCAGCATATAAAGTACTATCACAAATCCTCTTAAATAGACTGAAAGAGTATATAGAAGAAAATATTAAAGACCACCAAGCAGGATTTGTTCAAGGTCGCTCTACTATAGACCAAATATTTGCCATAAAACAATCTCTCTCAAAATATTGGGAGTTTAATAAGGATGTTCACCTATTATTTATAGATTTTCAAAAAGCGTATGACAGCATAAATAGGATGAAAATGTATGAAAAAATGCAAATGTTTGGCATCCCAGATAAGCTTATAAAATTGACACAAATATGTATTGATAAATCAAGATGTAAAGTGAAGGTAAATGGAGAATATACAGAGGACTTTGAAGTTAATACAGGAGTTCGTCAAGGTGATGGGATATCCCCTCTACTCTTTAACCTAGTCTTAGAAGATGCACTCAGGAAGACAAAAGATTTAAGAGCTGGGATCTATGTTGGATCAAAAGTAAATGTATTAGCTTTTGCGGATGACGTTGCTCTTCTTGCTGAAAGTAGAACAGATCTGGAAAATTTAGCAAAAGTGCTCATTCAAGAAACCAGAAAGGTGGGATTAGAAATAAACCAGGATAAGACAAAATATATGCATATAACCAGAAGACAGGGAATGAATAGAATACAAAATATTAAAGTGGACAAGTGGGAATTTGAAAAAGTCGAAGAGTTTAAATACCTTGGCATAAAGCTAGATATTGAAGTAGGAATATGAGAAGAAGCTTATTGTATTTGAAAATAGAGTATTAAGAAAAGTGTTTGGTCCAGTATGCGAAGGAGATGTATGGAGAATAAGAAAGAACAGAGAAATAAGAGAAATATACACTCACCCAGATATAGTAGCATTAGTGAAAAGTAGAAGACTAAGGTGGGCTGGACATGTGTGGAGGCGAGAAAATACCTCCATTATTAATTATATTGAACGATCGAACCCAGACGGTAGAAGACCCCTTGGCAGGCCAAGACTTAGATGGAGAGATCAGGTCCTCAAAGATATTTACAAATTGGGAACTACACCTGAGGCAGCAAAGAACAGAGCAGAATGGAGAGGCATTGTTGGCGAGGCCAAAAACCAACTGGGGTTTCAATGGCCAAGGAGGTGGTAAGTAAACAACGCGTGCAAGTTCTTGTTTGCAGTGTTTAAGAGGGATGGAGGATACTTCATCGACTCCACAAGATGGTTTGGATTTAAGGGAGGATATGGTGGTTATTACTTCAGTGACTGTTTTTGGCACAAGAACAAGGTGGGGTATGTGGTCAGAGTCTTGTTCGTTTAACTTTGTTCTTTGCCTTTTTTCCTGTTAATAATAATCAATCGCAGTCTTGATTGGTTTTATTTTTATTGTACAAAGTCCAATATTTTCTACTTACTTTACGCGATGAAGCCCAGAGGGCTGTATGATACCACTACTAGGTCTCTCCATTGTCTTTTGCTGTTGTCTGCCAGTACAGCCAGGCTCCCAGTTGTTGTAAATCCACTGGTCTTCTTCCCTCCACTGTCATATCCATAGCCACCCTAGGAAATCTCTCCTTTCAAATTCTTGTAATGTATAACATGTTTTGGCAAATGAAATTATTAAAATTTCCTGGGATAGGTTTAATTGAATGTTCAATAATGTTTACTTTATTTGTTGCAGTCCGGAGAGGTATTCAGGTTCAGGAGCTTGAGTGTCCTCCTCCAAAGACTTTTTACTATTCATCAAGCCCTCCCATAAGGATCTTTCATTGCAGTAATGGTAAGTCAATTTTGTCAATTGCCAAATGGCATATACAGTAAATGTAATTTGGGTTAATGCAACCATTTATATTTAATATGTATAACTTTAACCCTAGCAGATTGAATGTTATATGGTTACAAAGAAAAAAAAAACACTAAAACAGAGAATGTTGGTGTAGTATATAGTGATATTACAAGTGTTTATCACTATATCAGAAAAACAACTTCACCGGTAGCAACTCAGATACGACTGAACATTGGCAGAGATCATATTCTCAGCATTTCAAATACAATGTCAAAAGTCCTAATAAAGCATGTGCTATAAATTTTATTCAAGGTCAAAGGTCATAAAAAACTTTTTTCAAATATCTCGTAAACAGTAAGTTTTATTAAAAAATAGTTCAAGCAAACGTTGTAGATCATAAAATTACTTACAAAAAATGTTCTTGTACTTTTTTCCCTACGATTTCCCGTATTTGAGATATAGTGATTCAAAACTTTGGAAAGTCATTAATTTTTACTGCTGGATACCCATTTCGAATGCAATAGATATAAAAATGTTTTCTTATATATTTTTGTCTACTGAATCCAAATGTTAACTATCACTAAAAGAAGTACAAATTGTTTTTAAAATTAATAATTTAAACAAATTATCAAAATATTTTCTAACCCAGGACTTCACATAATATGGCCTATTTTAAGACGAAAGTGGTCTTTAACACTTTCCACTCAAGTGGCAGGGCAGCCCTGCCACGCAAGCTTATCGCACTAACTCCAATGTTGGGCCGAGCCCGACGTCACTATAACAACATTCTATGATTGTATTTGGACTGACGTAGTAACATTATTGACCGCTAGGGTTGTTGTTTGATATGTGCTGCTATATATAGAATTTTTTCGGAACCGTTTGAGTTTAGTTTTTATCGGTAAACAAACCTCAGAAAATGTAATGTTTGTCATCTGTGGCTGCTCTGTAAACAGCTGGCTGATTGCAACAGCTGTCTGATCTCGCGTTGTTCCGTCATATGTTATCGTTCGTTGTGAGCTTATAAAACGCGTTGTTGGTGCTAGGTTATCGTTGTTGTTTTACTGTTTATTGGTAATATTTTTATTTTTACGACGATGATTCATGTCGAATAAAATGGACGAAGACGACGGCAGTAGTATTCTACCAAATGATGGAAGTGGCGACAGAATAGTTTCGATTTTGAACCTCAGTGATGACGGTATTACCAGCTTACTATTTGACAAGGATTTATTATCCAATTGTTCATCTGTACCATCTGATCTTGAACTTGGTGTGGACGAATATTGTGACAGTGACATTGATATCAGTAGTGTTGATTTGGCTAACACAATTTATGATCAGCAACATGATGTGAACTTTGGGACATTGAATTACATTCCTGCCATTGAAAATGTAAGTATACCTATTGGACTACATAATGTAAATCCAAATCAGAACCAGTCAAAAAAATTAAAACTGGACCTATTGCTAGTCTATTACATACAGTCACAGCTGATTGTAATAAGCCAGGGCCTTCTAAAACTAAGAATGTACGTAGGTCTACAAAAGTCTACAGTAAGAAAACCTACAAAGTCTAAGCAGCCTACGGAAAAGCCAAACGAAGATCACAACAATAAAACCTACAAAATGCTGACCAAGACTTTTCTCACTCTCCCTATACGTTGATATCCGGGTATAAACCCCCAATAGGCTATAAATCTGAAAGCCCATTACAGTTTTTCCAACTTTTTATGACTGATGAGCTGTTGAGTAGTATTGTTTCTGAGCCAAATAAACATGCTCAGGTCATTATTTCTAGAAAGAGGCATTTGCAAAAACATTCAATCTGGCACTCATGGAGAGATGTAACACTGGAGGAGATGAAAGCTTTTCTTGGAGGTCATAAATATGGGACTGAATCCTAAACCCTCACTTCAAGATTATTTCTCACAAGACTGGCTATACAACCAACCATTCTTCAGTAGTGTATTTTCTAGAAATCGCTTTTTCCAAATCTTTTGGACCTTACACTGTGCAGGTACTGAATCGGGGCAAAATCGATCACGAGGAGATAAACTGAAGAATGTAGTTTCTTACCTTCAGGATAAGTTTACCCAGTATTTCATCCCTCCATATGAACTTTCCATGGATGAGAGCTCGATTTCCTTCAAAGGAAAGGTGTATTTCAAACAATACAACCCGAAAAAACCAATTTAATGGGTCTGAAGGTTTTTGTTGTATCTGATGCCAGGTCAGGATATATTTTCACCTTTGAGCCGTATCATGGCTCGGCAACCTCTGAGAAGTTGCCCTTTCCTGATATCAGTTCACTGCAAGAATTGTTTTGCTCTTGGCTCAAAGAGTAAGACAAATATGTGGGCTGGATTGCGGATTCCACATGTACACTGATCGACTCTATACGAGTTTGGCATTAGCCTAAGAGTTGCTAAAAATGAAGATTCATCTAACTGAGACTGTCTTATCAAATCGGTAAAGCAATCCCAGTCATGTCAACAAGAATAAGCTAAAGGGCCTGTTGAACAAACACGAGACGGCAGCCTACCGTCACAAGGATAATGTCTTGGTGTTGGTATGGCGAAACCAAAGACACGTTATAATGATGAGTTCCTATCACAACGCTGACATGAAAGTAGTAAAGAGGAGAGATAAGAAGAAAAAAGAAGAAGAAATAGTCTCAAAGCCAGTTTTAATTTGTGACTATAATGAGAGGATGGGAGGTGTAGATACGGCAGATCACTACATTTCATATGTTTGTCCGCAAATCAAAGGTATGGTGGAGAAATATGTGGTTTTGGCTGGTTGAGGTTTGTGTTGTAAATAGTTTGCTGTTGTACAACATGAATTTGGTAAATGAGGGCAAAACTACAGTAGACACAAAGAAGTTTAGAGAACTATTGATTACAGAACTTGTTTCTGGTGTGTGGAACAAATCGTTTTCTCAGCGTGGTCGACCTTCCTCGTCCAACTAGGAGGATAGGCTAAATAAAAAAACCTCATTTTATTTATGTCAATGAAAGGAGTAACAGCAAGGACTGTGCAGTTTGCAGCAACAGAAAAGCTGGACAAAGGAGAGAAACTGTTTATTTCTGTGCAACATGTGTGAGGAAACCAGGACTTCATCCGGGCCAGTGTTTTGAACACTACCATACTCTCAAAGAATACAAAATGTGAAAAGGAAGGCCTAGTTAACCCTGCAAGTGTGAGCCATAGGAATTTCAACTGTAATAACATGACAGTTTTTGCACCACCTGGGAGGTAGTGTGCTCAGTGCTTTTTTTACGTGGTTTCCCCAGTAGGCATACTCCATGGCCTATTGCAATTAAGGAAGACTCAAAAGGCAGCTGGTTATTTATTGAAAACATTATAAAAATGATATATAATTGAAATGAGTTTCTTTGAAATGTTAGTCTAAGATTCACAACTCTAAAAATATACACAGTTTTGAAGAAAAGTTTAAAAATCACTTTCGTCATAAAATAGGCCATATTATGTAAAGAAATTAGTCCGGGGTGAGAAAACAATATTTTGATAATTTGTTTAAACTATTACATTTAAAACAAATTGTACTACTTTTAGTAACAAACATTCAGATTCAGCAGACAAAAAGGTGTAAGAAAACATTGTTTATATCTGTAATATTTGAAACGGGTATCCAGCGTTAAAAATAAATGTCTTTCCAAAATTTTGAATCACTTTATCTCAAAAAATGCAACTCGTAAGGAAAAAGTATAAGAACATTTTTTGACTTGTATTTGTAATGCTGAGTATATGATCTCTGCCAATTTTTAGCTATATCGGAGTTTTTGTTAGGTTACTCCCACTTTAATGTGTACTGTATTTTGACTGGATTATCAGTTTCGTTTATAATGTAATATTTAATAAAAACAGTTAAAGTGCTGCTCTAACTATTTATGCTAAGCAGTTTGGATTTTATAAATATTTATTGAATTTAGATAAATATGTTAGTGTAGTAAGCCTGAAACAGATAATTATCATGATCGATCAATTGACTTGCCTTAATTGATTGGATAGTACAGCATAAACTTGTCAAAATATACCAATAAATCCTTCTATGAATCTTAAAGATGAATAGTTTTACATAATAGAGAAAGTGCCTGAATTTTTTAGTTTATGTTTAAGACAGGAAAGCTTTCTTATAATAATCCAACCTATTTTGTAATCAAAACAGGCTTACAATACAGTATAATCACTACAGAACCCCAAAACATATAAGCATTACAAGTAAGCAATATTTTTCAATAATGATGTCAACACTGTGACTCCCAGTTCAGCTGTATTCTACTCTAGTCTTTCATCAACTCTCTTCTGTGATGGACTGAAGATAAGGCCAGTGACCTTGAAATATATCCATGAGCATTTTATTTAGTGTTTTACACTTGTTGTTTGCTAACTTTCAAAGGACTTACCATAGAGATTTTTAAAAAGTGAACCTACTTCTCTGGTGAGTCCGAATCACCATTGGTGCAACATCCACAAAAAAGAATATACAGTGCACACCTTCAACCGACTTTTGCTGGTTGAAAACACTGTGCTAAGAGAAGAATTAGTTAGATTCTGTGAAGAACTAAGTGTTGTTTTAGATCACTCCATTGACTCAGATCAGAGTCTTCTCCATTACACTGAAAAAAATTGTTCTTCCTCCGACACCGTAATCTCTTTAACAGACAGCAGGGACCCGTACCTTTACTAGCAATGCAACTCAAACTGAAAAACTGAGAAAGGACCTAACAGAGAATGAGTCAAGCACCCAATCAAAGAACCAGTGCCTTGGTTTTGATGGAGAACATTATTAAATTAAAGGAAGAAGCAAAATGCATAATAGTAAGCCTGATATGTCTAGAAGCTGAAAACAAGCTACTAAAAAACAAAATTTATTCGACAGGAATATCTCAGCCAACTCCCACTCACAACTTGTACTAGTCTCCTTCGCCTTTGATAACTAACCGTTTCAACCTACTAAGAGATGAAGTCTGTGATGAGATCAGTAAGAATATAACATTTGTAACAGTAAAAAAGAAGTAAAAATAAACAAAGCAATAAAAATAGCCACTTTTGTTCAGTACAACATAAAACAATAAAAATTAATAATAATGCAGATAAAAAACATGCATCCACAATGTTACAATACTCGGAGATAGCCAAGTCGGAGATTTGGCAGGCAAGAATGTCGATAGGGTCAGACATGTCCCTACGATAAGTGGGGTTTGTAAACTGGGGCCCAGCCTACTCAACATTAACTCTACAGCCATCCTGCCTTTCCAAGATCACTACTTAGTTCTGATGGCAGTTACAAATGATGTTGATAGTAGAAAGGAAGACTACATCTATAACTATATGGAAGAGGTGCAAGAAATCTGCAATAAGACATCAAACGTTTTAGTAATACCACTGACTACTAGGTATGACCTTCACTCCTCAAGCCTTGTTCACCATGAGGCTAGTCAACAACTTTTTATTCGAGTTGTGCTGCCGAGTTGAGGGGGTTGAAATGTTGGATATAAGCTGAATCTCAAGACATCACTACACTTCACATGGCCTACATCTCAAGAATAGTGAAAAACGTCTCCTCGCCAGCCTTATAGTGGAAAACTTGAAAAGTATGAGAACTGAGCAATCAAAGGCCACTACCATCCTCAAACTCAAACCTATACTAGAAGTGTCTTCCGTCATCCTCTTGCCCTCTCCGAAGCCAACCATGATGATGCAGGTTCTGACCAATGCTGAGACCATTTCCAAATCGCTGTTCACCAAGAACTCTTTAGACGATCCTCCAGAGTCTATTACTATTGACAGCCCTGCAGATAATAATATTTTTTATGTCAGCATGCACTAGAAACCATGAAGTACGAGGTGTGGTTACAAAGAAACCGGATTAATATTGCCGTAGCCACAGAACGAATGCAATAAGGCTGAATATCGTACAACTGGTCACATGACTCCCCCCTCCTCTCACTGCTTGAGTTTCATTTCTCTCCCGCACTCATTCTGCCTGTAACATCAGTTATAAGCATATAACCTTTTGTTTCTACATCGGAAAAAAGTAGAGTGTCCAGAAAGAACAGCATGTAAACATTAAATTTCTTTACAAACTTGGAAAATCTGCAAGTGAAACATTTTTAATGTGACAACAAGTGTACGGTGATGATTGTTATCACAAACACAAGTATTTGAGTGATTCGAATGAGTTAAAGATGGCCGTGAAGACACAAGTGATGACGCACACACTGGCAGACCATCATCATCAAAAACCGAAGCTAACATTGAAAAAAATCGGGAACCTTGTTCGTCAAGATCGCTGTTTAACTATCACAACAATGTCTGAGTTGACTGGGATTGACAAGGAAAGTATTAGGCAGATTCTTCATGAAAGTTTTAACATGAGCAAAGTATGTTCGAAAATGGTTCCAAAGTGTCTCATTGCTGATCAGAAGGAATGCCAAAGATTTGTTCTAAACATCGAAAGTGATCCTACCTTCTTAGAAAAATTGATTACTTGTGATTTAATCATGGTTTTTTTACCTATGATCTTTATCTGCTTCTCCACAGAAAAAAAAAGCACGAATGACAAAACCAAAATTCAGGGCCATGATGATAGTGTTTTTTTATACCAAAGGTATTGTACACATTGATTGGGTACCAGAGAGGCAAACAGTCAACCAAAATTACTAAATTAGCGTCCTGATTACACTACATGAGCGAGTACGGAGAAAACAGAATGATTTGTGGAAAAAAAGTCGTTTTTTTTCCTGACTCCACCAGGACTGATCATGTCCCGGCTCACAACGCTTTGTCAGTGAAGACGTTTTTGGCAAACCACAACATTCCTGTGTTAGACCATCCACCATACCCACCTGCCTTGGCCCCCTGTGACTTTTTGGTTTCCTAAAGTCAATTTAGCATTGAAAGAAACGAGATTTGAGACTTTTGAAGCAATAAAAGTAAATTAACAGAAGTCATGAACAGGCTTACAGAAAATTATCTCCAGCAGTGCTACACCTAGTGGAAAACTGACATGGAGCGGTGTAGAGAACAAGGAGGGATGTACATTGAAGGAGATAATATCAAATTGTAAATATTTGTAAGTAAATTTTATTTTCAGCCTCAGTACGGTTTTTCTAGCCATAGCTAGTAGAGACATTCACCATTACTTAAATCTCATTTTACAAAAATGTCATCTTTTTATAGCTCTGAATTTTCTATAAAAATGCTCAGATTACCACAAATAAAGATGGCGAGCTTGCCATTTTGTGTAATGAGTATAAGCCAGACGTATTTGTAATTTCTAAGTATGGTTATTCACAAAACATAATTGTGTATTTCAAAATTATATATTTAAAGAAAGTTTTACTCAAAAATATCATCAAGGAGGTAATGTGAAAATATTTGTAAAAAACTCAGTGAAACATTACCGCTTTAAAGTTTCTTTTACGGTTGATCTAGATTTTGAGGTCACAGGAATTAATATAGAGAAAGAATAGTATGGTAAACTGACTGTCATACGAGTATATTGATCTCCTAATAAACAGTATAATTATGGGTGGTTTTTCCAAAAACTAGAATCTCTTAAAAATTGTACAGTCTCAAAAATTTTAATTTATTATAATTGGCGATTTTAACATCAATGTGATGGACCACACTGACCCCCTTAACCAGTGGCTTCGTGATTTGTAAAAACATCTTTTAATCTAAATTAGTTCGTGAACACGCCAACTATAGTGATGCCCATCTCAAGTACAGCCCTCGACAACGTTATAATGAATGTTCAAAAATATTCTGTTTCGGTTGTTAAGACAGACATCTAATAATAATAATCTTCATTTCTCTTGAACAAAACAATTACAACTCATGAACATATGATTAATATCATAAACACTAAGCAATTGTACTGTATATAAAACTAAATTTAAGTGATTATAAACTATATATCTGATCATTTCGTCCAAGAGGTTGTGCTTAATAGATGTACTACAAAAATATACAATTTGACTTTCATTTCAAAATGAATCAATCAACCTGTAAAGAATTAAATTTTTATCTAAAAAAGAATCATGGGATCTCCTTAAAAATTACACTGGCTGGTAAATTATTTATCAACTTTTATTAGGTTGGTGGGGGTACTAATAGGTCTTTCACAGTCATTGGAGTATTATAAAGACCTAACGAAACACTCAAGGCTTTCCATGATTGCTTCAAGTATTACTAATGAATGCAAATCTCTAAGAAGCGAAAAGGTATAGGGAAAAAGTTAGATACAGACAAAACGAACTTGGCTCGGCCGCCGCTGAACATCGCTGGCTGGGATTTTCTGACTCATACACCCCCTCCCGCCATCACATATCCCTGTCTACTCTCTTCCTTGAAGCTGCTGTTGAACTTCCTGTGTCGAGTCGTTCTGTCTGCCAAACCAAATTTCTCTTCTGGTTACATTCTATAAAAGCTCACACTAGCGCGTATAGCAGGTGTTGCAAGGGAACATTAAAGCAATTATTTGTCCTACTTTTTGTCATTTTGACAATTTTACCTAACTTATAGTTGGTATTACATCATAGTTTACAGTTAATTTTGTTTTAACGTTATTATATTTTCTTAGACTATTACAATATTTTATATATTTCATTTCTACTATTTCATAGACATTTCTTAGTTATGATTTATTTATTTATTTTTTAAGATTGAACATGTACAATGAATTTCACTATATATTTCATTCCTATTATACTATAGACTTTTATTAATTACGATTTATTTTTATTTTTTTAAGAAGGAATATAAACAAAGAATCTCATAATATATTTCATTTGTATTATTTAAGAGAATTTTCTTAATAATTACTATTTATTATTTTTAAAGAAGGAATATTATTAATGAATTTTAGTAAATATTTAATTTCTATTGTTTCATAGACTTTTTAAACTACGATTTATTTATTTTAAGAAGGACCATTTACAATGAATGTTACTATATATTTAAATTCTTTTATTTCTTACACTTTTCTTAATTACGAAGAAGGAACATTCACAAAATACTCGGTGGATGAATTGAGGTCTCATGGTATTATTATTATTATTATTATTATAGTTGGTAATGAAATTGTATATATTTTATAATCTTATAGTCTATTACACAAATACACGTTAATAATAAAAACATGTATAGATTTATATTCCGATTTGGTTGCTGTTTGTATTATTTTAGTATGTTGAGTATTTTCTACTAAGATATGTAATTTTTAGCTGTTATTATTGTAATAATAATATAATTATTCAATTGACGAGATTTTTGTATTTGGTAACAGTAGATGTCATCAATTCTATTATAGTTGATCTAATTCAGTAATTATTATAACATTTAAATATTAAAAACTTTTATGACACTGGAAGTATGTTCCATAGTTACCTATAAAAAGTTTGTGAATTAAAAATAATTTGTCATCTGAAGGTTTACTTTTTTACATAATGTAAAATTCTGATGTTCCAAAAGTTAATTACTTTGTAAATAATTATAAGCAATTACATTGTAGTAGCGCAAGTGTAGTTTACATTGTAGTAACGCAAGTGTAGTTTACATTGTAGTAGCGTAAGTGTAGTTTACATTGTAGTAGCGCAAGTGTAGTTTACATTGTAGTAGCGCAAGTGTAGTTTAGATTGTAGTAGCACAAGTGTAGTTTACATTGTAGTAGCGCAAGTGTAGTTTACATTGTAGTAGCGCAAGTGTAGTTTACATTGTAGTAGCGCAAGTGTAGTTTACATTTTCTAATCGTTGCACGTTTAATGTACATCTATAACCAAGGAGAATGCCAACAGTACGAATCCCGTAGGGACCAAGTATATTCGTTTTCTTTCCAGTCAATTGCACAGACCTCAACCCTCTTTCTATTCTCTGACACTCAAGGCCACCACACTGTCCTCCTCTCTCCTATTTTCGGTCTCGGTCCGGACAACCGCGCATTAGAGCTATGAGCTCAACCTAGTGGCGGCCGCGCCAACTTGCAAACATTTGTCTGACTTTTTAACGTTGGCTTTTCGCTTCTTATAGATGTGTATTGATTGGTATTATCTAGATATATCTTGTCCATTCAAGCAATCTAACAATAAACCAAGAATAACATATAATAGATGGATAACACAGGGTATTCTTGTTTCAAGGCAAAAGCTTGAGTTCTACTATTCCATTTTCAAAACAAACCAAAGTAAAAAATTTAAAACTTTTCAGGAAATACAGAAACATTTTTAAAAAGGTAAGGCTATAAAATCTTACAAAATTACTAAATCGATAAAGAACAATCATTTGTTTTTAAAAACAGCAGCCCGGAAAATTTTTAACAGTAACACCAAGGAAGAACGCAGCAACATTAGTAAGCCAATTTCTATTTTAAAAATGGACATACTAGTTGAAAATCCACTTGAAGTTGCAAATGAATTAAATAATTACTTTGCTTCAGTAACTCTAATAGATGCTACAAATTATTGACTCCACCAATGCTCTAAAATTGTTAGGGAACCTGTAATATTGATGGTTCTGACCCCTGTTTGCCGGGAGGAGGTGGAATGGGTAATACAGAGGCTGAAGTCGAAAAAGACATGTGACACCTACTTTGTCTTTGTGGGATCCTCAACAACTGCTATAAAAGTTTTTTGGAACCACTCACAAAATTAATAAATCTTTCTTTTTAGTAGGGGAATTTCCTGATTCCTTGAAAACAGCTGTTGTTCCCAATTTCAAACAGGATGTCCGAGCCATAGCAAGCAATTACCATGATATATCAATTTTGCCAGTTCTGAACAAAGTTTCCGAGAAATTATCTCAAAGATTTCTCAGTTTTTTTTGGAAAACTATGACATTCTAAGTGAAAGACAATTTGGTTTTAGTAAAAATCTAAGAAAAAATTATACATTGACTAATTTCATGAACAATGTTGTCGAAGAACTTGACAGACGGGAACATGGTGCTTAGCATATATCTCGATCTCTGCAGAGCATTTTAGTGTTGCATCATGAGACACTCCTGTACCAGTTGGATGAATGTGGCGTAAAGGGTCTGCCACTACTATGGTTGTCTTATCTGAAAGACCGATTTCATTATGTTCAGATCTCGGGTACCACATCCAAAAAGTTTAAACTGACTAATGGAGTCTCTTAGGGCCATCATCATTGGCCCAGTATTATGATCATCATCATCATATCTTTATTCAAAACTGTACATAAGATACAGGTGAATGGTATCACAGATTATTATGATTCTAAATAAAATCACATTACAATCTAAATCTATTACATTATTCATAATTTATGTCAACAGTTTGAATTCCATCATCCAATGGACAATTGGTTCAATATGCTGATGAAACAACACGCTTTGCGAAATCAGCATATTGAAAACAATCTGAAATACCTGGTAGTTTTGTCAAGCATGGAACTTAATTCATGCATTCACTATTTTTATGAACTAAATTAGAAAATAAATTCAACTGAAACAAGTTTCATTAATTAACTTTTGTCTTCGTCAACAAGAAGATGAATAAAAACCTTGTATTATGATCAATGATGAATTTCTGAAGGAAACTAAATCAGTCAAATTCCTATGGATGCACGTTGAACCTGGGTTGACCTAGGATGATCACATTAATCAAATTAGTTCTAAAGTTGTATCAAACATTTTTGTTTTACGTAAAATTTCTAACATTTGCTCCTAGGAAGTTTTAAAAATAGCCTATTATGGGCTGATATTCCCCCATTTGACACATAGTGTAAAACTCTGGCGAATCTGTTCTAAATACAAACTGGAGAGTCTTTTGACTCCATAAGAAAGCAGTTATAATAATAAAAAAAAACTAAAAATCAGAGAGTCGTATCGGGGTGCTTTCTTGGAGCTTGGGTTTCTGACTCTGCCCTGTCTATATTTTCGATGTAGTCCTGTACTGCCGCTCAAAGTGCACTTTAACGTGGGGCAGGTACACTCATCACCATGAAATTAGAGGCATAGACAAGTTGCGGGCTCAGCAACACAGAACATTGGCTTTTGAGCTCCAGCCATCATAGGTCGGGGACAGTTTAATAAATAGGCTCTCTGAAGGAGTCAAACAAAATAAAAATAAATTTAAAATCCAACTAAAATGCCTCTTGGTGACAAAGGCATTCTATTCATTTGACAAGTTAACGATGAGCCACTGGGATTAGATTATTGTAGTTCGTCCACGTCAAAAGGGAACTTGATATCGAAATGAGTGATTGTATGAATGTCACATTTGTATTTTTGAATGGATGATAAATGAATGAATCAATAAAATGATTTTATTGTTTTGTGTGATATTTAATATTGACGTTTGTGATACCATGTATATTGTTTGTTTTTATGCAATAAATCTCATTATTACTGAAAAAGTCCACCGTAAGTTTGGGCTGTGTAGTTAAAAAATACATCATACTAAAGAAGAATTATTTTAATCACTGTCATTAAATTGAAACATACATTGCACAAGAACACCAATGCAAAACATTAAACATTTTCCTCTATAAGTAAAAACCATCAAAGCTCTAGAAAAAAGAGAAATGGGAAAAGGAAAAGTACTTGTTTTATTAGAAGGACAACATTATGCAATTTTAAAAATGTTATAAGATTGAATAATTTTTATGGTAGTAAAAATTAAAAGGGAATTTTAACAAGTTTTCACTGTGGATCATTTTAACACCTTCATTACTAAAAACCCTTTAATTTATCACATTTATATTTTATAACAGGAGTATTTTCTGAAAGTTTGATCAATTTCAGAATTTTTTTCAAGAAAAAACTCATCAATTTCCTAAAATAAAAAATTTCTTGGTTTCTAGACATCATAAATTAGTTACTTGATCACCTTGTAATCTTTATGAAATGCATAAGTTACGATGTATTTACTTACACATATAAAAGAAATGTATCGTAACTAAACATAAGTATTACAGTGATACCATTTAATTAATTTTACAAATTTTAGAAACCAAGACAATGTTGTTTCAGAAAATTGATAACAATTTTTTATCTTGAAAAGTAAAATTCTGAAATTTACAAAACCTGTAGAAAACTCATTTTAACCACACATTAAAATACAAATGTGATACACTAATGGGGTTTTGAGTAATAAAGGTTTTCAAAATACAATGAAAATTAGTTAAAATTCTGTTTTATTTCCCACTAGGATAACATTTTTTTTTAACTTTTAATAAAAAAAAGAAATTGTTTAATGTACAACTAAATGAGGGGGAAATGAGTGATTGAATTTTTCAAAGGCCTCTAGTTACTTATTAAACAACCTTAAAACTCTGGTACATAGAATTTCTGCACTGACTGTAGTAATTTTGTAAAAAGGCAAAATTAAGCTGTGATGAATTCCCAATTCTCCTCTAATAATAAGTTTGTAAATTGTGTATCTTTTAAATTGAATTTATGGATTACATACAAACGATTTTGTTCTATTATATACACTTTTATTGTTTTATTTATGCTATGTTTGATATATTTATTGGTATTTATAGTTACAAAGAGTTGGAAGTTTATGAAGAGTTGAGTTTTTTATGAATATATTTTCTTGTTTTTACTTTTGAAGATGGAAACGTGACCATTATCAAAAATAATTTCAATTGAACTTTTATATACAACTGATAGAAATACTAACAATAACGATAATAATCATAACCGCTTCATAGACCTGAAATAGCTATGTAATAATGCACAAGTACAGTACCGTACCACCATTGATTATACAGTAAAGGGAATCATATTGTATACCCACTTGACAGTGAATGCCTTCATTTCGCCGGTGAGCAAAAGGTGCACACTGACGCATCAACACGTTGCCGTCTTGGATTTGAAGGCACTTATAAATCTTTACGCATCAGAGAAATACAAAAATACAGACTGTGCATATATATTACGTACGTTGTTGGTTCTGTGGCCAATAGTTTCTTATGTTGTGTGTGTGATTTTTTTTAGAAGAGCTTTTTCAATCTACTCAAACTTGTTACAAATTGTTAAACTTATCTTTTGACGAACGAGATTTTTATTTTCTTTTTGAACATTTGGAATCTACCATTTTCTTTTTTTATAACTGGATTTTAAAAAAGCTATCTAATTCAATCTAAAAGCCCGAATATTTGTTAGGTAATGAATTAAAAATTTTAGTCTGTGGTACGATTCCTGGGTAATAATCATTAATTAATAACATCCATTCAATATTGATGTTTATAGCGTGTTCCATGGCATTGGTCATGGGTAGATGAATCAAAGTTTTAAATTTGATTGGGGACCGAGAAATATTTTTTATCTAGCAAATAAATATGGTTGTTCGGCATCTTCTTCCATCACGGATGTTTCAGCATATATAAGACCTATATCCTCGAATGAGACTCATGAAATAGGTTGGTTAGGTCCGCACATTACATCGTATATTGTTCACGCATGTTGAATTCAACTTAATTAAAATTAATGTAAAGTGAATTTATGTTGTATGTCCGTATTATATCATAAAATGTACAGAGTATTTTACGAACTGACGCAACTGTTTTCATACAGCTATATATTATAGCTGCTTTAGTGTTGTGCCGCTTTGGTCGTTATTGCCTCTCAATGTCTCTTCAAGTCGTTGTGCACTCGTACAGTTTGCGTTCAGGAGTACAAGAAACGTCCACAAAAACTATCTCAGCCACCGCGGTAAAAGAAATCTCATGCGATCGCTTTCTACTAATATGCCCAACCTTGGCCGTCCAAGACCACATGCCTGCTTGCGTTCTTTGGTTAGAGGAGAATAATTAATTGAGCACAGACAGAGTCCTGCCCGCCTTATCCTTACTCTAAAATACTGTACGACTCATTTCAAGGAAAAATATGTCTTGTTAATTGGTTATCAAATTAAATTCTTACGCAACGTTTTATTTTACATAAAAATGTATAGTCAAAAGTAGTACTGTTTTGTTTATCATCATAGACGAATCCTTAAACGCTCAGAATTATCTTTGTCAAAGTATAGCGCATAAATTTGCAAAACACAATCTAAAGCCACCTTTACGTACGAATCAATTCAGGAAAATATAGTACAGTGTTACTATTACATAGCACATATTACAATACTCAGTAAAAAATACCCACCTGTATAACTGGGCGGGCCATGGTGCTAAAAAAAAAAAACAATCAACTGTATTTACCATTTAGGTTTATCAACTGTCTAAACCCTGTAAGTTTATCAACTGTATTTACTGTGTAAGTGTATAAACTGCCTAAACCCTTTAAGTGTATCAACTGTTTAAACCCTGCAAGTTTAACAACTGTATTCGCCCTGTAAGTGTATCAACTGTATTTACCCTGTAAGTGTATCAACTGTATTCGCCCTGTAAGTGTATAAACCCTATACGCCCTGTAAGTGTATCAACTGCCTAAACCCTGTAAGTTTATCAACGGTATTTACTCTGTAAGTGTATAAACTGTATTCGCCCTGTAAGTGTATCAAATGCCTAAACTCTGTAAGTGTATCAACTTTACCCTGTAAGTTTATCCGCCCTGTTGGGTGTGATGAGTGGTCAGCTGACAGGAGCCCGGGCGCTCACGTGTATCCGTGTGTTGTGTTGTAGCGGCCAAGGTGAACCGCTGCTAAAGTAGGACGGTTGCAATCTCGCAAGGCTGGTCATAGGTTTGTGTTTGGTAACGTGAGACAGCCCCACGGTCCAGCCAGGTAGGCTGTAGACACCTCCTCAGTGTAGGTAGATGTGTCATCGACAAGTCGGGGGCTGATTCATACCAAGGACAGCCAACGGTTAACTTACGTACACGCAAAGGCTTTTTACGGCCGTGTTATGTAGAGAAGTGAACCATCGAATATTGAAAGTAGTAATAATGAGTTTACTATTTTATAAAACAACAGTTGTGGAAACTCGTCGAATAGTCAGCTGATTAAATTTACATTTTGTTGGATTTGGGTGTTTAGTAGGACGTGATTACGAATTCTCAGTTTGCTTCACACGTTTTATTGCTTTACTTTAACTATTGTATAAAGCAGTGTTTGGTTGAAAAAAATTCTACTAAAATATAATTGTACTGCTACGCGTCATATTTTTTTACTTTTAAATTGTGTTCTTTTTAATCAGAAGATTGTTATTATTTGAACGGTTGCCATTTTGATTGATGGGCATTGATGGAATAATAGAATACTTCATTGTAATTTAAGTTATTAATTAGCTTTTATCAGCAATAAATTCTCTAAATGCTTAGAGTACATTCTCAAATTAATCATGCCTTCACGGCTAATCGACGAATTGGTTACTGCTGAAGTAGACTTAAATGGCGTTTAATAATTACTCGATTTAAATTGGCCGTTATTATGAAAGTGTCCATTCTGAATTGGGTAGGCCTATATTATGTTACTATACTCACCTTGACACAGAGTCGCGCTGACCATAGATCGGGAGTCAGGAAATGTCATCATCAGCAGCAATCTGCAGTGATTGCTGTTTACCGCATCATTACTCGCTGTTGCTGACACCAAGGCCAGTCAGCACGTGCTATCAGGACTCTACCTAAACTCGCGTCTCAGGTGTTGGGGCTGGACCAGCGAGCACTAAAGACCAAGCAACTATACCAACTATACTCACATCAACTATACCAAGCAAAAGATGAAAGTGAAACTGGCTGCACAAGTGTTCAGTTCATCTGTCGCTGACTCACTTGATTACCTTTTAAAAAATAAGGTTCAAGGTTTTTAAGGTTGCTCAGCTACGATAGAGTTTTTGCGAAAGTTCGACATGCTATTTGACATCCTCAATTCAAGAAGCATTAAAGCGAAATATGGAAAACAAGCTTTGTACCCAGGCAATATAAGGAAGCATTCCGAAATACTCCTTAAAACCAAGACATACATTTCGCAACTAAAGGATAAACTTGGAATGCCTATACTACTTTCAAAGAGGAAAACAGGATTTCTTGGTTTCATTGCATGTATAGACAGTGCTTTAGCAATGTATGATGAATTTGTGAAGACAGAAAATGGACCACTTAAGTATTTACCACAATATAAAGTGAGCCAGGACCACCTAGAACGCCTTTTCGGTTACATTCGGTCTCGCGGAGGACACAACAACAATCCCACAGTTTACTAGCTCATTTAAAAGAATTTTGTTACATAGAGAGCTACAATAAAGTAACACGGGAAATGCACGTATACTAAACAAGACTTTGATATTCAGTATAAATAAAGCATCGTCCAACCAACAGACCAATGAAACAGATGACATCAATTAATTCTTCAACACCGGGCTGGCGATGTTTAGAAGATGAAGAACAGGAATTGTACACATCCGAGCAAGGCGAAACAGCTGAAGACGAAGAGTTTTTTCAAATCGTGCGCTGTACTTCAAACATTACCCGTGACATTGTAGAGTACATAGCAGGTTATGTAGTAAGATCTGTACGATCCAAAATTTTCTGTAACAGTTGTTCTGAACTTTTAGTTAGTCATAATTCACCAGCCAACAGTTTGATTCATTGTAAAAACCGAGGTGGCCTTGTCCAGCCTTCTGAGGGCGCAGTTAAACTTTGTTTGATTTGCGAGTCAGTAGTTAAAGTCCATATCAATTCAGGTACTGTTACCACAGTCAAGGACCTACCTGAGGTGATGACTGCAGCAGTACTAAGAAAATGTATTGCAGTTTATTTATTTCCAAATAGTGAACACTACTTAGAACAGGAGCCTGAAAACAACCATTTAGTTCTCTTGATAAAGGCACTGTGCAAAAAGTATTTCATTGTACGATTGCACCACTACTCTAAACGGTACAGTGAGGCAATGTTCAAAACTAAGATTAGAAACTATCTGACTAAAACAGTAACGTTTATGGGTCAATAATAATTAGATATATTTTCACTGTAAACTGTCAATCACATCTTAAATACATTTTTTGTTGTATTATATGATATTAAAACATTAAAAGTTATAAAAAAATGGTTGAGATGTGTAGACTACATAACAAGTTGTAAACTATTATATCAGTTTGCTATCTATGTTTATATATTATTGTTGTAAATAAAAAGAGTATAAAAATTCATTCGTTCATATAATTGAAAAAACCTATAACTTCAATCCAAAATATTATCTGAAGAAAGAATGAAAGAAAAGAAGGAAAGAATAAAATAACCAGGGTTTAATATTCAAAATGTTATTTACTACACGATATAAGACATGTGAAAACCACTATGGTCTGTAACATAATAGTGTTAGTTATATAAAAATAATAATTACTATACAATACAACACTAGGCAACGCGAAGCATAAGAAAGGTAGCACTGAGCGGGTGTCAGGCTCCGGGCAGCAGTTTGACCAGCGCGCCAACGCGACAGTTGCGATATCTGTACCTAAATTTCAAAAAAAAAGTATAAGTCGGATAAATTTTTAAAAATCTGATAAAAGATCGTCAGCTATTTGGCTTGAACTTTCCCGCTTACATCACGTTTCTGACCAAAAAATAAAAATTTTGGCAGCCGACTAACTTTTTGAAGTCAAGATTTTAAATTCAAATAAAAAACTAAACTTTAATTAATTGCACTAAATATAAGGAACTCATAATTAATATTTTTATTTGCACTAATGCCTTCCCAAACTAACACTCAATGCACATGCCAAGTTTCAGAATTTTATCTGAATCCTATCTAAGTCAAATAACGGTATATTTAATAACCGCGCATTAACAATTTCTGCGTCTTCAAGGCCGGTTTGTCGTTTCTATACTACCAGTTGCGGCGGCGGCGTGGCTTCACATCCCGTAATGGAGGTGGCCCCTCTATTGGTCTTTAGTGCTCGCTGGGCTGGACAGTGACCAGGTCTGGTGTCTGGTCGATGTAGAAAATATTAACGATGGAGGAGCAAACTGAAGATGTAAATCATATTACAAAAAGTGTGGGGTTATAAATTGATGACATAAATAACTGATAAAAAAAATGACAAACAACCAAGATCTACGTTTTAGCATTGACTATAGAAACAAGCAAACTGTCCAGTGCATTACATTTGCTGTAGACGCGCGCTTGTGCTCTTATCTAACGTTAGTTTTAAATAAGTGCTTGGGCGAATGTTGAATCGAGGTCCCTGTATTGTAACTACTGTATTACAATTCTCTGGATTTTAAACGTACTATTATTGTAAACTGTTGTATTTCTGACCTCTTCAAACAGAGATACTTTATCTCTATCGCAAATTTGAAGCATTTAAATAAATTATGTCCAGAACTATTTGCCGTAAGAGTAGGGTTCAGAGTTGTCGGTGACAACAGTGACTCGCGCGGTCTGCGGGAATGTTTTACCATTGCTTAAATGAAATGACACGTCATTTTTTTTACCATAAAAAATACTAGTAGCCTTTAAACAACTGAAAATAATTAAAATACCACTTTCACATCTGTAGGCTGTGTTAATGCATTTACAAGTCGCTCATTAAAGAACTCGCGTTAGTAAAAATAGTTCTTATAATCTAAAATAAAAACCAAATCCTCGAATTGTAATTTAAAAGTACCTAATTGTAAAAGGATACACTGCGTATTTTATGTATTGGACGATCTTAACAATTATTATTGCTAAAACGTGTCCAGTATTCAATATATTTATTAAAACATTCATTTTTTAAATCTATGCATATTTTAAGACTTTTCGGGTAGTGATTAAAAAGAGAGATGTAGAATGAAGCATGGTAACTGTAACAAACAGCAGACGGTAGGATCACGGCGAGGATGCGCACTATTTGGACATTTGGTGACGTCAATTGGTTTGATTGTTAACTCTTAACTACTGGTAACTAAATCCACCAATCACGTGGAAGCTTTCAGCTAAACTGTAAGCAAGCTATTTATTACTCACAGTTTGAATTAGAACGATGAAAATTAGAACAAAATTATTATGTTTGTTTGTTGTTGTTGCACACAATTGCCAACGCCCGCGTGACGTCATGCTAGCTGCACGTGATGCTTTCAGTTTGTTATTATTATTGATTATGCATGAGTAAGATGCCAATCTAAGAGATATGGGCGAACGAGTGTAGTCATTGTTACTAACTACAGTCGTTCCTAAGAAAGAGCTATTTATTAATAATCCAATAGCCAGGGCAACTTAAGGGGCCTACAGGGTGTAGTGATTGAACAACAATTAGTCTGTGCGCGTGGCAATGTTACTAATAACAGTACTACCAACAGATAATTAACATTTCTTCAAGATAACCGTTTTTGTAGACCAATGCTTTCATAATAGAGCCCCCTCTTCACTCCTCGCCTATGTACAGCTGTTATTTGCCGTGCGCCCAAACTAATTGTTCAATAAGCATATGGAATCCGAACCATGTAGTATTGGGTCTGATTTTCAGCTAACTAACAAGCCTGACACTCAGTTCTCTTCCCTCGTGCCATACGACATCTGAACTATGAACCTTGACCACAACCCAATATGGACACCCCAGACTTCTGTTCTCTAGTAGTGTCCACGTCGATGGCAACAATTGAGCAGGCGCCATGTCAATATTAAGAGGACTGAGCATAGAACCTATCGCCTACAATTTCCTCAACACTTTGTCCTCAAGTAAATAGTTTGGTTACATCACTGCGCCACTAGTTATGCCATTGTTATGGTGCGAAGTGTAAACTAATCCTAGAAAATGTTTATTGTAGCTCGAAAGTAAAAATAACCTAGCCTGAATAGTCAATAAACGTATGAATAGACTCAATATTTTGATATAAAACTAATAAGTTTTATAAGATAACAATTTAAATTTAAAAAAAACTTAAATAAAATATAATAAATTTATTTATCACTGTAAACAAAACAGTAAACTAATATAATTTATTCACCGTAATGCTATTGCAATAAAATTTTGACTATAATTTTGGAACTATCATATAAATAAGCAAATAGCCAAGAGGTACACTCAAAAGGAGCAACACACACCGCCTTTTGAACTTTTATAACTAGGAACCACGAGAGATTGCTCTATGTAAAGAAAAGGATCTTCTTAAACAACATTTATGTAATTTATTTAGAATCGAAGGAATCTAATGATGATTGTTCAAAGGAAAAACAGTGATTTGCAACAGTACTCGTAAGGTTTTATTTAAAAAAATTAAAATATGACAAATTAAACTACATAATTGTTCAAAAAAATTAACTAAAATTAAAATAATTTGAAGTGTTCTGTTGGCTTTCTGCTGTTTTCTGATATTGGTCGTTTGTATTATTGCACATCTCGTCAATCAATCAGTCAGAGTAGGTCGTATACCAGCAGGTGTGTTGAAGGAAAGATCCCAAAACTGTTTTGTAATGAAAATTAAACACTTCAAGGGTCTTTATGGTTGAAGTCAGCTAATTAGCATTCAAGGAATCAGGTCTTGGCCACACTGCCGGAATACTTATGTACCCAACAGCCGTAAATGACCAGACATGAGTTCAATGACATGACCAGTGTTGTCACCATACCTACTAATATACCCAACAGCCGTAACTGACCAGGCATGAGTTCAATGACATGGCCAGTGTTGTCACCATACCTACTGATATACCCAACAGCCGTAACTGACCAGGCATGAGTTCAATGACATGACCAGTGTTGTCACCATACCTACTAATATACCCAACAGCCGTAACTGACCAGGCATGAGTTCAATGACATGGCCAGTGTTGTCACCATACCTACTGATATACCCAACAGCCGTAACTGACCAGGCATGAGTTCAATGACATGACCAGTGTTGTCACCATACCTACTGATATACTCAACAGCCGTAACTGACCAGACATGAGTTCAGTGACATGACCAGTGTTGTCACCATACCTACTGATATACCCAACAGCCTAACTGACCAGGCATGAGTTCAATGACATGGCCAGTGTTGTCACCATACCTACTAATATACCCAACAGCCGTAACTGACCAGGCATGAGTTCAATGACATGACCAGTGTTGTCACCATACCCACTGGTATACCCAACAGCCTAACTGACCAGGCATGAGTTCAATGACATGGCCAGTGTTGTCACCATACCCACTGGTATACCCAACAGCCTAACTGACCAGGCATGAGTTCAATGACATGGCCAGTGTTGTCACCATACATACTAATATACCCAACAGCCGTAACTGACCAGGCATGAGTTCAATGACATGGCCAGTGTTGTCACCATACCCACTGGTATACCCAACAGCCTAATTGACCAGGCATGAGTTCAATGACATGGCCAGTGTTATCACCATACCCACTAATATACCGTACCCAACAGCCTAACTGACCAGGCATGAGTTCAATGACATGGACAGTGTTGTCACCGGCCGTAGAACGTTTGGCACACATTTTTGGCCGATTTGGAATGGCACGTTTGGCACAGTCATTAGAGGGGATTAAGAAGGGTCAACCTGTAAGTTTCAGAAAGGCACGATTGGCACACACCGCCCGGCCAGGTAGTAGCAGCCAGGTGGCCAGAATACGGGAAAATGGGAACTTTTTTGCCCCCGCAAATTCCCTGCTGTGGTGCTTATTGAAGTAAGCAACTAACCTAACCTAACCTAACCTAACCTGCGGTAGATCACAGCTGCTACCCAGGTAGATCAAGGATGCTACCCGAGTAGATCACGGCTGCTACCCAAGTAGATCACGGATGCTACCCAATTGGAACACGGATGCTACCCAAATAGATCATGATCTAACCTAACCTAACCTAACCTAACCTAACCTAACCTAACCTAGTGAGGTTTAAATTTAAAAATTTGTTATATCACGGGCAAATGACTGCCACGCAGAGTTGACGGGAATAATACAATTCCCGTTTTCCCTCGTTCGATGGCGTCTACCTGGTCGAGCGACTGTGCCAATCCTGCCTTTTCCAAGCAGGCGAGTTGACCCTACTTATTCCGCTCTAATGATTGTGCCAAAACTGCCATGGGCAGAAGGTCCAAAAATGTGTGCCAAACGTCCGATCCCCTTGTCACCATACCCACTGATATACCCAACAGCCGTAACTGACCAGGCATGAGTTCAATGACATGGCCAGTGTTGTCACCATACCTACTAATATACCCAACAGCCTAACTGACCAGGCATGAGTTCAATGACATGGCCAGTGTTGTCACCATACCCACTGGTATACCCAACAGCCTAACTGACCAGGCACGAGTTCAATGACATGACCAGTGTTGTCATCATACTCACTGATATACCCAACAGCCTAACTGACCAGGCATGAGTTCAATGACATGACTAGTGTTGTCACCATACCCACTGGTATACCCAACAGCCTAACTGACCAGGCATGAGTTCAATGACATGGCCAGTGTTGTCACCATACCCACTAATATACCCAACAGCCTAACTGACCAGGCATGAGTTCAATGACATGGCCAGTATTGTCACCATACCTACTGATATACCCAACAGCCTAACTGACCAGGCATGAGTTCAATGACATGACCAGTGTTGTCACCATACCTACTGATATACTCAACAGCCTAACTGACCAGGCATGAGTTCAATGACATGACCAGTGTTGTCACCATACCCACTGGTATACCCAACAGCCTAACTGACCAGGCATGAGTTCAATGACATGGCCAGTGTTGTCACCATACCCACTGGTATACCCAACAGCCTAACTGACCAGGCATGAGTTCAATGACATGACCAGTGTTGTCACCATACCCACTGGTATACCCAACAGCCTAACTGACCAGGCATGAGTTCAATGACATGGCCAGTGTTGTCACCATACCTACTGATATACCCAACAGCCTAACTGACCAGGCACGAGTTCAATGACATGACCAGTGTTGTCACCATACCCACTGATATACTCAACAGCCGTAACTGACCAGACAAGAGTTCAATGACATGGCCAGTGTTGTCACCATACCTACTGATATACTCAACAGCCTAACTGACCAGGCATGAGTTTAATGACATGGTCAGTGTTGTCACCATACCTACTGATATACTCAACAGCCGTAACTGACCAGGCATGAGTTCAATGACATGGCCAGTGTTGTCACCATACCTACTGATATACTCAACAGCCGTAACTGACCAGACATGAGTTCAATGACATGGTCAGTGTTGTCACCATACCCACTGGTATACCCAACAGCCTAACTGACCAGACATGAGTTCAATGACATGGTGAGTGTTCACCATACCCACTGGTATACCCAACAGCCTAACTGACCAGGCACGAGTTGAATGACATAACCAGTTTTGTCACCATACCCACTAATATACCCAACAGCCGTAACTGACCAGGCATGAATTCAATGACATGGCCAGTGTTGTCACCATACCCACTGATATATCCAACAGCCTAACTGACCAGGCATGAGTTCAATGACATGACCAGTGTTGTCACCATACCCACTGATATACCCAATAGCCTTAACTGACCAGACATGAGTTCAATGACATGACCAGTTTTGTCACCATACCCACTGATATACCCAACAGCCGTAACTGACTGGACATGAGTTCAGTGACATGAGCAGTGTTGTCAACATACCCACTGATATGCCCAACAGTCTAACTGATCATACATGAGTTCAATGACATGACTATTGTTATTTATTATTATTATTATTTATCTCTTTAGTCGTATTTATTTATGAGAAAGTATTTATACTTTTAATCTATATAAGAAAATGAAGAGAGCTCAAAGACCCCCACAGTGAACTTTATAATGGATTGAACTGCTTTGGTGTAAATGGTCTCTTAACTGTATCAAAGCATGTAAATAAAATAAAATAAAAATAAAAAATGACCAGTGTTGTCACCATACCCACTGATATACCCAACAGCCGTAACTGACTGGACATGAGTTCAATTACGAGTACATGGCCAGTGTTGTCACCAAAGAATTACTTGTATAAAGCATAGCTTACTAATTTGGTCATAATTGATTGAGAAGTATAAACAAGCAAATTCGTAATATTTAAAAAAAAGGCTCATGACAAAATGATATCTTATTCCAATATATAAAAAATAATCTTTCCACGATGTAATGTAAGGTTGTAAAAGGTTGCAGACTAGAAAGGTATTCATTTGTATGATACAAAATAATTAGTTTTCAATTAAATTTCCGATTTATACTACCTATTCTTTAGTTGGTGGCTATCACTTCTCTTCCACTCGTATTTGCAGTACAAGCTGTCGTGTACGGTTCTCCTACACGATATATACATTTTCTGGGGATGACTCCCAGATCCTATCGTTTATATATTTGAAGTATACTAATAAGGTACAATAGTCGCTTATCGCTCGTTGCCATATTGGCTGAGCTCAGCCTAATTAAAAATTGTTTCGTGGCATATAATTTAATTAAGAAAATTTGTATACCAAAAATGTCTAGTTTGTTTATCAAAATCATAGTTTATATCTTGTACTAGGCACTTATAACTTGAAACGTAAAGATGCATTTATTTTATTTTGATATAATAAAGAACAAAAATTAGTTTATTTTCTTTTATAATTTATCAGTACATTAAAACTTTCGTACTCGGTCACATCACATTCAGCAAGACGTTTAGGGGGGGGGGGGGTGGAATTACCTATGTCTAGTTCTGAGGTTTTAGAGCTTGTTCCTATATTCATATTTAAATATGAACCTAAAGAATATTTCCATTAATTTTATGTTCTCAGGTCGACAGTAGGCACATGCTTTGAGATGGCCTATGAACTATAAATGAATATAGCCTATAAATACACAAATTTGTTAACGTTTTGCTTAACAAGTGGTCAATGCTTCTAGTGTCGTTGTAGGTTCATTCTCTGTGAATAAGTTAATTTATTAATTACGTCGTTAAACAGAAGTGATATTGAGAATTCAGATGAAATAAAGTTGTGTTGTTTTTGTTCTGGAAGTTTTTGCCGAAAATGTGTTATTTAGAGAAAGGAACTTTTTTAGTTAACATTTTTCTCAACTTGTATTTATACTTGAACGTACAATAATACACTAAAATTCATACATTTAGTAGCAATGAAATATAGAGTGTATAAACATCAATATTATAACAACATATTTTCATTCAGTCCTAAGTAATATTTACCAGAATAAAATTAAACTACAAATGACAAGAATTGTAACGACAAAGCGGCTCCAGAAGCTCCCATTGCCGACTTGGAAACACGACGCAGCAATCGCTGGACGATGGACTAGAATGGATTCGTATCAAGATGGAAATGTCGACAAATGTCGCCGCCGACTGCTAGTCATGCAATTTAAATTGATAGGAACGTGGGAATCTAACCCGTGCTTCTCTAATGAACTCGTCAATCTGTGACAGACACCTACGATGGCATCGCCACAGATCAAACCGCACTCACAATGCTCAAATTGTATCTAATAGTTAGTTCATTTGCAAAACTATCATTATGTTCTGCATTTATTATTTAGAGAAACATATTAAGTCACTATAGTGAGCCCAAAGTAAATAGGCCTAATGCATGACCATAATTTTCGGCAGGTATTTCGTTAACCAATGTTTAATTAAAACTTCGAGTGGCTTTTAGAGTGGAGAGATGACACAGTTCCCCTTACCTGCTTTAACAGGCTCATGTCTGTTCTGTAGGCTAGTTGGACCTCATGACTTCCGAACCACGAGAGCAGCGTAGGGGTAAAAACTTCATGGTCACACCGGGTCCACCGGGAGTCAACCACCGGAGGCACAAGTAGATGTTTCATGATATTAGTTACAGAAAAATATTAGTTGAAAATATCTAATAGGCCTATTAAATATTACTAATATTTTTCTCCATAGGTTTAATATTAGTGGTTTCAGTCATTCAGTATTCAGTCAGAGAGGCCGAGGGCGAATGTTTGTTTATTTGTCATACAGCCTTGTCACCAATCAGAAAGGTGTTTGGATATTACCTAATATTTCTGTAAAATTGGATATATGTTTGCATTCACGCTAATATTAATACTGTGTATCAGGAATAGCAAGGGATAATATTTCTTGTGCCAAGATTACTCTAGAAGACCAGTCAGCAGTCAGCACCAGTTAGGGATGTGCCAACCTGCTACTTTTGCTTAACTGATGTAATTGTTCAATTTTCCAGCGCATATCAGTTTAATTTAACTGATGAGAATTAACAGGAAGTGCTCAGTCGGCATTCTGTTATTGTTGAAACTAACTGCAACAGCCCAAAGGAATTATTTTGAAGCAGTAGGTTTCTGTTACTCCATGAATGTCAATAAGTTTAGAGTTTGAAACACGAACACGTTTAATTTAACTGGTGCCAAGAAACAGCATGTTTAACAAACATTAATATAAATAAATAAATATGCTAAGCATTCTAAATTCTCCATTTCAATACCTATAACATTATGACGAATCAAATAATATCGGACGAATCACGGTAACTAGAATAATACGGTAGGGTTCACGCGCATGGTGCGCAGTAAATCTTGGTGTCAATGACGTCACACAGACATATCAGCTGGTTCATCGGTTAAACTGAATGTAGTAATAATCAGTAACTGCTTTTCTTAAATCACTATTTTCATTAACCACAAACATTAACCACAAACATAATACCCGTTAATAACTATTATTAATGTTATACAAAACTTTCATTGATAATATTATTAATGAGTATATTATATTGATGTTTGTTTAACGGTTGGTTAATATTAAAAGGTGGCTCCATCGGCTTGTCCAAATAATCCAATTAAAATATGGTCGTTTAGTTTTTATTTGGAAATGTATCAATAAATAACAACTGTCAAGTATTGAAACAGCTGTTTATATTGATAATAATAAATATAATTTAGTCTTGAATTATTACAATTATATTGATTTATTTAAATAAAAAAAAAAACAGTTCTTTTGTCTGAAAATGTTCTATTTTTATTTAATTTGGCCAAATTTCAGTAATAATAATATAAAATAGTATTATTCTAAGTATTTTTTAGTGTTTTAGTAATAGTTATTAACCGGTTAAAGCCTAGTTGTTAATGAAAACAGTGATCTAAGAAAAGCAGTTAATGATTATTACTACATTCAGTTTAACCGATGAACCAGCTGATACGTCTGTGTGACGTCATTGACACCAAGATTTACTGCGCATCATGCGCGTGAACCCTACCGTATTATTCTAGTTACCGTGGGACGAATCATAATGATATCGGAAAAATACATAAAATATCGGCTTATTTGTTAGAAATTGATCTTAGGTAGACCGAAAATGGCCGGCCATTCCAGCCCTCCTGTACGTGATGGTCCTATTTTCTTTGCCTACTTACCATCCCACCATCGTAGTGAAAGAACTTCACCGTGCTCCGTGGGTGGGCGGTGACGAAAGCCGCCGAAAGTAGCACCCCGTTGATCGGAACAAAGGCTGTGTTGAACGTTAGTATTGTATAGCAAGAGGCCAATCTTCCTGACCTACCAGCCTACTTGCACTGTACTGGACAGTCATCCCGACGTGAATGAAGATTAATTATGTGCGGAAGACCCTTGATACACTACCTGTTGTTATTAGATTTTACTTTGTTTCCTCTGGGTGAAGAAAAAACTATCCATCCGTAAATGTATCATTCAGCAAAACTCATCTTGGAGTGGTGTCCCTTGATTAGACAACACGTTATCTTCTCTTGGAGCGGTGTCCCTTGATAAGATAATATGTCTTCTTCTCTTGGAGTGGTGTCCCTTGATTAGACAACACGTTATCTTCTCTTGGAGCGGTGTCCCTTGATTAGATAAAATGTCTTCTTCTCTTGGAGTGGTGTCCCTTGATTAGACATGTCATCTTCTCTTGGATTGGTGTCCCTTGATTACACAGTATGCTATCTCTTCTAGTATGGCATTCCTTGGTTTAAAATTTTTTTACTATAAATGAGAGGCCGATCTCCTTCTAAACCTTACTCTGCCCATTCCTCCTAGACTATTGGTCTCTGCTAGGAACTTATTCAGACAGAGTAAGGGGGCAAACCAGAACAGTAGAAGGTGAATATTACTGATAAATCTTCCGGACTAGGCCGGATTCGAACCAGTGCTTTCTCTAACCCAAGCTCAAAGTCCTACCACCTTAGACCGCTCGGCCACCGGCTCGCCCAAGACAACATTTCATCTCTTCTTTATGTTTTGGTATGGTGTTCCTTGATTAGACAACATGCTATCTCTTCTTGGTGTGGTGTCCATTGGTTAAACAACACGTTATATTCTCTTGGAGTGGTGTCCCTTAATTAGACAACATGCCATCTTCTCTTGGTGTGGTGTCCATGGATTAGGAGACATGTTTTCTTCTCTGGAAATGGTGTCCTTTGATTAGACAACACATTATCGGCGCTTGGAGTGGTGTCCCTTGATTGGTCAGTATGCTATCCTTCTATTTTGGCGTTCCTTGATTAGACAACATGTCATGTCTTCTTTATGTTTGGTGTGATGTTTCTTGATTAGACAATATGTTATCTCTTCTTGGTGTGGTGTCCCTTGAGCAGACTACATGTCATCTCTTCTTTGTGTTTTGTTATGATGTCTCTTGTTTAGACAACACGTTATCTTCTCTTGGAGTGGTGTCCCTTGATTAGACAGCATGCTATCTCTTCTAGTGTGGCGTTCCTTGATTAAACAACAAGTCATCTATTCTTTATGTTTTGGTGTGGTGTCCTTTGATTAGACAACACGTTATCTTCTCTCGGTGTGGGGTCTCTTGATAGAAAATACCTTTTCTTTTCTTGGTGTTATGTCCCTTGATTATAACTCATAATATTCCTTGGTGTGGTGTCTTTTGATAGACAACACCTTGTCTTCTCTTGGAGTGGTATCCCTTGATTAAAAACGGCTTAAATTCCTTGGTTTGGTGACCCCTAATTAGACAGCACGATAAATTTGTCTCGTAGTGGTGTCCCTTGATTAGATTACAAGTTATCTTCTCTTAGTGTGGCGTTGCTTGATTAGACAACACGTTATTTTCTCTTAATGTGGTGTTGCTTGATTAGACAACACGTTATCATCTCTCGTAGTGGTGTCCCTTGATTAGACTACAAGTTATCTTCTCTTGATGTGGTGTCTTATGATAGACAATACAATACCTTGTCTTCTTTTAGTTTCTTGATGTTCCATGGTGAACTATTTGTGGTTGGTTGTTAGATGATAAGATGATTTCTATGTATTGGAATACACGAAAAATGTGTACAGCGAAAAATGCGTACACCAGAAATCTTGCGAAATATGCGTACAGGATCAAGTTTTGACAGATAACGAGCGTAACCTATGACGTCACAACAATTAGATAGGCGAAAAATGTGTACAACTTGTAGGGCAAATGGATCTTTTACAACAATTGAATTATATAAATGCGTTTACCTCTAAAATAAATATGAATCTTAGTTTCTTGGGATTGGAGAACCTAACCTAACCTAATTTCGCTGTACGCATCTTTCATGCCACCGGGGAGAATACTTACCCTCGTCAAATACCACTATTTCCTTCTGTACGCATATTTCGCTGTACGCATCTTTCGTGCCACCATGTATTGAGTCTCTTGATTCTCTACGTGCTATAATTACCTCTTATTCAAACGAAGAGATGTGTTTTTCTTCCTAAACTTACCAATAACAATATATTACACGGAATAATTTTGTATTTAAACTCCACTCGGTCTGCAAGTTCAAAACACGTCTTAAGTTGCACGTTTGAGATACATTAAATTTATCAGTCACTCTACTAATTACCTACGATTAGTAGGTAGGCTAGTTATGTAATAATGGATAATAGTGTCGAGATATGAGAAAATAGCCTTCTTTAATCGATAGTAATATGGATTGTATTTTAATAACATTCTGTTATACTATTTGAACTGATGTTTATGTGAAAAAAGTAAATAAATAGACACATCCTATCTAGGTTTAGAATCTGCCAACAGAAATAGCGTGTAATGGCGAATTCACCGAACAAACATGTACAGACACTTTGATTCGTGTAATTTAGAGAATCTGGACGGTAAGATCGGTAAACAAGGGAGAGGATCGGTGGCTGGAGGTGAAGGCGGAGGTCTCATCAGAGAGGCGGCACCTTGCAGACTGATTACCGAGGAGCCGCACTCCAGTACGTGAAAGGTTGCTTGGCCCCATCAGATACGGCTGGCGTTGGGGGTCTGGGGTTACTTCACAACATGTAAGTGCTCGATCAGATGTCTCAGCCCTAAAATGGAAACCCTTATCTTCTCAGATTTCTTCGTCAAAACTAACACGCTTTTGGTTTTGACGGCTCCATTGGAGAAAGAGCTTTAACTAAGCTCTTTATGGACGGTTTAAGTGGTTTTAATCCCTTTTTGGGAGAAATGGTTGTTGCTAAAGCCGAAGCTAATTGGTTTTGTTAGTAGAGAATTGTAGTGTTATGTATTAAATAAAATATGACTTTTTTTGAAGGAGCACAAGAGAAATATTTACAGTATCACTTCAAACCCCAAGAAAGCCGTTATGGTAAAAATATGGATTAAAATGAATTTATATTAATACAGTAAGCCCAATGACATGCAAATAGTCAGGGATTGTCGGCTGATTTAAGCCGCGTTTTCACTAGGCAATTTTTTTAGTACAATTGTGTTTTACACCCAAGTTGCACTACAAGTTTGAAAACGAAATTATACAAGATGTTTAATGCAGTAAAACTTTTCGTGTTTTGCGACAGGTTACAGCCTTCCCGGCCCGAGTCGGTAATAATATAAGGAATCGGTGTTTCTTGATTTTTTTGTTTCATAAACTTGTTGAAACTTGGTATGCGTCGTTCAATTTGTTATAAAACATTGTTGTCCAATGTTGCAACTTATATTGGTTGTACAGCATGCAACCACACACGCGTAGTCAGCGGCCATCAGGTGCATACAACTGTTGTACAGGAAAGTGATTTAGGTAAATGTCCTACAACAAATGTTGAAAAAAGTGCAATGGACAAAAGTTAAGTTTTATAAAACAAAAGTTGATCAAACATGTTTAACAAACAAAAGTTAATTAATGAAGTTGCATAGTGTAAACGCGGCGTTTGAAATTGTATCTTGTTTTGGAATGGTATGGTAAACGAATTTGAGCTTAACCCAACTTAATGCTTATGAAGAATAAATACAAAAATACTCGTATTTATCAGTTCAATTTGAAACTGGTTAATTAAATAAAATTTGGGGACTTTAAAATCGTATAGTTCTATGACTAAAGTATCACTCTAGAGATGCAGTTCCAACTTACTGGGAGTGGTTTCATGAAGCTTGTCTTATTACGACTGCTACTCAACATAATTAAATGTATTACCCTGCCTCTATTTCGGCAGCGGCGTTTCATCAGCAGTCACCAGCTGGTAAGGCCAATCATTTCATCTACCATGACCTTGTTCTCGTTCGTTTTTAGGCTGTGGTTGTTTATGTTATCAGTAAGGCGTGTTTCAGTTACATGAATAGGTGATTGTAATTTATTCAGAACTAAATATTCGTAATTAATCGTGGTGCTTGCCAACTGGGTGAAGGACGGTTTAATATTGTTTAATAATTGTTTTCTGCTGTGTTTCGTGCCGCTAATTGTTCTCTTCTAAGTGAGTGTGTCTGAACGGTGCTCATATTCAACTCTCCTTTATGGAGCTTTTCTCTGTCTTTCTTTTATATCCTCAATCAATCAGCAATATTGTCCATTGTATATCGAGTATTCTTTTAGCTAAATTTTAATACTATGGTCGTTCATCTCTTTCGTTTTCTCCTCACTACATTATGTATGATCACCTCTATTTGCATTTATCACGTCTATCCACCCTTTTTTCCACTAAAAGTCGTTTCGTACTAGTTGCCTTGTATAAGGACACAGGGAAATTAATTTCATCTTCTCTTCCAGAAATCTGACGAGTGATGACGCCCATACACGTACAGTGTCATTGCCCCACCTGCCCACCCTGCACGTACAGTGGTATTGACCCACACGCTCACCCCTACACTTACAGTGGTATTGACCCACCCGCCCACCTATACACGTACAGAGGTATTGACCCACCGGCCCACCCATACACGTACAGTGGTATTGACCCACCGGCCCACCCATACACGTACAGTGGTATTGACCCACACGCTCACCCCTACACTTACAGTGGAAGTGACCCACCCGCCCACCTATACACGTATAGTGGTATTGACGCACCGGCCCACCCATACACGTACAGTGGTATTGACCCACCCGCCCAACCATACACGTACAGTGGTATTGACGCACCGGCCCACCCATACACGTACAGTGGTATTGACCACCCGCCCAACCATACACGTACAGTGGTATTGACCCACCCGCCCAACCATACACGTACAGTGGTATTGACCCACCCGCCCAACCATACACGTACAGTGGTATTGACCCACCCGCCCAACCATACACGTACAGTGGTATTAACCGATAAATGTTAATTCGTGACCCAATGTCTTATGATGTATATTTTTAAGCCATTAGTAAATCCGTGAGATCTACGCCCTGCAGTTACGTTTTTATAGATATTGCAATTGCTATTTCTCTAATTGTATCCTTTATTAACACTGCTGATGTACTTTGTCTCCGCCTATAATGAAGACTTCCTTTGATACATCTTGGCTTGTGTCAAAATTTCTATACATAGACAATGTCCTCCGCACTTGTACATTAGTTGCTGGGTGGAATTAAAATGTTGTATACAGACTGTCGTAAGTAATAATACATGAACAATCCGGAATATGTTGTGTCTTATAGAGAGAGACCTGTCTTGGTGTTGGAAGATGTGATCAAGCTTGCCCCAGGGAAGGGGAGCGGTGCCGCTCACACACAGCGCCCCATTACAAGAATAATAAATAGAGCCGCGCCGCTCGAAATGGGTTCTGGGAAGGCCCACCCCCGGCCTTTGTGTAGGTGGGTGGGGTAATGCTGGATGGTTGATGCTGATGAGGCAATCACGTTGTACCACGCTTCTTGTCCCTCGTTTGATGTGGATTGTTTTATTTATCACGCCTCTCCTCAGGTGTTTGGAGGTTCGATTACCCAATTGTTACCTCCCGTGAGACCCGAATACTCTCATGCTCTTTCAGAAGGAAGTATAAATATGGAAAATAAACGATTGTTTCCGCGTTAAAAACTGGATAGTTGTGTACATTATTCTACTTGCTTTTTGTTACCTTTTGTTCTGAGCAATGCCATCTTAGAACAAAAATTTGTCTTTTTTCGCTCTCTAGGCGCGTCTCCACCTACGAACATGTTCGTACGGAACGTGGCCACAAACAAAAAAATATTTAAGATTTAGTTGCCCAAACATTTTTCTAGAACTTTTAATATCTTGCGGAAAACAAATCAGTGTTTGATAATGGAGACGTAGATTTGGACATCGTGAACAACCCCACCACAACGATCAGAATGTTCGAAGTAGAAGGTGTCGAAGTAGAATTTTCGAAAATTTTAATCCACGAAGAAAATGTGAAATATAAATCACAAGATTTGGAGAGATCTGTTAAAAACAGGAACAGTAACATAAACACCCTTCGGTGATTTTGCAACGCCAACCTTGGACATCGCCATGCAGGATACTTGCGGTGATTATCTGATCACGTTGTTGTTGGTCGTGTCACATTATTCAACCGTTATGTGTTGTCTAAGTGAACGTGTGTATCAGATACAACTAACTGGCGTCCTGGTTAGCCTTCGTCCTCGAATCCTGTTGGTTGACATCATCGTAGTGAAATGAGGATGATATCACTATTACTTTGTTGTTTGTAAAATCAGACATTATGGCCTAAGTTTGTAAATCAATTTCAACGTCAGTTAGATCTTTCATTGTGATCAATAAATACCTATAAATATGCCTCCAACTAGTATTTCAATTCTTTCCATAGAAGTTCGTTGCACATTCCTTACACCTTGTTTTAAGCTTGTCTTGGTATTGAGAGATTTCAAGAGTTTTGGATAAAATCGAATAGGTAATTAGTAAAATGTATCGAAACCACTTTAGCAAAGAATGCATAGTCACGTACATTATGCCATTGTCATTACCAATATTGGAGTGTTAAGTATCTTCAAATTTCAGAGAACTATAAATTCTAATACCTATGTTTTCTGTACCTATAATAAACTGTACTTTCTAAGCAGCCTACCAACTAAGCTCAAGGAAACGTCTACTATGGACCATGCTGTAAGTAAGTACTTAGCCTACTTACACCATGCTTTGGACGATTCTTGTCTGGACAAAGCTTGGATACAGTACTCTCTTTTCTGAAAACATAAGTAAATATCAATTTCTCTGTTGAAGGATTGAATTCGATTGGATGATACATTTTTTTTTTTTAAATTTGGATGGATTTATTAATTTTTGTTGACATTAACGTTGTTAAAACTATATGTTTTTGGTAAACATAAAATGTAAAAAGTAAAGATAAAATCATAAATATAAAAACTAAATATTTATATTAATGATTTTATATTTACTTTATTAATAAAGCGAATCTTTTATAACTATCAGATAGTTGGTTCTCACCAGATATACATTTTAGGAATAAATATTTTGTGTAGATTCTGAGTTATCTTTAGATAGATACAAAATTTAAACAACACCCAGTGATAACAGTATTTAAACATTACCCAGCCACTGTACCGTCAAAGTTATATGTCTGTAAATGGTAAATACCGTCAAGTGTCGTACGTAGACAAGTGTAAAAAGAATAAAAAAAGGGTAAAGAGTATGTAAATATTTCCCAGCGAGTGTACCGTCAAAGTTATATGTCTGTAAATGGTAAATACCGTCAAGTGTCGTACGTAGACAAGTGTAAAAAGAATTAAAAAGGGTAAAGAGTATGTAAATATTTCCCAGCGAGTGTACCGTCAAAGTTATATGTCTGTAAATGGTAAATACCGTCAAGTGTCGTACGTAGACAAGTGTAAAAAGAATTAAAAAAGGGTAAAGAGTATGTAAATATTTCCCAGCGAGTGTATAAATATGGAAAATAAACGATTGTTTCCGTGTTAAAAACTGGATAGTTGTGTACATTATTCTACTTGCTTTTTGTTACCTTTTGTTCTGAGCAATGCCATCTTAGAACAAAAATTTGTCTTTTTTCGCTCTCTAGGCGCGTCTCCACCTACGAACATGTTCGTCGTTAGAAACCATGAATTACCGTCAAAGTTATTAGCATAGGAAGAGTGTAAGTAAACATCATCCAGTGAGTGTTCTTCCAAAGTTGTAGACATGTGAATGGTGCTCTGGTGTGTCTCTCTTCAAGAGCTTCAAACAGTTCATCAATATGTTTAGGGATTCCTTCATCAGACTCAAGTCGTTATGACCACTTACTCTGGATTTTGCCTTTAGAGTGGAAGAAGTCTGTTTTTAAAAGTACTTCATACATTTATGTAAATCTTTTGAATTATTTTTGAAAGCAAGACAATGTTACAAAATCGCTTTGGCCTGGAGGACAAATGGTTTACGAGATAAGTTTAAGGATTCAACAGGACTCGTTCATATTTATTTTCTTCCTAAGTGACTTTAGAAACTAGGATTAGCAGAAATTTCACTTTTAGTTTCTTTATTAAAACCTTTTAATAATTTTAACTTTACACAAGACGAAAAATTTTTTTAAATATATACAAAAAATTATGTGTCTATAAAATCGACTGATGATACTTTTCCGTTACTGTGATCGTATAGGATAGGCACACAGATCTTACTAACAACCTCAATGTTAGTTTGCGCAACAATTACAGACATGTTCGTAAGTTTGCCTTGCCAGGTAAATTACGATGAAATCCAAATACCTTTGTGAAACACTGCAACTCCCTGATCTACTTGCCATTGATCCATCGTGCGTGCTGAGTATTGCAAGTGGTTCGCCAATAAGCCCATGTTGTTAATATCCTATGTGCGCACGGCACGGGACTCACCCCTGACCTGTCTGTCGGTGACGCAAGCTCCAGCTGTAAGTTGCCCAAGAGACTGGTTGTGTTAGAAAGCAACCGATTGGTAGAAGTTAGAACAATATCAGATTTAGTGATAAGTTTTGGAGTCAGTACTTGGTATGAGCACAACGAGTTATTTGGAAGAGCAAAAAAAAATGATTTGTCTCACGATCTGTGAAGTGCAGATTGCATGTCTGTGGCTGAAGAAGATGGTGCTTTTTGCAGCACGTGGGAACGGAAAGTGGGAGGTCTGCGAACCAATTACCTCACGTGACCAAGAGAACCTAGATTCGCTCCAGTAGTTTTCGTTTTTTTTCTTGAACCACCCAAAAGGCTATCTTGTGTTCGCACTGAGATAAAAACTGAGTTCGGTTGGTTGCGTTTTGTTGATTATCCCGAGTGCTCTCTTGGACCTTTTGGCCTTCAGTAAATAAAAGCAGAGAGTCGCCTTTTCAACAGTTTCTACACCGTCATTGACCTGGCACCTTTAATCATATATGTCGAGTAGTGTAATGAAGTAAATAGTATGTTCCTTTTTAAACTTCACAAACTGTTTTTATCTATGGGATGTATCCATTGGAAATCATGAATCGATGGGAGGGTGTGTTAGTTCGTCATATACCATGTATCAGCCGGAGTGTGGGTGGGTCCTTTAGAAACCATGTATTAATCGAAAGGTGGGTGGGTTTGTTTGAACACACATATCAACCGGAGAGTGATATGTGGCTGGATCCGGAGGGTGGTAGGTTCGTTAGAAACCATGTATCAATCGAATGTTGGGTGGGTGTGATAGAAAAAATGTATCGATGGGAAGGATGGTGGGTTCGTTAGAAACCATATGTCGATTGGAGAGTTGGGATGGTCTTCAGAAACCATGAATCGATGGGAGGGTGTGTGGGTCACTCAGCAACATGTATAAACCGGGGGATGGCTGGGTTCGTTAGAAACTATGCATAAATCAAATGGTGGGTGGGTTTGATAGAAAACAAGTATCAATAGGAAGTGTGGGTTGTCTCGTTAGAAACTATAAATCAATGGGAGATTGAGTGGGTCCGCCATTACATTACAACCATTACTGTCTGTTCTTTGTCGATTGAAATATAAATGTAATTTTATGGTAATGAAAATAAATTAATGAAATGCAAATAATAGTAAGAAGGTTCTTGAAGGCTGAAGCTTGTGTGCCGTGAAAGAGATTGAGATTTGTTTTATTAGAAAAAGAATATTATTCAGTTTCTGACTATTTACAAGATACAATAATAGATAGTAAGCATAAGTTACATAGTTATAATTTATGAATTGTAAATAGTTTATATTAATGAAATGTTGTGTAATAGGTTAAGGAAGACGTTTGTCAATGACAATCTTGTTTTTATGACAATAAACTTTATTTGATATTTTTAGTTTTTTAATTACTTTAAAATAATTATACTAGTACTGCTTTGTCGTATAAAAGAAATAATTTAAAAAAAAATAATAAAATTCAGTATGTTCTCAATGACTAACTTTTATTTATATTTTTAACGTTATTTTACATACATCAAGTGTCTCAAATCACTCAAAGATACCCTTTCTATTATCAACAATATTTTAACCGCTCACAATTCTTACATGCGGTGATTCTCCTCGCAGAAGGAGGTAAGGAGCATCATCAATAGTCAGGCTGGTGTCTGTCAAGTCCTCAGGACACAAGAACCAAATAGTTGATATTCCTGTCGACGAGAGGGCCGTACTATGCCGCTTCAATATACATTACTCTGTTTCACAACTTTGGTATGGTTGGGTTTATGTATATTCTGTTCTGAGAGCTTAAAGAAAGACTTCTGACGAGAATGTCTGTGCAAGATTTAACGAAATGAATTAGATCTATTAACGGATTCAGTTTCACAATCAATCATTTATTATATGGAATATTAGTGGCTAAAAAACTAGTAATATTTGTTGGTTTTCACGTTGTATTTCATGTAAACAACATTACGTTGTAAGCCTAACTAATCAGGAAAATAGCATTAGTGTTATTATCGCATTTAGTTGTCTTATCTGATTGAAGCAATGTTGATTTTCCAAACAATTTTTTTAAAATCACTCTTTCCAGAGATTGAAACATGATGATCATCTAGTGTTGATTACTCATTCAATCGTCATTGCAATAAACAATTAAATTGAAACCACAGGAAGTGGTAAAATAAACAAAATTAGTAGGCCTATGGACATAATCAAAATTAGTAGGCCTATGGACATAATCAAAATTATTAGGCTAATGAACATAATCAAAATTAGAAGACCAATGGACGTAATCAAAATTAGTAAGCCTATTGACATAATCAAAATTAGTAGGCTTATGGATATAATCGAAATTAGTAAGCCTATTGACATAATTAAAATTAGTAGGCCTATGGACTTAATCAAAATTAGTAGGCCTATGGACTTAATCAAAATTAGTAAGCCTATTGACATAATTAAAATTAGTAGGCCTATGGACTTAATCAAAATTAGTAAGCCTATTGACATAATCAAAATTAGTAAGCCTATTGACATAATTAAAATTAGTAGGCCTATGGACTTAATCAAAATTAGTAGGCCTATGGACATAATCAAATTTAGTAGGCCTATGGACATAATCAAAATTAGTAAGCCTATTGACATAATCAAAATTAGAAGGCCTATGGATATAATCATAATTAGTAGACCTATGGACATAATCAAAATTAGTAAGCCTATTGACATAATCAAAATTAGTAGGCCTATGGACATAATCAAAATTAGTAAGCCTATTGACATAATCAAAATTATAATGCCTATGGACATAATCATAATTAGTAGGCATATGGACATAATCAAAATTAGTAGGTCTATGGACATTATCAAAATTAGTAGGTCTATGGACATTATCAAAATTAGTAAGCCTATTGACATAATCAAAATTAGTAGGCCTATGGACATAATCATAATTAGTAGACCTATGGACATAATCAAAATTAGTAAGCCTATTGACATAATCAAAATTAGTAGGCCTATGGACATAATCAAAATTAGTAAGCCTATTGACATAATCAAAATTAGAAGGCCTATGGACATAATCATAATTAGTAGACCTATGGACATAATCAAAATTAGTAAGCCTATTGACATAATCAAAATTATGAGGCCTATGGACATAATCATAATTAGTAGGCATATGGACATAATCAAAATTAGTAGGCATATGGACATAATCAAAATTAGTAGGTCTATGGACATTATCAAAATTAGTAAGCCTATTGACATAATCAAAATTAGTAGGCCTATGGACATAATCAAAATTAGTAAGCCTATTGACATAATCAAAATTAGAAGGCCTATGGACATAATCATAATTTGTAGGCCTATGGACATAATCAAAATCAGTAGATTTATGGACATAATCAAAATTAGTAGGCATAATTAAACTTGGAAATAATTAAAATTGGATTGAAATGAGTGTACATTTAAAACTAAAATCGATTTTATAGATTCAGTAATTTTATTTTAAATACAATGTTATGCTCACATGTTTAAAAAGTCAATTAAGTCGTAAACACGTTCGCCACCTATGCAAGCATGACCCGGCCACCCATGCACGCATTTAAAAATTATTTGCTTGCTTATTGTCCTAAATAAAAATGTTACTGTGTTTTATATACGTGTTGAAGACACCATAGTGTAAATAAAATCAAATCACTTTATTCCTATCAAAATAATTACAGTTAACTTTCATTATGTGTACGGAATCTTGACAACGTAAGGTTTTGAATTTTACCACAAACCATACCTAATGAAATGCCGTACTTGGTACATCGCACCGCAACTACTGCACTCCCAAACGAACGGCTTATGAATTACACCCATGACCCTTGTGCTGATAACATCCACCCAAACACTTGCAGTGGTAATGAACCTCCCACCCACCCATACACTTGCAGTGGTGATGAACTTTCCACCTAATTCATACACGTGAAGTGATGATGAACCTCCTACCCACCCATACACGTGTATTGGCGATGAATCACTCATCCACCCATTGACACATCGCATGGTCTTCTTTGATAACATAGTAATGTATGGGTAGATGGGTGGGCCACAATAACAACGTACTTGTTCACGTGCGTAAATGAGTAAATAATATTTGCTTGATTAATAAAATATTGGAGCTGTAACTCAAAAGAGATAATGAATTTAAGACCAGAATTGTCTGTGCATAGGTGAAATCACTACTAAAGCAAGTGGATTTATTCTTAAAAAAAAAAAATAAATAAATAAAAAATATATATACTAGCACCCCCGTTGCGGCTTTGCCCGCAAACTTTCAAATTGTATATAAATGTATGAAATGTATAATTTTCTTAATTCAAATTATAAGTGTTTGTAAATATAAAAGCATTTTAGTTTATGAACTTAGGATAAAAATTTGAATAAGAAGCAGAATATATGACTATTTATTTTGCCTTTTTTATCGTCTATACTCTAATTTGTCAGTAATCCTGTAAATCCTCTTGGATTTCGCGTTTTGGCTTTTATTCCATAATCAGATCCTTAATAAACTCGAAACACTTTTTAATTTATTCTAGACGGTTAAAAAAAACATTGATCATCAAATATATTTATTTAAGGATCTGATGATGGCATAAAAGCTTACAGGATCACTGGCAGATTGAAGGTAATTAACCTATAATACATTAATCAGAAGTGATTTAGAAAAACAACACAAAAATGAAAGTTTTTTAAAAAACATATAAATTAAACTATAATTATTACTTTTTATTTCAAGTTATAAATTTGCAATACAACAATTTACTATCAAATTATGCATGCACATTTAAGAATTTTAAGCATAACTTACCGAAAAACCTCTTTATAAACTACGTTATTTGTCTTTCTTTTCGGTGTTAAAGTAACTAAACTTTCGATTAATTGCTTACTCTAGAACAAGCTATTTAAAATGGTCCGTGGGATTAGCACAACTCTATCAAATCTATGCCTGCAAATTTTTGATTTAGACTGTCCTTGAGACTTATTAACAGTCATTGCAAAACACAAATTAATAGTCTTCTTTGAATTGGAATGGATAGTCTGTAGGAATCATTGGATTCTAGGAATAAATATAGATTCTCCTCTAGTACTGCTAGTAATAATATTTGGTTCAACAAAATCGATATTTCATCATAAAACGGAGAGCAGTGACTCGTAAACATGTAACATTTCATAATTTTTGTGGAAAATTTTTCTGAGAAGCATGACTGGTGTTCTAATTTTTAAAGTGAGTATGTGGTGGAAATTCAGGTGGTCTATGTATGCAGAAATTCAGTTTGAAATTGTACAGCATCATTTACCTGGACAATTGAATTTATCAATAGGTATTCAACTTTTATTTCTTGATAAGAGTTCAGTAAAATATTATTAATTTCTACAACTGTCTCATTTTTTGGAGTCAATATTAATTTTTCACAAAGCCACTCAGTTGGTTCATACTTAATTTAGCATATTCTGTCCTTTCATTCCTTTAGAGTAATTATTACCACATTTCCTATTTCTGAGGGCAAATTGATCTTTCCTCCAGATTCGGAATATTTACCATCATTCTCAAAAGTAGATCAGAAAAGTTTCCAGCAGTTTCATCACCTGTAAGCTGAACTTTCATAATTTTTGTAAGAGAGAGTTTTATTGAAACAGACACGTCAAAATCAGTTATAATAATAGAACTTGACAGAGAAGCTTGATGAATTGTAGGATGGGTGTAGAAAGAACAGGATGGTTGACAGTCCATAAGATCAGAGGAGCTCTGTGTGGAGATGTTCTCATAGGTGAAGGAGATCTTGATGTCACAGGCCATAGCAAGTAAGACGTCGAAATGGCCCCTGAACCGGAGACGTCGTTTATCCCTTTCATTCTCTCCATACTTGGCCAGAAGTTTACCATCACGATATATTTCAGACTCGAAGGGGGAAATGTCTCCTGCTGGCTTGAGCTCTCAAGAAGTTCCGTAAGCCTCACATTTAACTTTTCGGATATTTATTTAGCTGATTGGAGTATTGTTGGCCTACCCGGTTCATAGTAAACTCTTTGAACCTCTGCTATAAAAAATTCTATAGAATAGACAAGTCTAACAATTACGTGTCTATTCTAGTTGTTAGACACGTGATTTCCGATAGCTACACGTACCTGAGACGCTCGAGACGCTAAACCGTGTACAATATAAGACAGAGAGTAAAATATGCATGCACCATCCCCAAGATCACCATCTATGACTATACTAACAGCTTCAACTATGTCTTGAAAAAAGGCAAGAAAAATGTTTCGTGAGTCATAAAAATGAAAATGATGAAACATCTCTTCCAGTTTTATTCACGTTAACTTCAATTACACAGACTTCAGAAAGAATTATATAGGTACAACTAAAAAGAAATTAAATCAAATTAATTTGTAAACAAATAAAAAATAATATAGTAATAATTCACATATGTAACAAATTTGTGTCGTGTTTATGTTTTTGTGTATCAGCTGTTAAAAAAAAAATATTAAATTAAATTATTGCCAATGTTATTCTTATGGGGGAAAATGGAATGTTTGGGGGGCTGTTTCTACCCCTCAGAAATGGAATTTCAAAAAATCCTTTCTTATCATGCACTAAGATCATAAAACGAAGGTACTGTAAACTTTTCAAGTAGCTATATTTGACGGTTTACGCTGTACGTTGATTTTTAGATCGGCCTCTATGTATTTCTTATGGAGAGGTGTAAACTTTTTACAAAAAAATCATGATTTTTGCACCTCAAAATCCCTTCTTAACACGCACCTAGACCCTAAAATGAAGGTACTGTCAGCATTTCTAAATCCTACCTATTGTGGTTAAGGCTCTGCATTGATTTTGAGTTTCTCACTTTTTCTTTTATAAATATAGACATTTCTCTCAGTGATACAGATATTGCAAATTGCCAAACGGAAATACAAGAGTTTTTATTAATATTATCGTGTTTACCTTTACGGACTTATTTCTAAGAAACCTATTATTTTACGAAAGCTAAAATGCCAGGCACATACCTGCCCAAATGTGTTGTAACTGCCACATTTATTGTCCACGTGTATTTGAGACTGCATTCTTCCTCCCACCACAGGTACTTTCTGATTGCGTGTGACACTTTTAGTAATTTGTTTGATACAAAGAAATGCTACCTTGGTGGGCCAGTCAGGTAATTTCTCGCGAATACTTGCCTTAAAATCTCCAGTAATGGCAGTTGTTGATTGATCGACTCATTACTTTATTGATTGAGAGTTGTTTCTGTTACTGAACATAAGTACTGCAGTCTATTCTAGCATTCTTCCTAAGTGTTTTCGAAATTAATAAGAAGTTTCATTATGATTTTAGCTGTTCTGGTAATCATTCTTTCATAAAGTACATCTACTTGTTTTAAATGGAATGGCGTGGAAACTGAAATACGCTTTAGGATCTCACAGTATCATTTATGAAAGTTTTTTTATATTTATGTAAGATATAAAAAAAAACAATGTAACACATTTATGTAAGCTTGTAAACACTGGATTCTCGTGTTTGTTTATATCTATGATTTTTTTGCTGAGGTAGCAGAACGTCATTCACCATTACATCATTTGGGTGATCACAAACCAACACCATTCCCTCCTTGCTCCTAATCTCCCGAATTCATTTGCCTTGACCTCAGTGAGTATGGTTGAGGTTCAACAAATTATCATAAGCTTGAAAACAAAATCCTCAGTCGGGTTTGGTGGAATATTTTCAAAGTTACTTTCAAATTCAAATGCTTTTATTGTTCATAATACTGATCATAGTTTCGAACATAGACAGTATAATCTATACCTATAACAGGCAAAGCCCTCACTGACTGACTCATCACTAACTCTCCAACTCCCCATGTAGGTAGAGAGCTGAAATTGTATACACTGTTCCTTTAGGTCTTAAATTGAACAACTAAAGTATTTTCATCTTGATAAAGTACTCCTAAGGGGTATAAACCACCACTAAAAGATTGCTCCATGAGGATAACATTGGGTTGATTTTAGTAAATTAATAACAGCTGTTTTGTAAATAAATAAACATGTCTATTTTGAATGTTTGACACTATACTACTGGTGCATTTTTAATATTTTACTATGAGTTTAATCTTCAGCTCTTAAACAAAAATAAATGAAATAGACATGCTTGTAATAGGCCAAATAAGTGGCAAAGTAATTAGTGTGAGTGAGATACTGTAACTAAATTTAATATTGTGATTTTACGTTATATAGTTAATCTACTATTTTTTGTATCGAATAGTTACATGCCGAGGCCGAAGGCCGACGTGTATCGAGCTCAACGAGCGTCGGGGTTGGCACGCGAAGCGTGGAGGGGTGTCCCCTCAGTTTTAACATATTTTAAAATATAATCATTATTAAAAAAACTGACAAAAAGAATAAAATGAATTTACAATTAAATAGTGCTTCAGTATATTTTTAAAAATGGCAACACCAGATGAATCTTTAATGGCAGTTGGAAAAATTATTAAAATACTTGGGCGCACAAAATATTATACTCTTCGTGGCATAGTTACGCCTGCAGAAGGGTAAAATAGGCTCATTCCTACACCTTGTATTATATTCATAACTTTAATTTAAAATGTTTCTTGATTTTTATAAACAAAGGTGCAGGCAGAGTAAATAACAATTGAGGGTATTGTCACAATGTGCTCGTCATGAAAGACTGACCTCCTACAGCTATCTCTGGGATTGAGACCATATATCATCCTTAAAGCCCTTTTCTGAAGCCTGAATACTCTTAGGAAACGCTGGTTTGAGCAATTACCCCAAAAAATGGCTCCATATACCAAGAAACTGTGAAAATGTTCAAAATACACTAGTTTCGAAATATTTTTTGGCAAAAATGACGATAAATAATGGAGAGAAAAAAGAGATTTAGATAGCTTAGAGCCAAGTCTGTCGATCTGGCACGACAAGATAAGTCAAAATCAATTCATAATCTCAGAAAGGATAAAGACTCAACAACAGGAATATTCTGACCATCCAGTGCACAAGACAATCCAAAATGTGCACGACGGAAATGAATAACCTTACTTTTACCTATGTTCAAAGTCAAACCATTGCATTCAAACTATGTATGAAGATCATACAGTATTGTCTGTAGCAACTGATTATGCTCAGACAGTTTGAAAGAACTGATAATAGCGCTGATGTCATCAGCATACTGGGTAACTTTAACACTTAGGTAAATAACATAAAGTATAGAGAGTAATGGCCCAATAATTGAGCCTTGTAGCACACCTTGGGCCACAGGAGTCAGCTGCGACGCCCCCACCCCACCATCCACCAATTCAACATACTGATACCTACCACTTAAATAAGAATTGACAAGAGAGTGGGCATGACTCCTCACACCGTAGAATTGGAGCTTGCTTAAGAGCAGCCCGTGATCTACAACGTCAAAGGCCCTCAATTCGCAGAAGATTCCAGATGCCAATTCACCACGACTCAAAGACTGGAGAGCTTGAGAGAAGAAGTTATATATGGCATCATTAGTTGATTTATTTTCGATGAAACCGAATTGAAATCTTAATAAAATTGAGTTAAGAGAAGTAAATTTCAGAAGATTATTAGGCATTATTCTTTCAAACAGTTTTCCAACTATAGGAAGCGAAGATATAGGGTGGTAGTTTGCCAAAGACGTTTTGTCACCACCTTTGAAAACTGGAATCGCCTTGCTAAGTTTGAGTTCAAGAGGAAAAACGCCTTGGGAAATACAACTATTGAAAATAAATGAAAGTGGGTCAGCCAAAACTCCAATTATCCGTTTCAAAAATATAGAAGACATTCCATAGACATCTTGAGATTAAATACCTCTCACAGTACCAGCCATCTTGATTATTTCTTCGGCAGTTGTTGGAGAAATAAAGTGTGAGTTTTTAGGTAATAGAATCAACTTAAGAAAACCCGTTGCAGATGCACTATTACAACGTATGTTAGGGGAGGCTTTTAAGAAATGCTTGTTAAAAAGATTTGCAATATCAGACTGGTTCGAAATAATCCTAGTTCTGGAATGATTAACTTCCACTGAATCAAATTTTTGTCTGCGACAAGTTGATTTGCCAGAAACATGAAATTACCCTCCAAATAGTCTTAGCTGTATTAAAACTATTCTTGATTAACTTAATTGCAGTCGTACATTTAATTTCTTTGATAAGATTGTGATATTGTTGCTTTTTAAAATAGTATAATTGCTTATGATATGATGTGGGGAAGTCTCTTTTCAATGTGTATGCATCTTTCAACTGCTCACGAGCCTGTTTGACTGCATCAGTGAGCCAACGAGGTTTCACTTTGTTACGTAGCTTCTGCTTTTTTTTATAGGAAAACAATAATTGTATTCAACAAGAAAGTATTCAAAACAACTATAAAGAACATGGAAAATAAAATTGTTGAAATTATGTTATGTTATTTATTTCTGGGAAAGGCCAGAAATATTATACCTATCGTAAATTCGGCCGCTCACGACACACGTTTTCCAGCTATAACAAAACGGGTTTTTAAATATCAAACCTTAAAACTTTCAAGGGTCAGAAGTTACATGTTGTACTATGTTTTGTTTTTCATTTCTCTAATTTTAAAGTTTAATAAAAAACTTCTTTTTTGTTTGAACATGTTGGTGGCCGAGTTCCTCACGTACAGCCTATCAAGTTGGAAATATTTGATAGTCAAATTTTTCATTGATCTGCAGTAAAAGTGCGCAAATGAAGGAATACGCTGAAGACCAATGTAAGCTGAGCACAGAGATGGAGGTTAGGAATAATGATCGAGGCTGAAGGCCGAATTACGCACGAGCGCAGAGCAGAAGCGCGCTGTGGTGGCTTCAGTATTACGTAAAGATCCCAGTTAACAATTACCCCTTTTTTCCATATTTCTGATACATTCTTAAATGTGACACCTCCCATCGGATTATCTCCTTGTTGAAAGTAATATTTGCACACAATCACTTGGCAACGTACGTGGGAGTAAGAGAGCCTCTGCAGGCAAGCGCTCGACCTTTAGGTTGCACAACTCACGAATGTCATCATTTAATTCTTTCGTACCTACGATGTTGGGTAGTCCTTAATCATGTCCTTTTTTAAAGTGAGGTGGACTTTTATCTGATCAATAAACTATTCTTTATTGGCCCTTTTTTCGGTACTTTGATGTTATCGAAGTTAAAATAGACTGTAATGCCGTAGTGAACATTAAACTTGGTCGTTTGGCTTTTGACTGTCAACTGCAGTACCTTGGTAAGACACGTGGGCCCATATTATATTAAAAATCATTAAACATGTAACAATTGTAATGTGATTAAATTTAACAACACAAGTTTAATTGCTCACGTTCAACCCTTAATTTACATACAAGAGCATAAAAAATATGTGTGTATGGAAGTAATTGAATAATATCCTATATCTTCTTTTTAATGATTGCATACTATGTAGAAGGAAGGTTAAAAAAGAATATATTAATCGTTGGAACTGTATATGGTTACAATATAACTAAAATATTTCAGAGTATTTTGTATGTAATGTTACAAATGCACACAGAAGAGGAATTTATGTCCGACTTGTACAGTTAATTTTGAATCGCACGTTTTTTATTCAGTTTGTAGTAAACTTGGCTTACATAAAATTCGTCATCTTTTATTACTATTATTATTATTTTTTTTTTTTTTTTTTGTGAACTAAACAATCTTCAATTACATTTGTTAAAGCTTAGTATTGGCAAATTTCTCAATTTGTGTAAGTAAGTTTTGTTACCGACCATGTTTGTCGGTTATAGGTAGATTATATTCCTGTCTCAGATGCTGTTGCCATCTTAGTTTAGTTTCATACTAAATCACAGAGAAAGTAATTCTTGGGTTGCATAATTTACGAAAACAATAGTTTTATGTGGAACTAGAAATCACTATAAAGTTAGTTGTTGAATGTTGTTCAAGAACATTAATTTCATTACATTTATAAAATGAAATTGATTCCAGAATTTATGAAAATTTTAGTTGGAGAGGTGTTTTAAGTAAATTTATGGAACCGTTACCGCGCATAAAAAAACCCGTAGGGCCTAAAATTTAAATTTATTTGATATTTTTTTGGCGCACTCTTTTGAAAAGCTGTATCAATAATATTTTTTTATTCCTAGTCTTAGTATTATTTCCTTAAAAGCTTAGCTGTCAAAAATATTGTCAGCTATTATATTTTTACATTGAAATATACTCTTTAGTTAGCGTTTAAGTTGGTTAGGTTTAAGAGAGGATTTCCTTTTCCTAACCTCGCCATTTGTCCACTTTGTTATCAATAAAGCCTTTTTTCATTTCATTTCATTACATATTTTGCAAGCGTTCAGGTATCACAATGAAAAATAGCCGTTGTACACGCAAATTCGTGCTATTATAAGGTAGAATATGGGTTTATTTTCCCAACAATCAACAGGATATATAAGTACGAACTCGATTAACTCTTACATTCCACTGTTGCTGCCTAGAGAGGGCAAGTTGTGAGTCAGTGGCACGCCCGGAGGCCTCGTGAACGCGTGTTTACCGACACGCAGTCCTTGGGACCTGCGTGATGTCCTGGCAGGGGAAGTAGTACGTTGCACTGTGTCCAATCACAGACCCAGATGTAACGGATGTAAAGACTACCTAACAACCACGCCAGTTATTGGCAGGTACTAGCTGACGTATTTATTACTATATTAACATTTACGATCGTGATAAATTACATTCACTTGAACAAATGTTCAAGTGGTGTTAAAACAAGTATAGAGCTATGTAAAAGGGAATGTTATTTTTGTTTGGTCAGTGAAATTATTATTATCGTTTGTTTGGAAGTATGGATCAATCATTTTGTTGTAAGAGGGCCGTTTCCCACTGTGAAAAACGTTAAAATCATGGGTTTCCATTTCATCGATTCGGTCCGTAATAATGATCGTATCGTAACACTTCAAGTGTCATCTGTTCTGGTGGACCATAAGTTGGTTTTTGTAAAAAGTTTAGTACTTTAATAATTTTTCTCGGTTAAATATATGAAAATTTAAATGCCATTCATGATGTTTTTACGATTAAAAATCCATAATATCAACTTATAGTCCACTAGAATGAGCCTTTCCTAATCATACAGTGGTACCTTTAATTCATTATAGTAATAAACAAGAACCGCACAGTTTAAATAGAAAATCATTTTTGGACCGCCGACGGTAAAGTCGCATTGCTGCAGGGTTGTCAGTAGCTGTCGACTTTCAAGCGGTGGCTTGGCAGTCTGTAGCTCTCGACTGTCCAGCGGTGGTTTGGCAGTTTGGGAAACGGATACCTTATTTACTTTATTTTCTAGTTGAAGCAAAATTTGGTAAGAAATGGTGTCATCTAGGTGACTGGATTTAGGGAGCAAGACGAGCACTGTTGTGAGCCTGTCCTGGCGTACGTCTACGGTAAAAGAATAACGGGGACACGGCAATTCGATTCAACCCACAATCCCAGCAGATTTCCAGGGTTCCCGAAACACGCCACGTTTCCTTTGAAAGGACATTATCAGCGTATACGTCCAAATCAGTATTCATTAGCGTTGCTTCGTGTAGAAATAGTTGCGTTACAGCAAGTGTGCGTGTTAATCAGTCGTTATTGTCGTTAATTGGTCAATCCAGCCTTGACGTGTTTTATCCCGGTCCTCCCTCGTTCCCTTCGATGACAGGTGCTGGCGGTACACGTGTTCGCCCTTGACATATCCTCAGTCACGTGGGACACCACCAGACTAGCCACTTATTACTTACTTTGCCGATCTCACATCTTCGCTACCTGACCGTTATTTCTACCGGTCAATTCCAGGGTCAAACCACTTACGTGAATATCACCATTATCTGATAATCTCCTCGCCCTAGTACATTTATTCTGTCAAACCACCATTCTTAACCATAGATGTCGGGGTTTCGTCCAACATGTTTCACGTGTTTCTCAACATTATCCGGTATTAACCCTAGTACCTACAGTAAATGTGTTGCCGGTAATACGTTTTTCTCCCCAAAATGTTTACCATTCTGCTAATCAATTTTAAATTGCATCTCACGTGTATATCAGCATTATACCAGCTATCATATCCTCGTATTATTCATATTGTTAATGTGTCCTCAAATATCTCCCCTAACTTTTCACCATTCTGCTAATCAATCCTGGGATTATATCTCTGACGATTACTTCAGAATTATCCGTGTACTCTAATCACATATTAAACATTTCAGTGGTAACACGTTCTCAAATATCTCCCAACCTGACAATCATTTATCACGTTTTTCGGCGACTACAACCAAGATCTTTCATTTTATTTTTACTGCAATTCCCCATTCACAGTCTTGTGCTCCCAGTATCTTTAACGTCTTCTGTGGTCTGTAAATTGTTGAATAATTCCCAAAACTTTCAATGTCCGCATTGCACAGTTCTAAGTGTCTGCTCTAAAATATATATATATTTTGTGGCTACGTCAAATTTGATATTATAATCTTTTTACATGGCTTTGCCACATTTCTGTGGTTACTGTATCTTGACTGCAGTTCGTACAATTCAGGAATGCATCTTAATCACAATAGACCGTCAAACTGCTATCCAGTATTTATTTTCTGAAAGACCATCATATTATACAGCATTCTTAGTGGTCGATATGAGAAACTTCAAGTTGTTTTGACATTTACTGCTTCAGATTTAAAAGATACATTGCTAATCTATCAATTCTTTCTTGTAGAAAGATACAGTTCATAGGTTCTGGAACATACTGTACCAGCCATATTGTGCATTTTAGTCACCATTAAGCCCATTTAGTGTGTCCTTCATATACATCATGGCATTTAAAATTGTCCTATATTAGTTCTTAATCGGTGCAACTACGAATAAAAATAGTCTTTATCACTCATTTCTTGCTACGTAATTCGTAAAATCTTTGTGTTGTTGTGATAAAAACACTCTGACTACAGTAAATAAAAAAAAAGTCAAATCTTGAAATGTCAAAACAGATCAAGAACGAAAAGTTCGTATACATGAACTAATTTAGTATAACTGCTAAAATCCCATTTGCAGCAGGATTCTGCAGAAAGGATAATAGCCTTGCAACACTTAGGCTGTGTTACGAGATGTTAGGTCCTGTACACGCAGGTATGGACATTTTTGGCCTACAAAAAATAACACTACATACAATTAAGCAATGTAAGCTCGTTATTCTGGAAGATTCAAATTGTTATCTGTAACGCTCTGAAAAATGCTTGTAAAACGTGACTCCTAATTGACAAACATGGAGGGAAAGGTGTTGCCGGCCAGTCAATTGTACGACGAGGGTGTCACGTGGGTATTACGTCGCATGTAACCTAAGAACTAAGTAGACCTGTTTGACCGCTTCCTGTGGTCGTGGGTGATCGCGGAAGCTGATCCCCGCCCTGAGTGTGTGAAAGTGGCGAACATGAACAGGTATCGCTTTCCCCAGGAGGCTTGTAAATCTTGTCAAGAGGATGGAAGTTGTGCAATCGACCAGAGCTTCTTGGGTCGTGCGGCACGACGGCGGAGGACTCGTCGGGGGTGTCTTCCTTGTCGTGAAGTGGCATTGTCTAACAAGATTGGGGAAGGCAACCGTGTAACTGGAGTAGGTTACTGTCCTTATGTTGGAAGACAAAATGAGAATACATCTACATGTATTCTCATTCCTATACCATACATTTAGACATACTGTATTTTACTTGTTTTTCCTATAGCTAGGGGATGGCCCATGAAGGAAGTCTCAACATTTTTAAAAGAAAGCTTACCACGAGTTATACCTCAAGTTAAAGGTCTTTGTTTGTAAAATACAATAGTGCAAACCAGAGGTAAACAGAATAATTCAGTCAAAAAATATATATCCTCTCAAAGAAGTTAATGTCATACAGCTGATACTGGCTAAGAACAGGGATGATATAGTTAATATCTATTGCTGCGTAGAGCAATAATTTAACTGACAATATGACAAATTAATTCATTTTCACAAAAACATGTACCGGTAACAAATTATTACAATAATTTTCTTAAATTATTTTTAAGGTAGTAGGCTACCTACTGTAAAAAGTGGTAATAATTTTTCTTATTTTTAATGTTGTTAAAGAACATAGTTGTTATTTTTATAATGCAGTATGTTCTTATGATTGTTAACAATCAACAACATACTCAACAACAAGGACGTCAAAGAGTTAAATAAATATCCGTTCTAAGAAGAATTAGTAATATAATATTAAATTCTTCGAGTGGCTGTATTTTGTGACTGGGTCATCCTTTTGATCTCAGGTTTGCACTTTTGTATTGTACAAACAAAGACATTTAAAATGAGGTATAATGTCTAAGACTTCCTTTATGGGCTATCCCCTGGTTATACGAAAAACGAGTAAAATATGTCAATATGTTTGGTATAGGGACATTAACATAACTGCAAAGTTTCATTAAGTTTCTTCCAATAGTTTTAAAATTAATAAATATAGTTCAGACTTTTGACCAACCCTGTATATTTGGTAATAATCGCAATAATAACTCATTGAAATTGTAAGGGGCACCGAGTAATCAGTTGTCAACGAAAATGTAAGGGCACTGAGTAATCAGTTGTCAACTAAATTGTAAGGGGCACAGAGTAATCAGTTGTCAACGAAAATGTATGAGACATTGAGTAATCAGATGTCAACGAAATTGTAAGGGGCGCCGAGTAATCAGTTATCAACGAAAATGTAAGGGGCACAGAGTAATCAGTTGTCAACGAAATTGTAAGGGGCGCCGAGTAATCAGTTGTCAACAAAAATGTAAGGGGCGCCGAGTAATCAGTTGTCAACGAAAATGTAAGGGCACTGAGTAATCAGTTGTCGACAAAATTGTAAGGGGCACCGAGTAATCAGTTGTCAACGAAAATGTAAGGGGCGCCGAGTAATCAGTTGTCAACGAAATTGTAAGGGGCGCCGAGTAATCAGTTGTCAATGAAAATGTAAGGGCACTGAGTAATCAGTTGTCGACTAAGGGTAGAAACAGACAGCGTATTTTCTAAAACAAAATCATGCATTGATTCGATGCAAGACACACTAGTAGCGTTTTTCAGCGCAGCGTAGCGTAGCGCAGCGCAGCGTATACCGGCGGAACAAACTATTTTGTTTTTCTCAGAGCGTATTGGAGCGTATTCGAGTGAAGACATTACTCCCGTCAGTGTTTGTGTACAATGGACATGGAACTACTGATCTCCGAGGTGTTTGTCAGGACCCCGATCTGGCAAACAAAGCACAAACAACACCACAACCGTGGCATGATAGACAAGCTGTGGGACGAGATATCAGCAGCTCTAAATTGTTCAAGTAAGAAATTACAATACGTGTTAGTTATTTAATTGTACAGTACGGTATGCCACACAGAAGAAATAGGTGCTTTTTGTTGTAGTTATCACAGTTATGTTGAAATGCGCCCAACCAAAATGGTTCGTATATTAATAGAATTAAACCTGCAATGCGCTACGCTACGCTCTCTGTGTGTATTGGACTACATTGCGCTCGGATACGCTACGCTGTCTGTCTGTTTTTACCCTAAATTGTAAGGGGCACAGAGTAATCAGTTGTCAACGAAAATGTAAGGGGCGCCGAGTAATCAGTTGTCAACGAAATTGTAAGGGGCACCGAGTTGTCAACGAAAATAATTGAGGATTTTTTTAAAATTTACTTCTACAGTATCGTTTTTATAGTCACCTTATATCGCCTTACTTAGTGTCAATAATTAATTTTAACGAAGTGTCCTTATATCTTTGGTTGTTATTGTTATAAAATTTTTAAGTTTTCATTCCTTTGTGAATACCTCTGGTCTGAGGGTGGTAAACGGAATTTACTGAGAAATATTCGTTCATTTTTATGCTGTACTTATAACGATGTAAATTTGTGTTTTGTGGTGTTCACTTGATTTGTATTTCTATCAACATATAAATCTTATTATTATCATAACATTCCAGATTACAGTTAAATTTTATTGCTATTTTTTATCTGTCGACGTTCTCTTCTTTTAATTGTATAAAACATTACGTTTTATTAAATTTACCTGTTTCTAGAGTTAATACTTGTTATATTACAGTATAAATAGTAGAATTATAGGTGTAGACAGGTTAATTCTGAATTAGATGAAATTGGCCGACGTAAACCAGTTAGTGTTACGAGATTGGCTGCACTTCACGAGAAATGCCAAAACATGGGTTTCCACTTCAAGGATTTGGCTTGTAATAATGAACTTATCGCAACACTTGAGTGTCATTTGATAACTGAAGAACTGTTCGAGTGTTGGGAGTTTTGAAAATGTAGTTCGTAAAAATTACGAGCGATAACTAATCTTGGTGTGATGCTTAATTTTATCAGTTATATTACAAGAATGTAGGCTATCATTCCAAAATTTAGTAACACTTCTTGTTACGGCTTTGTTTTATATATGTATTTTCTTCTTTTTCAGGCGGAGAGAGTTCCAGTCTTAAAACTATTGGGAGATGTGGTGAGTTTTATTTTATATTGTTTACATGCTTGTTCTTTACTACTGTATAAGGTTATAAGGACACTTTGTGACACATAAGAAGCCAATTTGGTCTTCTCATAACAAACAAGGATGTACGAGATCCAATCAGCCGCCATACAAAGTAAATGACCCAACAGCCCAGTCAGGAGTAGTGTTGAAGATGCCCTACATTACCAAGTTGGAATGTAAAATGGTGATATTCAATGCAGGCCAATTCATGACTAGTCATTTCCATTTACGGCCGCATGTAAAACCCTAGAGGCTTCAGTTTTCAATGGCGTTATCTCTCGCCGGTCTGTCAATTACACCGTTACTATCGCAACCTTCCGGTAATCTCTGCAAGGTCATGGAAATGTCAGCCTCTGTCGAGGTTATTGCCAAATGGACCTTTCACTTTCTATTATTGCGTTTTACTTTTACTTTTTATCGTTTTGGTGGTAAAATGGGTAAAGTGGTAGAATTAAAGTTGCCACAATTAATTCGTATTAAGTAAATATTAAAGTTGATTTTAAAAAATTTGTTTTTAATCTGTATTTATGTGCAGATATTAATAATTGATCATCTACAGTTCCTGGGAGTAATATTAGATCGATCGCTGACGCTTAAAAGCTCAAAAAAAAAAAAAAAACAGCATCTAAAATTGAAACCGGGAAAATGTACTACATCATATTGTTGGAACAACTTGGGGAGTCAACGCACACGTCCTACGTACAACTGCTTTGTCTCTGGTCTATTCAGCTGCTGAATACAGTGCTTCCGCATGGCTAAGTAGGGTAGATTTTGTGGAGCTTTTCCTTTCTCTCTTGGATGGCTATCGTTAGGTTGGATCCATTCGCGTAGTTATTTAAACGCTTTGGTGCGAAATATCACTCCGTGTTTTGTGTGGATTTCTGTATTCTGATTTGCTGTGTGAGATTTGTAGTCTTGTTTTTATAGCAATTCGTGTAGTGTTTCCGTTACAGTTTGAGCCTTTTCTATGTTCTCTGCTAGTAGGCCAATGGCAGCTCTAGCTGTTATTACAATTCAATTTAGATTGATTCCGTGTGTGGTCTGGTTTACAGAACTAAAACAACGCATTGAAAGTAGGACATAATTTTTCAATGTTTTCCCTAACTTTTTTGTCAGCTTTAAAACCGGCGTAACCAGAATTGACCTTCCTGGCCCGGTCCGGAGGTGTTTCCGGTGGCCGCTGGTCCATGAGTGCTCGGTTGATGGCGCACGTGGTGCGTGCAGCGGCGCACTTCCTGTGGGCGTGTAGGGACAGGATGACCACAGTGGTCTGGCGGCCATGTTTGATGTCGTCGACCTGGCTTTGTCACTTTATAGTACGGTACAACGTACACACCTATACTCCTGGCTGTTCATTCGTTACGTGCGTAAACATAGGACGTTGAGGAATACAAACATCAGTTATACAGACCGTGTCAATGACTTCGCAGTAAACAAGAACGTTGTAGCCTACCACCATTCTCCGTTGTAAAATACGCGTTGAAAAGAGTAGAATTATAAAACATGATCAGCCATCTTAAATTTACTATCCATAATACTATAATGTTAGGGTACTAAACGTTTAAGATATTCAGCCTACGCATTCTGATGAAATTATGCTTGCATCACCGTTTTGTAGCCACTGCAATGGAGAATGTTGACTGCTTATTGTGTGTTAAGGGGGCCGTTTCGCAACACTGTGCCATTTTTAAGATTATAAACCTTTCTAGTGAACCATAAGTAGATATTTGTAAATAATTGGGTGTCTTCATAATTTTTATGGTGTTACACTAAAAATGTCATTATTGTTGATTTTTAATTTAAATTTCTTAATATCAGTTTATTGTCCACGTGAATGGATATTTTATAATCATTAATACTTTGTTCATTATAACTCATTATAATAATAAACATTGTCCGTAGGCTACAGTTGAAATATTACAGCTTGTATTGGACTACTATATAATATAGGGCTGTGGACTTTATACGGCTTTTTAAACGGCCTCTTTAAGTTTTTATAAAAAAAGAAAAAAAACAAAAACAATCAACATTTAAAGAATTTCTTAAAATTGTAACCCTTAAAATCTGCTAATGAACAAACGCAAGTGACTACCAGTAGAGCTATAATACTTGTTGATTTGAGAACATTCAATGTTTGTCTTTATGGAAAGTACAGTATATTGTTGCTGGCTCTCCAGCAGATGCACTTCATATCCCTTCACGAGACCGTTGCAAGTTGTAAGAACACGTTGGACACCACGTGGTCTCAGGGACATACATACTTTCTCAATATACGCGTTACGTATTACGAGTCACATGTCCCTGTGTACGCATAGGAGCTATGTTACGTACTTATGTACTTTGGTCGTTGTTTGTTTCTTGAAGGTGTTTAAAAACTCGCCATCATCTAATATTGAACCGTTATGAATAGCCGTCGTCGGATAAAGTCATATTGGTGGCTGTAGTAACTTGAAATATTTGTCGTACCATTTTTGCGGCGCCCGCCGCGCCGCAAGCATGATGTTTTCACACGATGTTGGTTTCGTCCGGCGCGCGCCGCGCGGCGCTCCCGCATTTTGACTGTTCAGTTGAGGCTTAGCTATTATAATGTTAACATCGCGGAAGAAGAAAGTTTTAGCTATGTACTTGCTATGGAGACGGCGAATAAGAAGAAAAAATAGGCGGTTTTGGATTCACCCATTGCTTCAAAATCGAAACACTTCTGGGTCCTTCAAAGTTTTATTCAATTCATTGCGGAACAGTGAGGAAAGATTCTTTTCGTACTTTCGCATGTCAATCAAATCATTTGATGAACTTTATGACAAACTGAAAGACAAGCTGCAAAAACAAGATACAAACATGAGGAACTCCCTTTATCTCAAAAACAGTATTTTATCAAAAAATTGCAAAGAATAAAAAAGTTCCATAATATTGTTTTTAACCTAAATCCAGCATAAAATACTGAGTTACAATACTGTACAAAAATACAAAAACAATACTGTAGTACACGTACGTCTTCACTCTCCAGTGGCAGATCCAAAACTGGAGGTTCGGCCGCGCTGCGCGCGCCGGACCGTGTGAAAACCTCAATAAGAAACAATAGCCCTTCGCAGAGTGGTCCGGCGTGGACGCCGCATGTCCGGCGTAGGGGAGTCCGGCGGGAATATGCGCGCCGCGCGGCGTTTCCGCCGTGCGGCGCCCGCCGGATCTCGTGTGGAGAGACTTATCTACTCCCATAGCCCAACGCCGCATCAGGCGATCGCCGCACGGCGCTCGCCGGATCGTGTGAAAGAGCACTTACTCCCCAAAAGGTTTTCCCAACCTCCTCGCCGCTATTGCGCATTTGACCCAAGCAGGTACTATAGTAGACCAACACCTACTTTGAGGCGGAAAACGCAGTCGACCGCGCTAATAGCCCACCTTTCGAAGCCATTGTCACCCGTAAGCTGGGTCGGGAGGCCGGCGGGCAGCCAATTAGTCACACGTATTGCTCCGAGTACCGATACGATTTTTTCCAGATTCAATTTTATGGACATTTAAGTCATGTTACGTTATTCATCGCGGCCTGCTGTTAATCGTGATATAAAATTTGACGCAAATCGGTGAAAATTGAGTGGTTAAAATGCACTTACTTAATGTGTTTGAAACAGTAATAAGGATTTAATTTAATAATACTACATAAATAAAACTAGAATCATGTATTTACAAAAGAAAAAACATTACACAGTCATAAACAAACGAACCATGAAAATTTACAATTAAAAAATATCGCTTAATGGAATTAATAATTGATCAGTATTGTAATAATGTTAAATTAAACCTATTTAAACTGTATTTACAAAATAAAAATAACATTGCACAGCCATTAGCAAACCAGCTAAGATCAAAATACACAACAGAGTTGATGTATTTATCTTGGTCTTAACCCTTTCAGACCCACTGTCCATTTACATGGACGTCAACTTTTATTAATGTTAGCATTACTATTGACGAAATAACTCGACTGAAAACCCACTGTCCATGTCCATGGACTCATATTCTGTAAAAAAAATCATAGTTTGGCATTTTTTGATGTCTTTGAAATAATTGAAAATATTCCGTAGTAATGGCAAAAAAGGCCCGTGACAAATAGTTCTTGACATACCTTATGAAAAATGTTATTACACAGCTATAAATTTGATAATTTGATAAAAAATTCATATATTTAGTAACTAAAATGTACATACTACCTATTTATATTCCATTTAAGTAAATATTTGTAAAAATGTTTGCGTAGGAATTATTTAAAATAGCGTGTCCATTTATGTGGACAGTGGGATTTCATGAAACACATGATTTTGTCAACAGATGTTGCACAACGTTATAGCTGTCAGCTGTCGTACTTCAGTCAGTGTTTTGATGGTTGGTAATGTTACTGTATGTTGTGCTTAGTTGAGGTTAGTTTTGTGTATTAGTGGAGTAAAGATGGATTTACACGATAAAGACATTTTGGATCTTTTAGAAGATAGAAATATTTCTGACATTGATTATCTGAGTGACATTGAGACTGATAATAACTTGGAAGAGGTTAGGCCTACCGAAACTCTCACAGAAGTGGGTTGTGACAGTGAACCAACTGTGGACTATGGACTCCAGTATTTGATAGATGATTTTCAAATCGAAGAAGAAAATGTACAAACTCCGAATGAAGTAAGTAGTGTTATTTCTAATACTATTCCTGATGCTATTGCAACAGCCGATAATAATCAACCTAGACCTATGGCAAGTACAAGCGGAGTAGCCAATTATAATCAGCCTAGGCCTATGCCAAGTACAAGCGGGAATACCGACATCACCTCAAGTAGGCCTACTTTAGATAGCAGCACCAATGACACTGTAATGAATAATCCAATTTGTGAAATGAAATTAACTCCGAAAGAGCGTATACGTTGGGAACGACAACCATTCCCCAGACCAGTGTTTCAGAACATAACTGTTGAAAATATGAATGTAACAACTCCGACACCAGTTGATGAACCCATAACTTACTTCATGAGGTACATTACACCTGATTTAATTGAACATATGACCGAAATGACAAATAGGTATGCCTTACAAAAAGGTCATACCTTTCCTACCCTAACTGTGACCGAAACAAAAACTTTTATCGGTCTGCAGATGTTTATGGGAACTATAAAATATCCAAGAATGCATATGTACTTGGAGGAGAGTTACCGAGTTCCAATATTTTCAAGCATGAGTAGAAATAGATTTTTTTCCATAAGAACTAATCTACATCTAGTTGACAATCTCCAAACACCACAAAATAATACAGACAAATTTCGAAAAGTGAGACCAATTTTTGATGCGGTTAGAAACAGGTGCCAACAGCTTCATGTTGAGACATATGTGGCAGTTGATGAGCAAGTTGTACCTTTCACTGGTCATCTCAGTATGAAGCAATACATAAAAGGAAAACCAACGCCTTACGGAATCAAACTTTACTGCCTATGTGGCCAGTCTGGTCTCCTTTACGATTTTCTTCTTTATCAAGGAGCCACAACTGAATTTTGTCCTCTCCTGTTACAAAGATTTGGACAACTGCCTGCTGTTGTTATGCAATTGGCGATGAACAACCTTTTGACTGAGCCTCATTACTTGTTTTTTGACAATTTCTTCAATTCGTATAACTTGCTTGAAGCACTGCGAGACCTCAATATTCGAGCCGCAGGTACACTTCAGTTGCCTCGATTTGGTTCTGTAAATAAAAAAAAGAACATTGACACAAGACCGCCTCTTCGTTCATTGGATGAACTTAGAAAAATTGGAAGAGGAGCCTGTGATGAGATTAAATCAGCTGACAATAAAGTGGCCGTTGTAAGCTGGTTTGACAACAAAATAGTCAATATGGGGTCAAACTTTATAGCATCAGGAACCCCATTTTTTGTAAGAAGATGGGATAAAATACAAAAACAATATGTACAAGTTGAAATGCCTGAGGTAATTCAGCTTTACAATTCTAACATGGGTGGAGTCGACAAGATTGACCAGTTGTTGAGTTATTACAGAACATTTATAAAATCAAAAAAATGGACTTTGCGGATGATTTCTCACGCTATAGACATTGCGTGTGTGAATTCCTGGACGGAGTACAGAATTCATGCAGAAAAAAATGGTATTGAGAAGAAACAAATAATGGATTTATTGGAGTTCCGCACAAGCATTACAAATAACCTCATAAATGTAGGTCAGCCGATAGTAAAACGGAAGAGGGGAAGGCCTGCATCAGTAGAAGAATTTCCAGAAACTCCTCGAAACAGAACCAGAGAAGAAGTACGACCACCAAAAGCTGTGCGCCAGGACTCAATTGATCATTTGCCTGAAGTTGACGCTAAAAAAGAAGCTACTCGCTGTAAACGTCCTAATTGTACGGGGAAAACTCATGTTTTTTGCATAAAATGTCAAGTACATCTCTGTTTGTTATCTTACAGGAACTGTTTCTTCCAGTACCATACTTGAATAGACAGCCAAAACTGTAAATAAATGTGTTAGGGTCTATATTCGTAGGTTTTTATAATGTACCGTTAACATTTTAGTTATATTTCTATTCGGTTTTTATCTACACACTACTCATGTTCAAGTAAAGTTGACAGTAGTTTATAATAAACATCAGTTCAATGTGAATTGTGTTTTTTTTATTATCAAAACTTGATTTATAAAAAAAATTTCCCATTATCATTTGTAATGCCGAGTCCCAATGTCCATGTAAATGGACATGCTGTAAAATTACCATTTTTCATGAAAAAAATTTAAAAAAAATATTTTGGGCTTTGTTAGGTCTATATAAAAAAGTTTTAATAAAAAAAAAATTTTTTTTTCAAAAAAATAAAATTTGGGTCTGAAAGGGTTAAGAACGAAATACAAGGAAAACGTAATGTGTCATTTTAAAATTCACAAACATTAAAAATATCTAACAATTTTAGAACAAAGGAAGACCTTTGTTCTAAAATTGTTCACCGATCAATTTTCACCGATTTGCGTCAAATTTTATATCACGATTAACAGCAGGCCGCGATGAATAACGTAACATGACTTATATTTCCATAAAATTTAATCTGGAAAAATCGTATCGGTACTCGGAGCAATACATGTGACTAATTGGCTGCCCGCCGGCCTCCCGACCCAGCTTACGGGTGACAATGGCTTCGAAAGGTGGGCTATTAGCGCGGTCGACTGCGTTTTCCGCCTCAAAGTAGGTGTTGGTCTACTATAGAGTCCTCAGCGTCCACCATAATAGCTCTGGAATTTGTCACTTATGTCTTTCGTACAGTATGATCCACAGAGGTTCAATTTCAGAACATCAACGTCTTACCCCAACTTTAAACTCTTGTTGCGGAATGACTTTTGGCTTTTGGTTGTATGTATTTTCACCCCTCTCTCCTTACACTACAATAATTGAGCATGAGCTTGTTCAATACTTTCTGTTGAAAACAGAACAAATATTCGTCTGCATGCTCTTAGATATAATAATAAATAGTACAAGTAAACATCACACAACACAAATGTATTACAATATAAGCACAAAATGCACAAATATATTACAATATACAAGTACAAAATGCGCAAATACGTATTATGGAAATCTTTTGTGAATCCCACTAGTCTGAGGAAGGTGAGCGTGGTTCACCGAAACTGATCACCATAATATTTGTGCATTTTTTGTTTGTATTGTAATATATTTGTGTTGTGTGACGTTCAAATGTACTGTATATTGTGACATGCAGAGTGGCCTGCATCCTGGGAACCGGTGATGCGGAAGTAATAGATGGGTCGCTGACCACCTGCCCTGCTTGTTTACAACCTTTGGGGCACAATGGCTTACGCATGAACGCCCCTTACCTCTTCAATGAACTTCTAGAATCTTCTGGGTTGACGAGCCAGCTCTGTCATGGAACTTCGGACGCAGGGGAATTCAAGAAGCTTCTAGATGGAGACCTGCAGGTGATATATACGGCCCGGATACCGGAGTCAGTCAGTCAGTCAGTCAGTGAGTCTAGATCCTACAGCCCGGGTGTTTGCAGTGACAGTGAGCGTGAAGTGTCCGAGTATAGTGAAGTGGTCTACGAGAAGTTACCGGTGAGTGGTTCGTTGTGGGGATCAACGAAGGAGCAGTGCGGTACTTGTGGACGACTTCTGAAGGGACACTGAAGAAACTGTGAGTGAACTGTTAGCATTGGACTGTAGGTAGTAGAGAATCTAGGAAAGCCACTTTATAGAGCTAGGAATTGTAATTAAAAGAAGGGAATTTGGTAAAGTCACTTTGCAATTAATTGATTGCCATTTATTGATGCCATCGAAGATTGTAATTATAGATTAGTTTAATTGTAACAGTAGGCCTAATAGTAAATTGTACCTTTCACAATAGTTTAAGTTAAGGAATTAATCCATTTAATTATAATAAGTTAATTTTATATATTCAATAAATTTAGTAATTGTTTAGTATATCGTGTTGCTTATTTGTAAAACCCACATAGTGATTAATTATTTATAAATTAGGACGTAAACACGTCACACTGGTGTCAGAAGTGGGATAGATTTGTTGAGCAACACGTTTAATATTTTTATTTATTAATAGTTATTGTTAAGCTGTTTATTGAATTCAATTACTGTAATTCCATATTGTTCAGACGTAGTTTTGCAAAAGAACGATGGCATCTAGTGGAGTTAAGTTAATAGACTTAAAAGTGGCTGATTTAAAGCGGGAGTTAGAAGAAAGGGACCTAGATCATACTAGAACAAAATCAGTTTTAGTAAGTAGACTTAAGCAGGCAATGCTAGAAGCAGAGGATGATCCAGAAACATTCCTTTTTGAAACTGAAGCTAGTTCACTTAGGTCTATGATTAAAAGAAATGCAGAGGAATTAAAAAATGACTTAAAAGGTGACTTAAAAGAAGTGAAAGATGACTTAACCGAAAAACTAAATATTAATTGTAAAACCTTGAAGGAAGAGTTAGCTACAGAATTTAATTATAAAATTTGCCAAGCTGAAGACGAATTTAAAAAACAATTAGATGACTGTTCGAACGAATTTAAAAAACAATTAGATGACCGTTCGAAGCAATTAGATGATAGGATTAGGGTTTTAGAAGAAATGGTTCAGGGGAGGAAGAAGTCAATAACCTGCAACGAACCACCTGGGATCTCAGGAAGTGGACAGCCACCGACCAGCCTGGAACCTCGGCCCAGTGTGAGTCCACCCGTAAATAACGCAAGTTTGCCAACCTTTGACGGAAAGATGTCCTAGGAAGATTTTATTACTGTGACGTTTTTTACGTCCTAATTTATAAATAATTAATCACTATGTGGGTTTTACAAATAAGCAACACGATATACTAAACAATTACTAAATTTATTAAGTCTATAAAATTAACTTATTACAATTAAATGGATTATTTCCTTAACTTTAAAACTATTGTGAAAAGTACAATTTACTATTAGGCCTACTTTTACAGTTAAACTAATTTATATTTACTATCTTAGATGGCATCAATAATTACAACTACTAATTGCAAAGTGACGTTACTAAATTCCTTTCTTTTAATTACAATTCCTAGCTCTATAAAGTGGCTTTCCTAGATTCTCTACTACCTACAGTCCAATGCTAACAGTTCACTCACAGTTTCTTCAGTGTCCCTTCAGAAGTCGTCCACAAGTACCGCACTGCTCCTTCGTTGATCCCCACAACGAACCACTCACCGGTAACTTCTCCGTAGACCACTTCACTATACTCGGACACTTCACTCGCACTGTAGAACTCGCTCACTGTCGCTGCAAACACCCGGGCTGTAGGCTCTAGACTCACTGACTGACTGACTGACTCCGGTATCCGGGCCGTATATATCACCTGCAGGTCTCCATCTAGAAGCTTCTTGAATTCCTCTGCGTCCGAAGTTCCATGACAGAGCTGGCTCGTCAACCCAGAAGATTCTAGAAGTTCATTGAAGAGGTAAGGGGCGTTCATGCGTAAGCCATTGTGCCCCAAAGGTTGTAAACAAGCAGGGCAGGTGGTCAGCGACCCATCCATTACTTCCGCATCATCGGTTCCCAGGATGCAGGCCACTCTGCATGTCACACTGCCCCCTCCTTAAGGCTGATCGTCCCGATCGGCTTCCGCTCCATGGTACGGTGCTAGGCGATCAAGGTGGACCACAAGCATCTTGCCTCTTGGGTGTCTTTGAATCCTGTAGACCACATCGTTGATTCGCGTCACTACCCGATAAGGTCCTTGCCAATCCTGTTGAAATTTCGGGCACCTCCCCTTTTTCCGGAGGGGACTGTAGAGCCACACCAGGTCGTTCACCTAGAATCCAGTCGAATTGGCTTGCCGGTCGTAGCGAGCTTTCATTTTGTCACTGGCCATTTTTAGGTGCTGACAAACGAACTCATGAGTGTCGTGTAGGTGGTCGACGAGCTCGCAGGCGTAGTCCGTCATCCTCGCTGGGGTGAAACCCGTAGTATCGTGGACCGAAGATCTGTACGCCAGGAGGAAAATGGGCACCTTCCGATCCCAATCCCGCTGATTGGTGGACACAACTTTCCTGAGGTGTCCAACGAGTGTCTTTATGTATCTCTCGACCATCCCATCAGATTGCGGATGAAGTGCAGTTGTCCGTGTCTTGTGCACTCCGAGACGCTGAAGCACCTCCTTCATCAACAGGGATCCGAAGTTCGTCCCTTGGTCACTGTGCAGCTAACGTGGCACTCCATACCGACAGATGAATTCGTTCACCAAGCACCCAGCCACTGTTGCGGCTTCCTGATTTGGTATGGCGTATACTTCTGGCCATTTCGTAAAGTAGTCCATGGCCACCAGTAGATATTTATTTCCTGCATCTGACATGGGAAATGGACCGGCGATGTCGATGGCGATCCTCTCGAAAGGTGCCCCAACGTTGTACTGTTGCATTCTGCCCCGACTTCTTGTTTGTGGCCCTCGGCTTCCAGTACAGGCATCACATTGGCGACACCACTTCTCTACATCAGCCCTCAAGTTCAACCAGTAGAACCGCTGACGTAGCTTGTCCACCGTTCTGTTGACACCTAAGTGCCCGCCAGATGCTCCATTGTGGATCTCCTCCAGCACTTCCTTTCTTTTACTCCTGGGGAGCACAATCTGTTCAATCTGCTTCCTACCATTAGGGGCCTCCCAGATTCTTATAAGCACTCCGTTCTTAACCTTCATTGAGTCCCACTGTGCCCAGTAGCTCTTATACACATGGTTCCTAGCTGCAATGTCTTCCCAGATAGGACGAGCCCCCGATTCCTTCTCCCGCAGCAGTGGTCCAACCTCACTATCCTCAAGCTGTTCTTTACGGAGTTCTTCCGGCTCCCATCCACTAGCTGGCTCCAAAGAGACACAACGCACTTCCACGGACGGATTCCTTTCTTCTACCTTGGAGCAGTGCTTTCAACCCTCTGGGCAAGGTCGGCGAGACAGGGCGTCGGCATTGGAATGGTTTCTCCCTCGTCGGTGTTCAGAGGTGAAGTTGTATTCTTGAAGACGCTGGGTTGACAGTTGCCCCTTCCCATCAACCCTGTTTAGTTTTCTCTGCCTCTGCCCCCGAGAGGCTTTACTCGGGCATTTACTTCGGTAATGGCCTAACTCTCCACACCCCCAACAGTGAATCTCCTTCTTCCGGTCCCTCAGGGCATCAAGCACTTTTCTTACGATGTCTTCTATCTTCATAGGTTCTTCTTCCTCTGCGTAGACTCCTCGCAGACGTGCCTGGCCTCGGACGGATTGCTTTACGGCCTCAAACTCTAAGGCTTGCGTCAGGGCCTCGTTTAAAGTGTTAGGCCGGGCCAACTTTATAGCCTGCTGCGTCTCAGCATCCCGCAGCCCATCGAGGAACCTTTCAATGGATAGGCTCTCGTAGACAGCTTCGTCCACTGTGGGATAAGCGCCCCTCACTAATCGTGCGATGTCAGCTTCGAATTCTTGAAGACTCTCATTGGACTTCTGGTGACGACCCCTGAGCTGAGATCTGTAGACCAGTTCCATGTGTTTATGTCCGAACCGCATTTCCAACCGTCTAATCAAATCTTCGTAATTCTGTCGCTCAGCAGGTGGAACGGTTTGCAGTACGCTCAGAGCTTCTCCACGAAGTGAAAGGCACAACATGGACGCCTTCGCTGATGATGGCCAATTGTAGACAGCAGCGGCAGTCTCAAACAAAGTAATAAAATCTTCCCAGGACATCTTTCCGTCAAAGGTTGGCAAACTTGCGTTATTTACGGGTGGACTCACACTGGACCGAGGTTCCAGGCTGGGCGGTTGCTGTCCACTTCCTGAGATCCCAGGTGGTTCGTTGCAGGTTATTGACTCCTTCCTCTCCTGAACCATTTCTTCTAAAAACCTAATCCTATCACCTAATTGCTTCGAACGGTCATCTAATTGTTTTTTAAATTCGTTCGAACAGTCATCTAATTGTTTTTTAAATTCGTCTTCAACTTGGCAAATTTTATAATTAAATTCTGTAGCTAACTCTTCCTTCAAGGTTTTACAATTACTATTTAGTTTTTCGGTTAAGTCATCTTTCACTTCTTTTAAGTCACCTTTTAAGTCATTTTTTAATTCCTCTGCATTTCTTTTAATCATAGACCTAAGTGAACTAGCTTCAGTTTCAAAAAGGAATGTTTCTGGATCATCCTCTGCTTCTAGCATTGCCTGCTTAAGTCTACTTACTAAAACTGATTTTGTTCCAGTATGATCTAGGTCCCTTTCTTCTAACTCCCGCTTTAAATCAGCCACTTTTAAGTCTATTAACTTAACTCCACTAGATGCCATCGTTCTTTTGCAAAACTACGTCTGAACAATATAGAATTACAGTAATTGAATTCAATAAACAGCTTAACAGTAACTATCAATAAATAAAAATATTAAACGTGTTGCTCAACAAATCTATCCCACTTCTGACACCAGTGTGACGTTTTTTCGTCCTAATTTATAAATAATTAATCACTATGTGGGTTTTACAAATAAGCAACACGATATACTTAACAATTACTAAATTTATTAAATCTATAAAATTAACTTATTACAATTAATAGGATTATTTCCTTAACTTTAAAACTATTGTGAAAAGTACAATTTACTATTAGGCCTACTTTTACAGTTAAACTAATTTATATTTACTATCTTAGATGGCATCAATAATTACAACTACTAATTGCAAAGTGACGTTACTAAATTCCTTTCTTTTAATTACAATTCCTAGCTCTATAAAGTGGCTTTCCTAGATTCTCTACTATTATTTACAATTACTAACTATAAAGTGACTCTACTAGATTCCCCACTATTATTTACAATTACTGACTACTAATTGACTTTACTAGATTCCCTACTACCTACAGTCCAAAGCTAACAGTTCACTCACAGTTTCTTCAGTGTCCCTTCAGAAGTCGTCCACAAGTACCGCACTGCTCCTTCGTTGATCCCCACAACGAACCACTCACCGGTAACTTCTTCGTAGACCACTTCACTATACTCGGACACTTCACTCGCACTGTAGAACTCGCTCACTGTCGCTGCAAACACCCGGGCTGTAGGCTCTAGACTCACTGACTGACTGACTGACTCCGGTATCCGGGCCGTATATATCACCTGCAGGTCTCCATCTAGAAGCTTCTTGAATTCCCCTGCGTCCGAAGTTCCATGACAGAGCTGGCTCGTCAACCCAGAAGATTCTAGAAGTTCATTGAAGAGGTAAGGGGCGTTCATGCGTAAGCCATTGTGCCCCAAAGGTTGTAAACAAGCAGGGCAGGTGGTCAGCGACCCATCCATTACTTCCGCATCACCGGTTCCCAGGATGCAGGCCACTCTGCATGTCACATTACTTTGTTTGAGACTGCCGCTGCTGTCTACAATTGGCCATCATCAGCGAAGGCGTCCATGTTGTGCTTTTCACTTCGTGGAGAAGCTCTGAGCGTACTGCAAACCGTTCCACCTGCTGAGCGACAGAATTACGAAGAATTGATTAGACGGTTGGAAATGCGGTTCGGACATAAACACATGGAACTGGTCTACAGATCTCAGCTCAGGAGTCGTCACCAGAAGTCTAATGAGAGTCTTCAAGAATTCGAAGCTGACATCGCACGATTAGTGAGGGGCGCTTATCCCACAGTGGACGAAGCTGTCTACGAGAGCCTATCCATTGAAAGGTTCCTCGATGGGCTGCGGGATGCTGAGACGCAGCAGGCTATAAAGTTGGCCCGGCCTAACACTTTAAACGAGGCCCTGACGCAAGCCTTAGAGTTTGAGGCCGTAAAGCAATCCGTCCGGGGCCAGGCACGTCTGCAAGGAGTCTACGCAGAGGAAGAAGAACCTATGAAGATAGAAGACATCGTAAGAAAAGTGCTTGATGCCCTGAGGGACCGGAAGAAGGAGATTCACTGTTGGGGGTGTGGAGAGTTAGGCCATTACCGAAGTAAATGCCCGAGTAAAGCCTCTCGGGGGCAGAGGCAGAGAAAACTAAACAGGGTTGATGGGAAGGGGCAACTGTCAACCCAGCGTCTTCAAGAATACAACTTCACCTCTGAACACCGACGAGGGAGAAACCATTCCAATGCCGACGCCCTGTCTCGCCGACCTTGCCCAGAGGGTTGTAAGCACTGCTCCAAGGTAGAAGAAAGGAATCCGTCCGTGGAAGTGCGTTGTGTCTCTTTGGAGCCAGCTAGTGGATGGGAGCCGGAAGAACTCCGTAAAGAACAGCTTGAGGATAGTGAGGTTGGACCACTGCTGCGGGAGAAGGAATCGGGGGCTCGTCCTATCTGGGAAGACATTGCAGCTAGGAACCATGTGTATAAGAGCTACTGGGCACAGTGGGACTCAATGAGGGTTAAGAACGGAGTGCTTATAAGAATCTGGGAGGCCCCTAATGGTAGGAAGCAGATTGAACAGATTGTGCTCCCCAGTAGTAAAAGAAAGGAAGTGCTGGAGGAGATCCACAATGGAGCATCTGGCGGGCACTTAGGTGTCAACAGAACGGTAGACAAGCTACGTCAGCGATTCTACTGGTTGAACTTGAGGGCTGATGTAGAGAAGTGGTGTCGCCAATGTGATGCCTGTACTGGAAGCCGAGGGCCACAAACAAGAAGTCGGGGCAGAATGCAACAGTACAACGTTGGGGCACCTTTCGAGAGGATCGCCATCGACATCGCCGGTCCATTTCCCATGTCAGATGCAGGAAATAAATATCTCCTGGTGGCCATGGACTACTTTACGAAATGGCCAGAAGTATACGCCATACCAAATCAGGAAGCCGCAACAGTGGCTGGGTGCTTGGTGAACGAATTCATCTGTCGGTATGGAGTGCCACGTGAGCTGCACAGTGACCAAGGGACGAACTTCGGATCCCTGTTGATGAAGGAGGTGCTTCAGCGTCTCGGAGTGCACAAGACACGGACAACTGCACTTCATCCGCAATCTGATGGGATGGTCGAGAGATACATAAAGACACTCGTTGGAAACCTCAGGAAAGTTGTGTCCACCAATCAGCGGGATTGGGATCGGAAGGTGCCCATTTTCCTCCTGGCGTACAGATCTTCGGTCCACGATACTACGGGTTTCACCCCAGCGAGGATGACGGACTACGCCTGCGAGCTCGTCGACCACCTACACGACACTCATGAGTTCGTTTGTCAGCACCTAAAAATGGCCAGTGACAAAATGAAAGCTCGCTACGACCGGCAAGCCAATTCGACTGGATTCCAGGTGAACGACCTGGTGTGGCTCTACAGTCCCCTCCGGGAAAAGGGGAGGTGCCCGAAATTTCAACAGGATTGGCAAGGACCTTATCGGGTAGTGACGCGAATCAACGATGTGGTCTACAGGATTCAAAGACACCCAAGAGGCAAGATGCTTGTGGTCCACCTTGATCGCCTAGCACCGTACCATGGAGCGGAAGCTGATCGGGACGATCAGCCTTAAGGAGGGGGCAGTGTGACATGCAGAGTGGCCTGCATCCTGGGAACCGGTGATGCGGAAGTAATAGATGGGTCGCTGACCACCTGCCCTGCTTGTTTACAACCTTTGGGGCACAATGGCTTACGCATGAACGCCCCTTACCTCTTCAATGAACTTCTAGAATCTTCTGGGTTGACGAGCCAGCTCTGTCATGGAACTTCGGACGCAGGGGAATTCAAGAAGCTTCTAGATGGAGACCTGCAGGTGATATATACGGCCCGGATACCGGAGTCAGTTAGTCAGTCAGTCAGTGAGTCTAGATCCTACAGCCCGGGTGTTTGCAGTGACAGTGAGCGTGAAGTGTCCGAGTATAGTGAAGTGGTCTACGGAGAAGTTACCGGTGAGTGGTTCGTTGTGGGGATCAACGAAGGAGCAGTGCGGTACTTGTGGACGACTTCTGAAGGGACACTGAAGAAACTGTGAGTGAACTGTTAGCATTGGACTGTAGGTAGTAGAGAATCTAGGAAAGCCACTTTATAGAGCTAGGAATTGTAATTAAAAGAAGGGAATTTGGTAAAGACACTTTGCAATTAATTGATTGCCATTTATTGATGCCATCGAAGATTGTAATTATAGATTAGTTTAATTGTAACAGTAGGCCTAATAGTAAATTGTACCTTTCACAATAGTTTAAGTTAAGGAATTAATCCATTTAATTATAATAAGTTAATTTTATATATTCAATAAATTTAGTAATTGTTTAGTATATCGTGTTGCTTATTTGTAAAACCCACATAGTGAATAATTATTTATAAATTAGGACGTAAACACGTCACAATATATATCAACACATATTATGCTAATTAAAAAACTAATAATAAAGTACAATTTTTGGGATTAATAGATACATTATTTTAATTAGCCTTTTAGAATTATTGTTGTGTATAGTTATTTAAATGAGATGACATTTTGTCATGGGTCATCAGATAATCCTTATTGAGTGAAATGTAGTAGTGTGATTTTATATCAGTGGATTATTTTGGTTTAAAAAAAAGATAAAGTTGCTTAATATATTTATACTAATAAAACATATTTTTTTAATAGCGATAGGAAACAAATTGTGATGATCACAGTTATTCTATATGTTTTGTATCTAATAAGTATATAGGCCTTGCAATATAAAGAAATTAACATGTATTTTATAAAAAATTATTAACGCCACAGTTCCTTAGCTTATTAGTCGTCCCGAAAACTTGCCACATACATTGGTTTTAGAATTTCGTTCTGTCTTGTGTCATTAATAAAGGAGTTTAATAATATAGTATACTGCTTCCTAGAGATAATTAGTTTATTGGAATTGAATATAAAATATGTCATGTACCTAACAATCAAAGTAATACCTATTTTTTGTGGGGAATAATTATAATACATATTATAATTATAAACAAATTTATAATTAGTATAAACATATTTATAGTAAAATACATTTCTTATTTAATCAAGTAACATATGCAATATTGTTGCATTATTCAGCAATGTGCGGGCCTGATAATGGGGAAGCACTGTAAACACGATACATTTTTTATAGATTTCACTTGATTTGATTTAATTTTTTCCGTTAAATAGATTTTTTAAATATAGAAAATAAGGCGATATACTTAAGGTCTCTGGGAAATTAATTAATTGTTGACACTATATCCATTTTGTAGCATACTAAAATTATTCCACTGTTACGTTGGATATCAAATTGAGATATGGAATTTGCCTTTAAATAATTAAAGTCATCTATTACAACAATAATGCGGTCTAACAAGAAGACCTCACTCCATCCTAACAGTTGTATATTTTTAACAGTCCTAAAATCCATGCAAGCAGATGGGATACAGGTACCCTGCCCATCAACTCGTCGCAGTCAGCGATTGTCACACGTGACGCCTACAGTCGGATCACTCGTCACTGTATGGTAGTGGTGGGATACAGTTGCCTTGACGGTCAACTCGTCGCAGTCAGCGATTGTCACACGTGACGCCTACAGTCGGATCGCTCGTCACTGTGTGTTAGTGGTGGGATACAGTTGCCCGGACGGTCAACTCGTCGCAGTCAGCGATTGTCACACGTGACGCCTACAGTAGGATCGCTCGTCACTGTGTGTTAGTGGTGGGATACAGTTGCCCTGACGGTCAACTCGTCGCAGTCAGCGATTGTCACACGTGACGCCTACAGTAGGATCGCTCGTCACTGTGTGTTAATGGTGGGATACAGTTGCCCTGACGGTCAACTCGTCGCAGTCAGCGATTGTCACACGTGACGCCTACAGTCGGATCACTCGTCACTGTGTGGTAGTGGTGGGATACAGTTGCCCTGACGGTCAACTCGTCGCAGTCAGCGATTGTCACACGTGACGCCTACAGTCGGATCACTCGTCATTGTGTGGTAGTGGTTGTATACAGTTACCCTGGCCGTCAACTCGTCGCTGGATAATTCAATAATTAGACGGTGACATAATTCCAGGGAGCTGAGCGTGACCAAGCGGTTGGACGCGCTGCTGGTCGTGGTTGGTTCCCACACATGCAAACACTGTCCTCTCGTCTTTGTTGGAACTCTTTTGATCTTGGAGTTTTCTGGCCTTTGAGGTTGAGTGCCATTGCGTTTTACAAGTCATGTCTGTTAACAGCCATCTCCGTTAATTATGGAACTGAAATTCTCTCATATACATTACTCGTATCATTTATTGTTTTATTATTATTTATTGTTTTTATTTACTATCATTTATTATTAAATGATACTACTGTACTTTCAAGTAGTATCATTTATTCAGATTGTCCTTCCTAGACTGTATTGTTAAGTTGTAGATTAGCGTTACTGTTAACAACATGTTTTCAGGCAATACTGTTGGTTTAGTATTACTGTCTTATGTAAATTGTAGTTTCAACAATTTAAAAAGCTATTGTTACAATACAATGTATGAGTGCCGAATGCCTTACCCTGCCTGGTTTTAGGTCCATGCTAACCCTTAGTTTCGATCACCGTGAGTGTGCAGGACGTCCGGCCTGCTCCTAAACACAACATGGGTATTCATTTACGTGTTCACCGTTCAAATCTTCAACACGTATTCCGTTAGTCACATCACAGTGTATTGTACAGTATTAACATAGGATTTCAAAATACACAATTTCTTCATTAATATAAAAATGCCGAGCCGAGTCCTCTCATAAGGCATAATTGTAAGGTATGCCTTACATAATTGTAAAGTAATTTATAAGTGATTTGACTTTATGAATATCCGCCCATATACAATTTGAGTATGAAAATAGTATTGCTTTTTATTTTTCCTTTTTTTTTTGTTTACGTCTTTAAAGTTAATGTTTATAAAAAAAACCTTTATGCTGTTTGTTTTAGAATTGAAATATGTACATTGTAGTATTTAGTTTTGTATGTGTGTAGATTTGCTTTCATGACGTTTATTTGGGTTTTTGTATCTGTTAATGGCCAACAATAATATTTATTATTATATTTTTATTTAATCTGAAGAGTAAGTTAAGACCAAATGCATCATATTAAATGTTTACAAAATTAGTTACTTTTAAGTAGAGTATTAATGTGCCAATTTATTCATATTTGCTTGCTACAGATTGCGCGGGTAATTTCACCGGTTAAATTGTATTACTATGTCCGTTCTTAAATCCTACTCATGGATCCTGATACCAAGATACAAAGTGAAATATGATTTGTTATTAAATTATTAGAACATACTGTTATTAACACACTTATAGTTTTTTCTTCGTTATCTGTGGTATTAACTTTGATAATTGAACGACATAATATCGGATTTGTGTAAATCTCAATATAAGATGCCTAGATACATGGGCCTACATACATGGGCCCACACAAATGGGCCTATATACATTGGGCCTTCATAGATGGGCTTAATACATGGGCCTAAATACATGGGCCTACATACATGGGGCTACACACATGGGCCTACATACATGGAAATACACATATGGGCCTACATACATGGGCCCACATACATGGGCTTACTTACACGGGCCTACACCCATGGGCATAACACTTTTAAAAATTCTGTGTACATTTTAAGATTTGTTGGATAAGACAAACGCTTTCGTTAAGTTGTCAAATAGCGGTGATTTCGCTTAAGGAGGTGTGAAAAAACTGTGAAAGGAGAAGGAGTATACCTGGGCGGTTCGGAGATAAAACAATGGCTTCAGTTTTCTCGGCCGGCGGCACTCCGCCAGACGCGTTATTAAAACTAATAACACGGCGCGGAGCGGCAGACCACAAACAGTCTGTGTGTCCTAGCCGACCAAACATTGGCCGGAATGTATGTTAATGGCACTCCAGGCCCGTGCGTCCACACTGTTCGGAGCGGCGGATCACAGTGTGTGTGTCCTAGCCGACCAAACATTGGCCGGAATGTATGTTAATGGCACTCCAAGCCCTTGCGTCATATACATGGGGAACACTGTTCGGAGCGGCGGATCACAAAGTGAGTGTGTCCTAAGCCGACCAAACATTGGCCGGAATGTATGTTAATGGAACTCCAGGACCGTGCGTCCACACTGTTCGGAGCGGCGGACCACAGTGTGTGTGTCCTAGCCGACCAAACATTGGCCGGAATGTATGTTAATGGCACTCCAAGCCCTTGCGTCATATACATGGGGAACACTGTTCGAAGCGGCGGATCACAAAGTGAGTGTGTCCTAGCCGACCAAACATTGACCGGAATGTATGTTAATGGAACTCCAGGACCGTGCGTCCACACTGTTCGAAGCGGCGGATCACAGTCTGTGTGTCCAAGCCGACCAAACATTGGCCGGAATGTATGTTAATGGCACACTGTTCGGTGCGGCGGATCACAGTGTGTGTGTCCTAGCCGACCAAACATTGGCCGGAATGTATGTTAATGGCACTCCAGGCCCGTGCATCCACACTGTTCGGTGCGGCGGATCACAGTGTGTGTGTCCAAGCCGACCAAACATTGGCCGGAATGTATGTTAATGGCACTGCAGGACGTTCGTCGACACTGTTCGGTGCGGCGGATCACAGTGTGTGTGTCCTAGCCGACCAAACATTAGGCCGGAATTTATCTTAATGGCACTCCAGGCCCGTGCGTCGTATACAAGTGGAACACTGTTCAAAATGCGAAACTAATAGTACTATGTAAAATAAAATGAATGAGGTACTTAGAGTAAAATTGTTATTATAATTATAAAAAAACTGTAGAAAATAAACTTTTTTCATGGGTTAATGAAATTTTTACTGTGAAAATTAGCTAAAAACGTCATTTTCAGCGATCAGTGTTTAGTTAACAGTAAACAGGTTTGGAGAAATTCCTATAGGTGAAAAATAGGATTGTTTTTATATGATTTGGATAATGCTTGTAAGAACCGTATAAAATCAGTATTTTGTAGCACATTCATTTATTCGCTCTCAAGCACCGATTATCGTAGGAGAATATGGATTTCTAATTAGTGTGACTAGTGTTGAAAAGGGAATGTTGAACTAACGCCGACTATTCTTTTTAAAGTGTCATTATTTAATAGCAAATGAACAGCCAGTAATTATCAGCTGATCCCCTCTCAAAATTTGTTAAGACTGATGGAGGTCGAACTGGGGTTTATCCAACTACGCTACCGATCCGTTGATTTTATCACAAACTGATTCTGATGAAGACGCCTAACTACTTATAATTGTTTTGAAGTGTTCAAAACTCTCACAAATATTTTCCTACACATTGAGCATGTTCAGTAATGTGTTGCAGAGACCGTATACTGTATTTTCCATGAATTGCATTACTCTGTTGAGAATCTCGTTGTTGACCGGTGAGACATTTTCTATTTCGCAACAACGCCAAATTGCCTGAGGTATAATAATTTTCCATTATGTGTTCTGTGGAAGAGATCGAATCCTATAAATAATAATTGTAAATAGGATATACAAAAGATCGTGTATATATATATTTTTTTCTTGGAATGTTTATTGGATCGCTTATGTGAGGTGAAGATTCTTTTAAGTTGGAACACTTCGCGCTTATGAAAGAAATAATCATGCTCTCGTTTCTGATAAACGTTTACAACAACAATTAATTGTTCGCCTATATTCATTACCTGTGCATGTCCAGTGTGCGTTAAGAATTATTACAAGCTCCGTATCTGATACGCTTGTAAGTCCCAAGTAACAGCGGCTGTTGAGGATATTACTGTCAGTGAGCGTAAGTTCCCAGTAACAGAGGCTGTTGAGGATATTGCTGTCAGTGAGCGTAAGTCTGCAGTAACAGCGGCTGTTGAGGATATTACTGTCAGTGAGCGTAAGTCTCCAGTAACAGCGGCTGTTGAGGGTATTACTGTCAGTGAGCGTAAGTCTCCAGTAACAGCGGCTGTTGAGAATATTACTGTCAGTCAGCGTAAGTCTCCAGTAACAGCGGCTGTTGAGAATATTACTGTCAGTGAGCGTAAGTCTCCAGTAACAGCGGCTGTTGAGAATATTACTGTCAGTGAGCGTAAGTCTCCAGTAACAGCGGCTGTTGAGGATATTACTGTCAGTGAGCGTAAGTCTCCAGTAACAGCGGCTGTTGAGGATATTACTGTCAGTGAGCGTAAGTCTCCAGTAACAGCGGCTGTTGAGGATATTACTGTCAGTGAGCGTAAGTCTCCAGTAACAGCGGCTGTTGAGAATATTACTGTCAGTGAGCGTAAGTCTCCAGTAACAGCGGCTGTTGAGGATATTACTGTCAGTGAGCGTAAGTCTCCAGTAACAGCGGCTGTTGTGAATATTACTTTCAGTTCGTGGTATAGTATAACTGGATCTCCAAATCATAATTTTTATACAAAGCATCCTAAATGTAGTGTTTAAACAAATTATGTAGGTTTGGTTATCCAGTTTTCTAGTTATTATTTCAATAATATAAATCTATATATAAAAGCTTAAGCCCTCACTCACTCATCACTAATCCTCCCACTTCCCGTAATACTACAGAGCTGAAATTTGGTACAAATGTTTGTTGTAGGCTAAATACTGAAGTATTTTCATCTTGATAAAATACTTCTAAGGGGTAAAAACCACCCCTAAAAGATCGTTCCATAAGGATAATATTGGGTTGATTTTATTAAATTGATAACTGCTGTTTTGTAAATAAATAAACATGATTATTTTATATGTTCAACAAATTATCCTACTGATGAATAAACTATCCTACTTTACAATAAATAAACTATCCTACTTAAATTATCCTACTTTACAATTAACTATATTTTTTCTATGTATTTGTTCTCTATACAAAATTACGAGTAAAACCTATTTGGGAAATTTACAATATTGAGAATTGAGATAACCGTGTTGCAATTCCCCTAAAGCAGACTTATAGGGGTTTCTAGAGACCATACAACATTTTTGTCTAGAAGAACGGCAGCAGGTTGAGATATTTTTATTTCAACAGGTAATCATATTAGTTCAAACTAAACGGTTTCATAACAAAATGTATGTTAATTTCGTGTTTAAGGTTTGCAATTAATGAATTAATAATAATAACGGTGACTAGTAACTTTCAGAAATAAAGTCTGAGCAGGTGTTTATGATTTGTACTTTAAAATGTTAAAAACAAGGTGAATTACATCCAATAATTCAATATGAGTTTAAAAGCACTCATTAACTTGTCATTGAATAGTTTAAACTGAATGGATGCAGCCATTGAATGATAATTTAATTGAGGGTTTCAGGCATTCATGAACGCATAAGCCCGTTATTCTAGTGTAAATATTTAAATGCAGCACTCGTGTGGAAATGTCAGCTGTAAATTGGGCGTAATGAATGATTAATACACCCCTGTGTTGTCAGCTGTAATTAATTGATTTCACTTTTAGATACGGATTGTAGCGCCATTTGACAATTCGAAGAAATTATAATAAGGGGAATTACCAACACAATGGTTACCACTTATGACGAATAATTTTGGAGGGATTTATATGTTACCGAAAAAGTATTCTAGTAGAATATTTCTTAGACGAATGGTCTTCTGCAAGGATTAAAACTACAACCAACTGTAAGTTTTTTTTTTTTTTGAACGTGCACTCGTGATGGTTTGAGTAAGTACAAATATGACCGGTTTGTTAGGGAGTAAAGTTACAATTGAGTGGTCGACTTTGGGGCTATAGCCAATAGATTAAAACAACGCCGTTTATTTTCCTTGGGAAAGAAACTTGTAGCCGAAAGGTCTGGTTAGCGTTAAAACCTTTCGTCGAATAGCAGATTTTACTGCCACAGACTCCAGAGCAGACCGAATGATCAGCTAAGGGAAGAAAAGAATTGGGGAAGAAGGGAAGAAAACGCATTACTTATCTCGTACTTTATATTCTTATTATATTCATTATTATTATTACTGTATTATTGTCATTATTATTTTCGAAACTGATTGTATTGTATAACGTTACATTAACCTTACTATCCTGTTTAGTATGTTTGGGTATGCTAATTTTGAATAATATTACTAAATGTAATTTGCTATAAGCAGACGGCAAAACACGGAGCAGAAGACAATTAAATTAGAAACTGGACTCATTAATTTTTGTTTTATTTCATTTGTTTTATTTTTTGTAACACTGCCACATTACTTGCAACGTGGCAGTGCAATTTCCAAGTCTGTGAATTGTTTGTGTGTTGTACTCATTTTGCGGAAATAAATTCTTATTCTTCTAAGTAATGTGAACGTTCTGCTTGGCGGAATTTTGTCTGATGTGTTATGTTAGGGCCTGCAGCTGTCATTGAATGGTTGTTTTGGGTATAACGGTTAACGAAATAGTCATTTTAAGGTGATTTCTGTAGCCAAAAAGTAATTTTTAGAGGAGGATAGTTGTAATAAAAAATTGCGTATCAAGAAAAACCCCTGTATTTTAATCAAATGAATTTATCATTGCAGTATACAAATACATTGATTGCATTACAAACGTCATCATTTTATATTTATAAAATTTGGTCACACTCACCCCACAAAATTCTCTTTCAAACATACAATTTATTTATTTATTTATTTATTTATTTTTATTCATAAGACGCCGATCGTCAAGATATGGGTGAATATGGATTTCGATTGAGTGTGATGAGTGTAGATGAGCGAATGTCACTCAAACATCCCACACTCACTCTTGCCAATAATTCCCATTTAAACGTCATTTAATGGACGTTTAAATGAATTAAATGGGGTTTATATGTAAAAATGCAGTTTTTCAAATTTTATCTTCTCTGCCTATGATTTTGAATTGTTTACAGCTGAATCTTTTTAGCTAATTAGTACTCTAATAATTTATTTACAAGACTATTCATATTATGATATGATTTCTAATATACCTCTTATTAAGGCTTTTAATACATCTTGTAGGAAGGGCAGTCTTTAATCTTAATGGAAATATGAACAGTAGAATCCTGTGCGGTTGATTCCTACAATGTTGATTAGTGTTTTTTAATTAAAAGCTTAAAAAACATAGTTGGATTATTTTGTAAATGGAACTCAATACCAAAATAATGAATACACGAAAAATGCGTTCAGCGAAAAATGCGTACACCAGGAATCTTGCGAAATATGCGTACAGGATCAAGTTTTGACAGATGACGAGGGTAACCTATGACGTCACAACAATTAGATAGGCGAAAAATGCGTACAACTTTTAGGGCAAATGGATCTTTTACAACAATTGAATTATATAAATTCGTTTACCTCTAAAATAAATATGAATGTCGCTTAGTTTCTTGGGATTGGAGAACCTAACCTAACCTAATTTCGCTGTACGCATCTTTCATGCCACCGGGGAGAATACTTACCCTCGTCAAATACCACTATTTCCTTCTGTACGCATATTTCGGTGTACGTATTTTTCGCTGTACGCATCTTTCGTGCCACCAAAATAATTGACAACTTCATCAAGTGATTTAACCATGGAAACACGTACGTTGAACTGGATGCTCCGAAACTATGATCTTGGAAACTTCAGTTGAATTTGAGAATGTTGCAGGAAGTATTAAACGAATTATTGTTGTATTTATAGCAACCTTGTTTAACTGTACTTCACTGTTATCGATGGCACTCCTATTTATTGTGTCAAGGCTGACCAGTCATTCAACCTTGTACTGACGATCACGTGTGATGAATACTGCAGATATTTAGTGACAGCCAGTATATTAATGTCGTAATGTTGATAGAATCACTTTACGAACATTTTACTAACCCATAAGTCGCCAACAACAAATCGTTGTTTGCAGGCAGCCAAAAGTTGCATAAAGTAAATAAATAAATTCATATGTTGTTTCTATATTTTTTGTTTATTTTAAGCATTTTATAATGTTATGGCAATTGTAATTTTTTGACTAAAATTGTCAACTCACTCTTACATCGAACTCCCTTTCAAACTATTTTTGCATTCTCTCCCATTCATTCGAACTGTTTGTTCCACCTTTCCCCGGTCAGTCAACCAGTTGTGTGCCATGAACTCGTCTATAGCCTACTGACTAGTGCGTGTGTGGTCAGTACAGTTTTTGACAATTGTTAAATGCCTTAATGATCGTAATCGGCATTTTGTTGAAATCGAACTTCTCCCTGAGAAAGCAAACTCTCTTGAGCCACCGTTCTGTCCGTGTCTCTTAGTTTGGTAGTCTTTCGGACTGCGTTTTTTAACGAAGAAGTTCTAGAAAAGTTAGTTAAAACTATTATTTGAACTGTCAATAAATTTTTTTAAATATTTTTAACGCCAACTAAAAATAACACTCACAAAACAAAACAAAATTACTTGCTATTTCTAGTATTATTGCTAATGATATGTCTATCTCACTTGTTGATTGCTTAGATTATTTTTTTCTTTAGTAGAACTAAAGAATAGTTACTATAGTCGTTACTATTGTTCGTTAATAAATGTATATAATGTTCCTAGTATTGGGCAACAGTTCTGATTACTTTGCTCTGTAGTAAAATACAGTCACTGTTCGTATGGTTAATTTACCTTAGACTAAAATGCCATATAAAATTATATTTTGAAAAAAAGGTAAAATAAGAGCGCCTATCATATTTGCTAGTATAATATTTTCAATTTTTTTTAAGAAAAGACACATATTATATTACCCAAGGTAATCTACCAAAAATTTAATCAACATGATTTGTTTGATTAAATTGATAATTGTGCATGGCAAGTGCACATGTATATAAAATTCTAAGTTATAATCTAAAATTTTTAGTTGATGAACTGTTATCCATTAATAAACCGTAGGTAAACCATCAAGTATTAAAACAAAAAGTGAAGGTCCAAGAACTGAGCCTTGTGGAACACCGAACCTAACAAATACGTATATGATTTCGTATTCTCTGAAGTAAAACTTGGTTTGACCTGATTATATGAATGATCCTTAGCAGTTATTGTATTGCCATAATAGGTCGACCAATCTAAAAGTATTTTATGGTCAAGACATTCAAAGGCCACAGAGAATACAATAGTGAATAGTGTACTATGTTTCCGTAATAACAGAAATTGTAAAGCAATTCCTTTTATGCACCGGCTCATGCTTGTTGAATGTTTTCTGTACACTATCTACTACAAATAGTAACCCTATATCATATAGGTTATTCGTTATATATTTGTTTGAAACGAAGATGATGAATGAATATTTATTGCATTAAAAGGTGCAGTATTTAAAACTGATAATTGTTGTATTTTATTTTTTTAAATTTACTTACTTTAATACTCCAATTACTGTATGTTTATAAGTTGCAGAGCCACATAGTATTTTTACTATCGACGCCCTGTTTTTTATAGGTCAGAAAGATTTAATCAGCTGCTCCAAGTGTTGATTTTATGAAATCCATGTTTACTATTCATTTATTGGTTTTTCTTGGAGTTTATCAAGTAAATCACAACTTGTCTCTTTTTGCCATGGAAAATTCTGTATGAAAAGTCGTTAGTAATGTGTTCAAGATTTAAATATTGTTTATTTCGGCTGACGTTTAAAATTTCGTGAACAGTTGGTTTTTATTGTTTTTATTTTAAAGACATTGGCGTATGTTATCTGTCTTGTTTGATTTATTCTATATATCGACGTTGTTTGGGTAGACGTGATGGTAACAACAACGTACAGTACTTTAAAGTGGTCCAACCACTTCCAGGAGATTCTTCAGAAACCAATAAAAATATTGCATAGTAATGGCAATCCCAACATATAAGGTGTTCCTTTAGCAATATTTATTTATGTACTTCGTTCATCGTGCAAGAATGTCTTCCTTCCATTCAAAATTATAAAACCATGCGTTATTATTTTACCGTTTCCTGCACTTCCAAAGTCAAAGTTCATCAGTGTTCTTGTTTCTTATTTTGTTCTTGTTTCCACGATGTTTCGGACCACAATAACTTAAATAACCAGTCGTTAAATTGTAAAATCTTCAATGTCGTAATGTCGGAATCCTGGTAAGTGGTTACGACAAAGGCCGCGGAGTGGCCCTGAGTGGATACAAGGTGTCCATTACAGTTCGCCGGAAGTGGTAGGTGAAGTGCCTGGGAACCACGACACTTGTATTCCGGTGCCCGTCAAGGAGAACCAAATGACCCGCATAGAGTTCCACCAATCGTTTTTTGATAACTTACTAGATTAGTGTGGTCAGATCTTCAGCTGGTAAAAACGGGAAACCTATAATTTTGACACAGTTATTGGTGGCGCTAAATGTTTGCTTAATATAACATGTTTTAACACTGTAATGAAACTTTGGGCCTCGCATACCCAAAGGAAAATGGTTTTGATTATTTTTTTGCCTAACCTGTTTACTCAAGGACTCCCCCTCAATAGTACCTTCCTCCCTATTCTTAATTTTGTAAACAAATATTGTAACAAATGTTGTATATAAAATATGTAACAACCCCAAACACACAGTGACATTCCAGCATGACATAATAAACTCAATTTCAATATTACCACTTTCGTTCAACTTCATTTAAATTTGAGGTTTGGTTTTAAAATTGAAACAAAACTCAGTAAATCATAAACGGTTTATTGATTATAACCCTTATTTGGTTATATATTATATATTATTAGTTGCTTATATATTATAAAAGCAACAAAGTTCGGTACCAGATAATTTAGAACAAAATACATTGTATGACAATTAATTATTAAATGTTGAAAGAGTTAGTAGTTCCTTTGAAATATTTAGCATTTGTTCCAGCCATCTTTAACATTTCTGTCTATTCTAAGACAATTTTATAAAAATCACAATAATCCACTTTGAAAGTATATACTACTTTCTGGAGAATTGCAGAAGGGTCTCTACTCCCGTTCTGTTCCGTTCATCTGTCCATTAGATAGATGTTCATTAGTGAAACTATTATCTCAGTATTTCCATTGTGAGCAGGAATCGAAAACACATATTGACACATCTTTAAGAACTCAGTGCTGCGTACTTACATATTAAATATTAATTATGGAAATAATAGCGAATAGATGATGTTTATGCATATCTAACGTAAATACGGAACATTTAGGCGTCCCGAGAGGCTTTTTCGGGACACTGGGGTTGTATGTGAAAAAACGGGACAATCCCGCCTGGGTCAACCTATCCTTGTTAACTAGCTGTTTACTTGATAGCAACCTCGACTATTGCAGGTTACGTTATAGTACCATGGACCTGCTGACAGCTCTGAACAAGTGTTTGTTTTGTTTGTTTAGGCCATAGCTTAAAAATATAAGAAAACAGGAAATTTCAAAATTACATTATGATTGGAAGTAATATGGAACTGTTAGCAATTATGGATTGCATGGAACGTCTCTGGATTGGTGTAGAGCTCAGCTCGTTGACACTTAGATAAGCCTGTCCTGTTTGTTCTGTACTCGCTGGTGAATCAATCATTCACTCAGAGTGTCTGTAGACGTGGAAACACTACAGGAGGCTGGGCAGATATGAAGATGACGCCCAAGTTAAGAGAAGTCTGGGGGGTTTGTGTGAGCGAAGCTAAGTCCCATCTGAGGTACCATTTGTAACTTATATATATATATATATATATATATATATATATATATATATATATATATATATATATAATTAAGTACCGTAATTATTTATCTATTATAAAGGTGGCGGTGCATATGAATTTCGAAAGTCATTGTTACATTGTAGCCGACTATTCCTTAGTAAGTGCAATTATATGCCGGCGTGCAAGATTCGAATCCCCACTGAACCAACAGTCGGTACTTCACTCGTTGAATAAAGTTCACGCACATACTTGCAAGCCCATGTGAACTGGCGAGTAAAGTTTAAACAATTATAGTAGGGCTAATTAATAGCTCAGTAACAAATGAACTGCAGGTGGTTATCAGCTGACCCCTTTCAAAATGTTTTATGACTCTCATTTGGATCTAACTGAGAATCATTAGCTCGTGATTTTGGATTTAACAAACTACGCTTATCCATATCATTGTACTAAAAAAGGGGATAAGGGTCAAGTGTAAGAGAGGACTTATTAGTCGTACGTTCGTCTTTTGTAAGTAAAAATGTTTGTTCAATATAGCCATTATTATTATTATTAGGTCTATTATTATTTTTTTTTTTTTTTTAATGGGGATGTTAAAAGTGACATTATTTCGCCCATCTCAATAATTTACCCTGAAGGCTCGTGAAACATACAATAGTCGTATTGTGATGGTAATGTCGAGTCGTTGAGTGGTTGTGTGAGGCGTAGCTGGTTGGTCACCTCTGGTAGCCCGCCGGTTTGTAAGAGCCGAATGGTAATAATCTAGTTGAAATGCAAGGAACTAACTTCACACGACAAGAAATCATAAACCCTGGCCACCGACTAGACAGGAAGGTTGTTCACTCCTAGTCGTGTAAGTGAGTAACGGCAAGCAGTTACTAATTTACAGTTCTCTTACAACATTCAGTTCGTGATCCGCGCTATCGTGACACGCGGAAATTACACACATTTTATGAGATTCTCACTAAAACCTCTGGCGTTTATACTAAAGAGTAATCACACAAAATATGTTCACTGTTTATAGATTACTACAGTTGCCTGGGCTGAACAGAGTCGTTGTTGAAGTTATCAATCAATACAGTAATCGACTGCATATCTCGACATAGTCACTATAATTAGGCTACACCTCGTTGAATAATTTCGCTTTGATATTTGATGAAAATTCTTCTGTAGAAGTGTTTTTATATGTTTACACGTAGTGAAATGCATCGTTTAACCATTAGAATTCCGGGATATAACAAATTCAAATAGTAGTTTTGTGCAATTTTAAGGTAACCTTTGTTTCATTTCGAGAAGAGATGATGATTTCAGTAGAACTGTTCTACAATAAACCCAACGCGTGTGAATTGTGGGTTCAGATGCTGCACAAGTTGTATGTCTACTAACTTATATAGTGTCTGGCTAAGTATCCATTTTAAAGACATTATAACAAAGGCTGATCTCATTCACATTCGCTTTCCATATTGTTAATCTTTACGATCGGCGTTTACTTGGTATAATAAAAACAAATAAGAAGACATTAAAATAATTAATTATTATCCTTTTTAACCGGGCATCAACTCGTAAGATGAAAGTGTGTATAGTTAACTTTTATATTACTGCATACAATTACACATACAATTAAACATACAATTCCTATCTTATAGTCGTGGGTTGGAAATTTGTTATGACCGTTATCCGATTTCATCCATAGTTGCTGTAAGAGACAGTACACTCAAGTATATTTCATCCATAGTTGCTGTAAGAGACAGTACACTCAAGTATTTCCTCCATAGTTGCTGTAAGAGACAGTACACTCAAGTATATTTCATCCATAGTTGCTGTAAGAGACAGTACACTCAAGTATATTTCATCCATAGTTGCTGTAAGAGACAGTACACTCAAGTATATTTCATCCATAGTTGCTGTAAGAGACAGTACACTCAAGTATATTTCATCCATAGTTGCTGTAAGAGACAGTACACTCAAGTATAGTTCATCCATAGTTGCTGTAAGAGACAGTACACTCAAGTATATTTCATCCATAGTTGCTGTAAGAGACAGTACACTCAAGTATATTTCATCCATAGTTGCTGTAAGAGACAGTACACTCAAGTATATTTCATCCATAGTTGCTGTAAGAGACAGTACACTCAAGTATATTTCATCCATAGTTGCTGTAAGAGACAGTACACTCAAGTATATTTCATCCATAGTTGCTGTAAGAGACAGTACACTCAAGTATATTTCATCCATAGTTGCTGTAAGAGACAGTACACTCAAGTATAGTTCATCCATAGTTGCTGTAAGAGACAGGTCACTCAAGTATATTTCCCTGAAAGTAAATCCCACGAACGTTGACGTTGTCAAAGTATTATCGTGACTTGAATCTATTACTCGCTCTGGTGGCTCAGTCTACATGTTAACCCAATATAACATCCATTTTCCGGGCCATCGGGGATGTCGATCGACCCGGGCTGGACTGTTAGACCATTACTTGGTCCGATGAACAGTGACGAAAATACAACGGCGTCTCATCTGCATAGATAGAGCGCGTGCCACCATCTCAGTACATTGTAGTGGGACAAAGTCCGTTATGGTTTATCTATAAAATAGCCCGACTTGATTTCAGAGCACTCTTACAGCAAATACTGGAACTACGATGAGTTTGAGAATGTTACGGACCCGTGGCATGACAATTTAAAGCCAGCTTCGATCATAGCAACTAGGGGGAACTCCTGAGCGCTTCGCGTGCCACCACTTCGCACGTTGCGCTCGTGACACCTCGGCCTTCGGCCTCGGCATGTAACTTTTGACTATAAATATTGGTGGTTAAATTGTACTAATTAAAATTTGTAAAACATTTATAAATTAATAAAATGTTATGAATATCACATATTATGTAAAGTTATTTACAGCAGAGCATTCAATGAACTTGATTTTCACTATATTTATAGTCTAAATATAAACTTCCATTGTTATTACTTGGCCTATTTCAAAGGTGTTTATTTGATTTATTTTATTTAATGGCAGATGATTACAGACATAAGCATTATCTTTTTCATATTTATAGAGCAAACAAAAAATCCACTGAATCGTCAAACTTACTGTCTTTAATAGATCTGTAACCTCCTCAGTATTATAAACATCATGGTTTACAGTCCAACAGCTGTTGACAATTCATTCTGTCAATATTTACATATGATCAGCTGTTATTTTTTTGATTAATTTATATCTCTCTAACGTACTTAGAGGACTTCCCGTGTCCTACATGGGGCAAATATTGAAGAATTAAGACTTTATTGCACAACTACGAACGGAGGCAAATTTGGACACCTCAATCGTTTATATTGGTCAAGAAATAAGGGAGAAGTTGCATTGACAAAAACCGGCTTCACGTATTATAGCCTATATAAACGTCCTGGGCATTGTTGATTGTGCCACGTTTCAATTCTTTGAGTGCACCTGTTTTATAACCCAACTGTTTAATATTGTGAATTTAAGTGTTACGTTGTAAAAATGTTATGATAGTGGACTTTACATTATTGTTTGTAGATTGTTGTTATCGCATTATTTTATTGTATAGTTTAAACCAGTTATAAATGCCTCCTGAAGCGGAAAATCAGTACTCTTGACTATGCCGCGCGTCAGAGCTACACTCGTTCGCCTTAAATTTCCCCG
>JAQJVL010000602.1:0-196680 GCA_035578905.1 Stictocephala bisonia | reverse complement strand
ATCGACTTCGTCTCACAAACGAAAGGTTCTCAGATCGATCCCGGCACCGGCCACCGACACTTTTTGACAGCATTAAATAAATAAAATTAATTTAATAAATACGCCGTGACGTCAGAAAGAGCGCGAAAACGGCGTGACGTCACACCAAAACAACACTGACCTAGGACAACGTCGCGGGGGGTCCACGTGCTCGTAGTAAACTTGACCTTCAAGGTCACCACGTGGTGATAATCAGCAGTGGTCTTGACCTCAAGGTCAACACGTGGTGATAAATTTGTAAACAATAACAGTACAAAGGTCAAGGTTGCGCCAGAACCGGCATGGGGAGGGGTTGCGCCAGAACCGGCATACTACACTACTGATATCATTATCTGTCTATAGCAAATAAGTTAATCCGACGTTTTCACAACAAATCAATATAATTTTGGATCATTTTTCTACGTTGCCGTGCCTAACAAAAAGACACAATTGATCGACTTGTTTTGAAAACAAATTCCCATTTCAGTAGTATTTTAATATTACAGTATGTTTTATTAGAAGAACAATTCTAGATGTTTCCCCAACACTTTATAAAAAAAAAAAAAAAAAAAAAATTGTCGTTAGCAATCATATTTAAAGTAACAAATGGAAAATTCAATACCTTAAAAATAAATACGGTTTGGTTCAATTAATATTTATTAATACACAATTCAGTTTCAATTGAGATATTTATTTTTTATTTCCTGTGGTTTAATTGTGTGATCCATAAAGTAAAGAGATATGACTGTCGGTATACGACAAGTGGAAGAATCGGGATGATGAAAAGCGAGAAAAAAATACAGACTGGTCGTAATCAATCTCGGGCTTGAAGAGGGGAGAAGGAATCAGGACCGAAAGGTCCATGCTGCGGATGAAATGTGAGGAGCAACCCCTGTGGGAACCGAGCGCTGGCGCAGTGGGGTGACTGCATTTTTTTCTTCTTTTTTGCCGTCGAGACCTATTTATCCCAATCAGTTTAAAGCCAACGTTTTTGACACAGTGTTGATTGGATCAGCTCTTTTAGATTGAAATTAGATAAGCAAATTGTTACATGTCACTTATCAATGTGGAGATTTAAAGGTGTTTAAAAATGACAATAATAATAAAAAATAAACTTCCGGTTTATTTCAATAAAGATTTGCACATATTATTATGTTTTAAATGTGTATGATCTGAAATATTGTTGTTTGTTGTTTAATTGAAAGATAGATTATGGGTGTTTGTAATAAGATATGTTCTCAGTACCGTTACTAATGTGTATATAATTTTTTCATAGTCAAATTTCTAATGGAGTTTGAGCATTCGTCGATGTATCAGCTTTCCTGAGCATAATTCATGAATCATTTGCCAATTTTGATCACAACGCAATTTACGCTGAATCGTTGGTATAATTTTAACATAATATGCATGAATAAATCTAAATTTTAAATGTACAACGTTTTTGTTTTACTTATCTCACTAACACCTTCCGCCGACAATCGGTTGTTAAATTACTGCATCGAAACGAGTTGAAGATTACCTTAATTTGTTGGGTGGGAAAACGCCCAACAAACAATGCTAAATCCTGTGTTGTGGGAAATAAGTTCAATAACATTATTAATTAGTTGATTTAATTTAATTATTGGAGCGAAACGTTCAGAGGATTATGGGATTTCCGGTATAGCAGTCAAATTGTTTTGGCTGGCTCATCATTGTGTATTAGGTAAATGGTTGAACAGTTGTAAAATTTAATGATGATCAAGTCAGTAGATAATTAGATGTAGCAAAGTGCGACCTCTGAGGATAACGCTGTGTTGTGTTTGGACAGACGTTGGCTTACCACGTATTTATATATTTCAGACAAGATATACTTCATGCAAAAAAAAAAAAAAAAAACATATGTACCATATTAATATTGTGGTCATTGGCTTTTTAAAGATTTGTATTTTTGAGAAAAATGTAAATTTACGTTAAATTAACGGTGGGAGGGGGATGAAATATTATAGGTCGACATACCCAACCACTTACGGGCATTTGCCTGACTGTATGCTTACACTCCCACCCACCCACTCCACTGAGACAACTACCGGTGGCTGCCAGGACTACTACTCTACTGTTACTTCAATAATCTAATAGTTTTTATTTATTTATTTGTATATATTTCTTTCAAAAAATGTTTACAAGATCTTGCCCTGTTAAGTTTTAAAAACTTATCAACTTTTTTGTAATGTAATAAATGTAACTTAATTCGTGTTTGATGGTGGTTGTAGCCACAAGATTAGTTCTTTAATTGTTTCCTCAATGAATAAATTTTAAGATTCAAATATTATTTGTTTTAATAGTATCAGTACCGGGAGACCGAGCTTCGCCCAGTTGAACTGAAGAGGTAACATCCATATCTCCCAGAGAATCCTGAGGATCGTTTCTTGTTGCTCTTCCTTGTAGTTTATTAATAACAATTCGTTTTGAATGTCTTCCGCGTTTACTTTTAGCCTCTTTGTGGAAATCGGCTTGCGGCCTCGTGGGGAGCTCGGCCTACGACCTCGCCAAGACACTCTGTAACAGGCCTCTTTGTGGAAATCGGTCTGCGGCCTCACCAAGGCACTGTGCTACAGTCTCATTTGTGAATTTCGCCATTTCGCCTCGTGAGGAAGACCATGAATTTGGGGTTTTGGAGCAGTGAAGCCCACAAACATAGTTTTATCTAAAATCTGATGGCATATTAGTAATTAAGAGAAAATACCTTTAATTTGACAACCCACTTGGGTGTATTAGTTTAACATTATCCAATGTTGAGTATTTGAGCATACTTTTTAGGGGGGGGGGGGAAGAGCCCTTAAACGTTGTCTCTTCCGAAAAACAATGATATGATGTTATTTGGGAGACAAATACCTACTGTTTGATACCTCACTTAGGCGTTTTATTTTATTAATACACTTTTGTTTTGTTTTCGGAGCTATTTTTTGCATACGCCTCTTATTAGTTACCGTTTTCAAAATCTGATGGTACTTTTGGATTCAGAAGAAAAATTTAATTAATTTAGCTTTTTAAAAATTAGCTTTAAATTGATGTTCCGCTTGAGTAGATAAGTTCAGTTTTTAAAATTTTATATTTCCAAAAATTTCAGTTTTTGGGCTCCCGATACCCTAAATTTTTAATTTTTTAAACTGAAATTCATGGATAAGGTGCACGTTTGTTACGTGTGTAGAACTGTGAATGTTTGAAACTTATACACTAGATTTTCCTCAAGTTAGGCCAGATATGCTACTTTTTTTATTTTCCCATAAGAAATACATTGAGGTTATAATAAGTGCTGCCATTTCGGAACTATGAAGAATTTGTCAAAATCCCTTCTTATTGCACGCCTACAATATAAGACCAATCATCCTACAACATGTCAGCCTCGAAGGTTCTTGGTTTTCGAGAATGGTTTTCGAGAAACAGCGATCAGTAAGTGAGTGGTGTTTGGTTTTTATATATCTACTCTCGAATCGAAATCTCTGGAACGACTTAATTAGTCAAAAGTTTTGATGAAATTTTGAGGGAAATTAGCTTTTGTATCATAGGGAACCACTATGAATTTCTTGAAATTCCATTCCTAAGGGGTAGAAACAGCCCCTCAACCTTCCTTTTTTTTATAAGAGTAACATTAACATTTATCTCAAACAGTTTATACAAAAACATAAATAAGACACAACAGATTTGCTAATTTGGTTTTCATTGAGAAATATTTAAGGTCTGTCTGCTGACTTTGATGTGAAGGCGCTACTTTGCATTCCCCTAAATTAGATTTATAGGGTTATAGACAATAGAACTTTGTTATCTATAAGAACTACAGGAAGCTGAGATTTTATATTAATGTGATAGTTTAGAGAGAGCCACGGAGGGTGGAGTAAGCAAGCGTAGAAAACCATCCCGTAGAGAAGTAAGGGATGTTGGCTAATGCTAGGGCTACATTCTTTTCCACTGACCGGTTACTTATTTAACAAGACGCGTTTGTTTATTTAATTTCTAATCCTCTATTACAGTTTTTCAATACCTATGCTTATTTAGAATCAATGCCGTTTCAGTACCTTCATGTAAATTGTATGTATGTTATTTGTAATTTTGTTACATATATCCAGTCGCTCATTTACGAATAACTCACTTCTATCGCAAGTTCTTTTTTCATACTTGCACCTCTTTATAACTGTCTGTACTATGTTACTTAAATGTGGTTCTAGATTGGGTCTCCGTGACGGTGGTCCTCCGCGCTCTCACGAGAGATTCGAGAGGACCGAGACGTAGTACATCTGTCTTCCTGCCTGTCATCGCTTGCTCTAGTTCACTCGCTCCCACATCGTAGTAGTTTGGCTGGCGAAATAAGATTTTATCTCATTCTAAATTCACGTTGGATATATGATCGCCAAAGGTTAGATGCACGTAATTTTAAGAATTTCTTTTGCATGTCGTCTAAGTCGAATATCGTCTCATTCAATGAATCTTCTACTTGGCCTACTATTTAAGTAGTTTAGAAACTGTGTTTATAATTTAACACCTCTCAGATAATGTGGTAAATGATTTGTCATAATACAATTGGTATTATAATATTTGTTAGATGATTGACTTTTTAACTGATATTTGACATTGCAGTTCTAAATTAAGAGAACTTAATTCGGGATAGAGAACGCTCAATTGGACTGCCCAATGAAGAGCGAGCGAGATGGTAACGACCATTACTTGGAGCGACAAAGAGCGCTAATTGATGACCACTTGAAGTGAGGTCTGTCTGTTTGACCCCACTTGTCACTTGGCCTGCTGTGTGGTGTTTTGAGTTATTCGACGAACGGTTGTGGTCGGCGTTAAACCAACTGCCTGTGGTAGGATAAGATGATAATGACTTTTACCGACTTTTGGAGCAACAAAGCAACTCTAATTGTTGTCTACTTGAAGTGAGGTCTGTCTGTTTGACCCCACTTGTCACTTGGCCTGCAGTGTGGTGTCTTGAGTTATTGGACAAACCGTTGTGGTCGGCGTTAAACCAACTGCCTGTGGTAGGATAAGATAATAATGACTTTTACCGACTTTTGGAGCAACAAAGCAACTCTAATTGTTGACTACTTGAAGTGAGGTCTGTCTGTTTGACCCCACTTGTCACTTGGCCTGCAGTGTGGTGTTTTGAGTTATTGGACGAACCGTTGTGGTCAGCGTTAAACCAACTGCCTGTGGTAGGATAAGATAATAATGACTTTTACCGACTTTTGGAGCAACAAAGCAACCCTAATTATTGACCACTTGAGGTGAGGTCTGACTGTTTGACCCCACTTGTCTGCTGTGTGTTAATGAGTCACAAGAACCGTTGTGGCCGGTGTTGGCCCAATGAAGAGCGAAATACTAACAACCTGTTCTACCACTTTAAGCGACAACAAGCTCTAATTATTGACCACTTGAGGTGAGGTCTGTCTGTTTGACCCCACTTGTCTGCTGTGTGTTATTGAGTCAAAGAACCGTTGTGGCCGGTGTTGGCCCAATGAAGAGCGAGAACAACCTGTTCCACCACTTGGAGCGACAACAAGCTCTAATTATTGACCACTTGAGTGAGGTCTGTCTGTTTGACCCCACTTGTCTGCTGTGTGTTATTGAGTCAAAAGAACCGTTGTGGCCGGAGTTGGCCCAATGAAGAGCGAGATACTAACAACCTGTTCCGCCACTTGGAGCGACAACAAGCTCTAATTATTGACCACTTGAGGTGAGGTCTGTCTGTTTGACCCCACTTGTCTGCTGTGTGTTATTGAGCCAAAGAACCGTTTTGGCCGGTGTTGGCCCAATGAAGAGCGAGAACAACCTGTTCCACCACATGGAGCGACAACAAGCTCTAATTATTGACCACTTGAGTGAGGTCTGTCTGTTTGACCCCACTTGTCTGCTGTGTGTTAATGAGTCACAAGAACCGTTGTGGCCGGAGTTGGCCCAATGAAGAGCGAGATACTAACAACCTGCTCCGCCACTTGGAGCGACAACAAGCTCTAATTATTGACCACTTGAGGTGAGGTCTGTCTGTTTGACCCCACTTGTCTGCTGTGTGTTATTGAGTCAAAGAACCGTTGTGGCCGGTGTTGGCCCAATGAAGAACACGAACAACCTGTTCCACCACATGGAGCGACAACAAGCTCTAATTATTGACCACTTGAGTGAGGTCTGTCTGTTTGACCCCACTTGTCTGCTGTGTGTTAATGAGTCACAAGAACCGTTGTGGCCGGAGTTGGCCCAATGAAGAGCGAGATATTAACAACCTGCTCCGCCACTTGGAGCGACAACAAGCTCTAATTATTGACCACTTGAGGTGCGGTCTGTCTGTTTGACCCCACTTGTCTGCTGTGTGTTATTGAGTCACAAGAACCGTTGTGGCCGGTGTAGGCCCAATGAAGAACGAAATACTAACAACCTGTTCTGCCACTTGGAGTGACAACGAGCTCTAATTATTGACCACTTGAGGTGAGGTCTGTCTGTTTGACCCCACTTGTCTGCTGTGTGTTATTGACTCAAAAGAACCGTTGTGGCCGGTGTAGGCCCAATGAAGAACGAAATACTAACAACCTGTTCTGCCACTTGGAGTGACAACGAGCTCTAATTACTGAATACTTGAGGTGAGGTCTGTCTGTTTGACCCCACTTGTTTGCTGTGTGTTATTGAGTCAATGAACCGTTGTGGTCGTATATTTCTAAAGAAGCAGAATTTAGAGTAATATAATCTACCTTTGTTGGTATTGTTGGTGCTAGTATATATATTACTTGACAAAGACATAGTTCTGTAATATTTCTATTGTATGGTGCGGATGGTAATAATTAATAATGTATTTCAAGCTTGTACTATAGGTAAAAAGATTAATGTTTTTAGGATAATTTTAGGAATATTGGCGTTAAAAAGTTGCCAAATATAGAACCAATAAAGGTTTTAATCACGAAAGGTAAATTTTTAAATTTTATTTATATTTATAAATCACCCGCCAGTTCACATGGGCTTGCAAGCCGTACGTGAACTTTATTTAACGAGTGAAGTACCGAACGCATGCTCAGTGGGGATTGGAACCTTGGACCTTGCCCTCCACAGTCCGAAGCCACCATACCGGCAACTAAGTTGTAAGATGTATAATGAATGTCACTGTTACCTCTTCAATCACTCGAGCTTGTAATTACGTTGCTCCTGTGGCATTATAAATGTTTATTTTAGAAAGTTAACGGACTTCCTCGTAAACGTTTATGTAGTCAGTAGAAATCAAGACCGTTAAATGTGAGAGTGAGCACCGTCCATGGATGACGTGTGCCTGAGTACCTGTGTCCGAGGCACGATCGGTTCATTTAACACCGTAAATTTAAGAGTCCACACCATCATTGGGACGTTTCATTGGGAACCTGCGGTTGAGGCACGATTGGTTGATGTAAACACCGTTAAATGTAAGAGTGAAGACCATTCATAGATGTCGTATGCCCGGGAACCTGTGGTTAAAGCACGATTGGTTGACGTAAACACCGTTAAAAGTAAGAGTGAAGACCATCCATTGATGTCATGTGCCAGGGAACCTGTGGTTAAAGCACGATTGGTTGACGTAAACACCGTTAAAAGTAAGAGTGAAGACCATCCATTGATGTCGTGTGTCCGGGCACCTGTGGTTAAAGCACAATTGGTTGATGTAAACACCGTTAAATGTAAGAGTGAAGACCATACATAGATGTCGTGTGCCCGGGCACCTGTGGTTAAGGCACGATTGGTTGACGTAAACACCGTTAAAAGTAAGAGTGAAAACCATCTTGATGTCGTGTGTCCGGGCACCTGTGGTTAAAGCACAATTGGTTGACGTAAACACCGTTAAAAGTAAGAGTGAAGACCATCCATTGATGTCGTGTGTCCGGGCACCTGTGGTTAAAGCACGATTGGTTGACGTAAACACCGTTAAAAGTAAGAGTGAAGACCATCCATTGATGTTGTGTGCCCGAGCACCTGTGGTTAAAGCACGATTGGTTGACGTAAACACCGTTAAAAGTAAGAGTGAAGACCATCCATTGATGTCGTGTGTCCGGGCACCTGTGGTTAAAGCACAATTGGTTGATGTAAACACCGTTAAATGTAAGAGTGAAGACCATACATAGATGTCGTGTGCCCGGACACCCGTGGTTAAGGCACGATTGGTTGACGTAAACACCGTTAAAAGTAAGAGTGAAAACCATCTTGATGTCATGTGCCAGGGCACCTGTGGTTAACGCATGGTTGGTTGACTTAAACACCGTTAAAAGTAAGAGTGAAGACCATCCGTAGATGTCGTGTGTCCGGGCACCTGTGGTTAAAGCACGATTGGTTGATGTATACACCGTTAAAAGTAAGAGTGAAGACCATCCGTAGATGTTGTGTGCCCGAGCACCTGTGGTTAAAGCACGATTGGTTGATGTATACACCGTTAAAAGTGAGAGTGAAGACCATCTGTAGATGTCGTGTGTCCGGGCACCTGTGGTTAAAGCACGATGGGTTGATGTATACACCGTTAAAAGTGAGAGTGAAGACCATCTGTAGATGTCGTGTGTCCGGGCACCTGTGGTTAAAGCACGATGGGTTGATGTATACACCGTTAAAAGTAAGAGTGAAGACCATCCATTGATGTCGTGTGCCCGGGAACCTGTGGTTAAGGCACGATTGGTTGACGAAAATACCGTTAAAAGTAAGAGCGAAAACCATCTTGATGTCGTGTGCCCGGGCACCTGTGGTTAAGGCACGGTCGGTTGACGTAAACACCGTTAAAAGTAAGAGTGAAGACCATCCATTGATGTCGTGTGCCCGGGAACCTGTGGTTAAGGCACGATTGGTTGACGAAAATACCGTTAAAAGTAAGAGTGAAAACCATCTTGATGTCGTGTGCCCGAGAACCTGTGGTTAAGGCACGGTTGGTTGACTTAAACACCGTTAAAAGTAAGAGTGAAGACCATCCGTAGATGTCGTGTGCCCGGGCACCTGTGGTTAAGGCACGGTCGGTTGACGTAAACACCGTTAAAAGTAAGAGTGAAGACCATCCGTAGATGTCGTGTGCCCGAGCACCTGTGATTAAGGCACGATTGGTTGACGTTAAAAGTAAGAGTGAAGACCATCCGTAGATGTTGTGTGCCAGGGCACCTGTGGTTAAGGCACGATTGGTTGACGTAAACACAGAAATTCCGTGTCCTCGAATGAAGCAAATGTCACGCGTGTAGTCGTGGAGACCCTGGCGGAGTGTGACTTGGACTTGCACAAGAGCCATGGTGACATTTAGGACCAGTCTAGACAACAAGGACATAAGGGAAACTACTTCACGGACATTTTTTACTTGAAATTTGTTATGTTGTGATTAGGACATGTAATACGCATTCGTGAACTTTTTTGTTTCATGTGTACTGTAAGTTGACCATGAATTTTATGTAAAATTAAATACACATTTAAACGTAATCATAAACTTCTTACATATCAAGGGTTATGGTCGCTTTCAGTATTTTTAGAATTATAGAATTGTCATACATATGCCTAGTTTATATATAACGAACCAATAATATATGAAGGTTTAAATCCTACCTAATCAAATATGAGTGTTGGAAATCAATTTTTATTTCTAGGGGTACGTTGTTACGATATATCTAATATCTCTTCATATTGCCATTATATATTCCTTATTTTTCTTTTTCGTGATAATATTTAAACCTAGAATGAGAATAATAGTACAATTGTTTTTATTACTTTATGAAAACTTCAATATTAGTATCTTCTTGAGGTTTAACTCCCTTTAACTTGTTTAAAATACATTTATATTTTCAGCTTTTTAATTGGGGAATATGAAGTAGGCCTAGTCTGTTTCGCCGTCTGAAGCGTTTCAAACGTTATCTTTATTTTATATCTATTTTCATTTGATGCGCTCAAAGTCAATCACCGGAGGTTTCCACGTCTTAACATTACCAAGAATGGCCTTGAAGTACCAATTGGATCGGTGTTTCTCAGCGCCATCTCCGTTCTTCTTCAAGGGGTTATTACTTTACGTGTTGGTAACACGGAGAGAGCGTGGCGAACTGGATTGTCACGTCCTTCATCGCAAGGCCTCCTTCGGCCAGGAGATCTTCACACTCGACTTGACACACTTGACATTACCAGTACAAACTCACTTCCATAGTAAGTCGTGGGACTTGCCCTCTCAGACAATATGGCGCCGTCTTGAGGCTGCAGGGATAAAATCCCAACATGTTCGGTGGCACACATCTTTAACAGATCAAAAGCCAATGCAAAAAGTCTACTTTTTTAATTTTGCGAAATTTACGAGGCCGCCACTAGGTCGAGCTTGTTCCGTGGTAGCCTAGAGTGAAACAGGGAATGAAAGAGGGCAGTGCGCCCGACTGAATAGAGAGGGAAGACTCCAAATTGATATGAGAATGAGAGAAAAAGAAAAGGGGGTACAGTGGTATCGAGTTGGGACAGGGGTACGTGTCAGAATATCTCAGCCAGCGCTAAGTTCATTTCGTCTGCTATAAGAAGTCTGACTCTTTCGCGAGCTTTTTTCACTTTTCATATATGTATAGGCCTATTCATCGTAAAGCTGTTGGTTCGACAACACCCAACTAGCCGTGAATCTGACGTATTATAAAAACAAAAACAAAATAAGTCGGCAAGTATTGAGATACACTTAGGATCTGCAGAGGATATCAGCCATGTTAGTTTTAATCCTATAAGAACAATGTTACTTTGGAACCGGACGTACGATCACGCGTTTCCAAACTATACAGTTATTTTAAACGGGTTTTTCCAAACAATTGCATTTGATCACGAATGAAATTGCACGTAGAATTGTTTTGCAAATTTCTAATTAGTTTTATAGAAAAAATAGTAAATATTTAGTTTGAAATAAGTTCATCGGTTCAAATTGTGGTTATTGTGTGTTTTCTAACCATGCACTGATTGAAATTTTTTTAATTTAAGACAGTTCCCTTCGTTGAAATTTACGGAAGTCAACCTCCGTCGAGATCGTTAATACTACTACCCCTTAAATGGTATAAGGGGTCTTTGAGGACCCCAACGAAATTCTTTTGGTATTTATCTTGGAGAGTATTAAATCTACAACATTTTGGTTTTATGTATTCTTCCATATGCGAGTGTTGATTAAATACGCGTTGCTCACTTGTGTGGCTTGTTTTGGATAACACTGGAAATTTGTACACATTATTAAGGAACCAATGTTTCGATGAATTAGATAGACTTAACTCGAAGGATGGCCTTACAAGTAGTGAAAATGATTTAGCAGAAAACGACGATGCTTTCGCTGATGTTTATAGTGAACACAGTGATCATGGAAACAAAAACGAAATACCTTTATAACATATGAAGTATAAATAAATTTAACCCGCAATAAATTACCCAAAAAAGTAAGTACATTAAAAAGGTTTTTCAAATTAATAAAAAAATTTTAAATAAAGATCGTTTCCAAACATGTATTTTTTTGTTTTTAATAGGTACTTCATAATACAGTATAAAGAAGAAGATTAAAAGCTAGAAAGTTGAGCAAACCAAGAAGGAGATATATTGATCATTTTTCAAACCCCACTGAAAAGAGGGATAAGTTTGCAAGGTTTATTTTGAAAAACTAACAAAAATAATAAGAAAGCAATTTTAGTTCTATAAGTTACTATTTCCTGTTACTATTTCTTGTTGTTGTAAATAATTTTGTTGTATCAAGTTATTCTCAAGGATACTACGAGTATTTTGGCTCATTTTCCCCTTGGGATCTTGAAAGACCCCACTGTACCAGTTAGGTGACACAAAATCCACTGGGGTAGAGGGTTAGGTGTTGTCGCTGATTCAAAATCCGTCGCACAAATCCAAATCAAATTCATAAATTGAAAATATTCCATTAGTTGTCCGAGCAACGGACTTGTTGGGTCGGATGTCACGTCAACATCGATCGTCACGTTTGATATCACGAGACGTATTGGCCATCACAATCATTGCCTCGAGCTTCTTCACCAAGATAAGGCAGATTTCAAGGCTCGTATTTGATCATCACAGTGTAGATTGAAACTTCACTACTACAAATTTATAACGTTTTCTTCTTTTTCTTTACTTAACATTTTATATGAATCCATGGTCCACTTTTCAAAGCTACTAATTTATAAATCAGAAATGATTTAATTCCATCATATTTAAGTATTGCGTGCTTCATAAATATGAAGATCGTTGTGGATACATTACCCTCTCACATGGGCAAAGCAAAGCGTGTGTATGGGGTTGGCAGATCGCGGGGCCCAGCTCTGAGAAGTATGTGACGTCACCATGTAACCGCCGTCAAAGGGTTATCGGTACTGCCGACTGCGGAGGCCAGCGAGCCGGCAGTCTGTCGCCCCACCATTAGGCCGGAAACATACAAGGCGTTTTTTAACGATCGGATATTTACCGATAACGCCGAGCATAGAAATGCAGCGCTTGCTCTTACGGCGTTAAATTTCCGACGCCAACACAATGGCGTCATCAAGAAACACATTTTTCCTTATTCAGCTGTGTACAGCTGATCAACACATTATGAAATAAGTACATTGCATTTATTTGATTTATTGAGTTTGAAATGGGCAGAAAACATTTTTGGTTGTACAAACACAAACGTACGTCATTAAATCGAAGAGGTGATGAATTCGGAACCTATTTTAACTGTTTAACCTGTAATCCAATCTAACCTATTTTGATCTAACATAACCAAATTGACAAAATCAACATAACCTAGTGTAATCTAACCAAATGGTGTTAACATGTAAAAGTGTGTAGGGAATTACCGAATGCATTCTTTATAATGTTCTCTAATGCGGGAGAGTAAATTTAAATTGAAGGCACACTCCTCCATGCCATGCGTTCCTTGTTGCATTGTTAAAAGAATTGGATAGGACAGTTTTTGTCTAAAAACAAGTGTCAAAATGAATAAATGGTTCTTTTCTTACGATATTTAAAAATCAAAAAAAGGACAAATTAGATTTATCATCATGGGATCTCCCCGATATATTTTTAGAATGATAGTATGAACTTATGTACAATTTGTGTTCAAAAAAGGGAGTAAAGTGTTTAGTTTGCATGGCATTAGGCCTATTACGTTCGATAAAGAACTCAGTATTGAAGACACATCAATTAGGGTCAGTATTTTTATTTATCAATATAAGTCGAGCTGGATTGATTGAAAGTAGTTTATTTTTGGTTTCGGCGTTTTACATATTTAGTTATACTGTATTATCGATCATAAGAAGAACATTTTATAAAACAGAAGTCTTATAAACATTATTGGACAGACGTTCACAACAAATGCTTTAAGAATGTTACTCTTTGTGTTTTTCTACATTTGCTGAATGTTTTCAGCAATTCTATTTAGTTATTGTACAATATTATCTGTTCATATTTTGTAACATATTGATGAATAATTAATTATTCATAGAGTACTAAAGATAGAATTCAACATGCAAAAAAGTACAAAAATTTTTTTTTAAATAGCTTAGTACATAGTTAATGCAAGTCTAATAAAGAGACTTTCGTTGTGATACTAATTTATACTTATATAATCCATTAATTGTTTTAATTAGACATAATTGATATCGTCGTGTTCTCTGTGTAGTTCAGATTGAAATTATATGTATTTTGTATATTTTTAGAATAAGATAAACCAAACAAGGCCGGTAAGAGTGCGCGGGTGTACGACACGTGTACGGTCGCACGTTCATTGTCTGCCTACGTTGGTGACGTCACGGCCTCGGTACTGCACTGTTTTGGCTCTTGTCACTACGCACGCTCCAGCAGGGCTTACTTACAAATATACTGCAGCAGACATATTATTTTGTTCTGGGTAATTAATGAATAATTATAAATAATAATTAATGAATCATAATAATAAATGAATAAAGGGTACTTTATTGAAATTAATACTCTATTTATTTGTTTCTATAAAACTGTAATCTTCAGTGTTATGTCAGTGTTATATAGTATTTATTTTGTGTAAACTAAATTATTACCAACAATTTAAGACTATATTGTACCAGCCTCATAACCAGTAACTTTCGTGCACATAATGCTATTGTTGCAAACCCTTTAGTAATATTTGTATATTTTAGTTTTTACCACAAAGTTAAAGTTATTTTATAAGCAGCCTATGGACATTTCTTAACTTACTTAAACCTAAGCAATTATTTGTTATTTAATTTGCTACATTTACATTCTTTGGCTGTCATATTTTCACTTATAATGTTAACGCTCTTAATCTTTCAATCGTGACATTTAAAATTTTAATTCTCGTTGGATTTCGGATTTCGACATACCCAAAATCAACACTCCTGGAAACGAAAGAATCAGTCGAGAAGCAGGAATAATAGTTTGTTTAGAATTTTTACTTCATTTGTTTTGTTTTTTATTTTACAATAAAATACACTGAGTTAGTACAGTGAATGTATTAGAGTAAATTTATCAATCTTTCTCTTGGGTCTTAAAAAATTCTTTAGCGCCAGCTCATTCCCCCCCCTAAACAATTGTACCATAAAAAATATGGGAGTGAAACAGTTGAATGTGCCCGTAATGAGATATTTTAACACACTATCTCAATTTCTTAAAGAAACTAACGGTTGACAGACGAGAGTGCGTGAATTAGTGAATTAGTTTGTGATTTCCAACTACAGTATTGGAATTACTCTGGATCCAGGGCTTAGTTAGAAAGTTCTTAAGAAGAACTCGTAATATTTGTATTGATTTCCTTTAGAGATGACTGGCAATAATCTTGGTGATAATTAAATCTACTGTGATTTTATTAACTAATAAAATATTGAAAAGAATTGTTGACCCGGAGAGCATCGTCGCACGACCATTGGCTGTTGAGGAGGGCCTGCCTGGGGCTGATAGCGCCGCAATCACCGGAAATGACAACTTTATCGTGACAAGCTTCCGGCAGCGTGGCCGACTTCCTTCTCACAGCCAGGTGGAGAGCTCCAGGAGTCAAGTAGAGTGAACAAAGCAATATGCACACTAATGTACTGATAATAGGCCCAATCATGTGGGGAAAGGGGCTACCATGTAAGGCAATTTTGTTTTGAATCCTCAACTAATTAATCCTAGAACTGACAATCATCGATTTTCGACGTTCTAAACTTGTTTGTGTGATGAATGGCATCGTCGAAATTTGACATTAATTTATTTAAAACATATTTTTGTCAAAGCGGTTTCATTATATGTAAATAGTCTATAATTCAATTGCGTCGTATATAATATCATAATATCATGTACAAAAACAGTCAAACTTAATTTGTTGTTACTTTGATGACTTGGGAAAACTGTTGAATAACACGTAGTCATACTATTATCAAACTGGGAGTGAGTCTGGACGCTAGGTAGATACACACACGCAGGGGACTGACCTGACCCATCCGGTCCCGTCCGAACTTCCTCTTGATTAGTCACTTAGTTCACCTTTCCATTGCATGATTTATAATTACAACAATATTCCTAAGATAAACTAAAATAAATAAAATAATAATAATAATAATCTTTATTTTCATCATTACCAAAACATACAATGGTACAAAAATAAACTAGGAAATTAATTCAAAAACTGTTTGTTTAGCCCCTGAACTGTTTTAAGATTATATAAAAATAAAAATAAATTACCTCTGTCAACAGTTCAAATATATTATAATGAGTATGACGATCGTTTCAACATTAAAATGTCATCTTCAGATATACAGTAAATAAAGGTTATAAACAAAAATTTTTTAAAAATATAGAAAGATGTGTTTGTCTTGATAATTAAGTTATTCCAGGTGTAGTGGTGTTATCAGCTGGCCTTTGTTTTCTTGGTGTTGTTTTTTGACTTAAAATACTATTAAAAATAAAATGGGATTTAAACTGTAATTTATTATTTAAAATATTTTCATTGTGGTTTTTTTGAGTATGTGCTTTATATATTTCGTATTCTTCAAGAGTATCTAGTTTATTTCCTTTTTTGCATGTATGTAGAATTTGTAGGCCTGTATTTAGATCACTAATATCATGGTTTTTGTCAACCAGATGCTGGGCGAATGTTGATTTTTGTTTGTCTGTTTTTGGATTAGGATGGTGTTCTTTATATCTTGCTTTGAATGAACGCCCTGTTTTTCCAATATAAATGCTTGGACAACTAGCACATTTAATTTTATATACACCTGATTTGTCACCTTTTTCAATATTCTTTTTGGTGTTATTTAATTGATTGAGGGTCTTATTATTTGTTTTGAAAGCTAGTTCAATTCCATGTTTTTTCAATTCTTTTGATAAAGTATGTTGTATAGTGTGTGAGTATTCTATACATACATATTTTTTCTTATGTGGCTCTGTATTAATTTGTTTTTGTCTATTTCTTTGTTTTGTTATGAGCCTGTCAACCATATTGGATTCATATCCGTTTGACTGAGCGATGTGTTTAATTATGTTTAGTTCTTTCTCATAATTATTGTGTGATAGGGGGACATTTAACATTCTGTATATCATACTGTTGTATGCTGCATACTTTTGTGATTGAGGATGATAAGATGTAGAGTGGATGGTTTGGTTTGAGGTAGTTGGTTTTCTGTAAATACTGTAATCAAATTTGCTATTTATTTTGTTTATGGTCAAATCTAAAAAGTTTATTTTATTTGATTTTTCAATTTCCATGGTGAATTTAAGATTTGGAGTTATATTGTTGAGATATTTGTGTAATAATTCAAGCTGTTTAACATTTCCGTTGAACAGGAGTATTGTATCATCAACATAGCGATGGTATTGTACTATTTTACTTTTTTGTTTATTATGATCTGAGAATATAAATTCGTTTTCTATATAGTTTAAGTAAATATTGGAAAGTATGCATGATAAAGGTGAGCCCATTGCAAGACCATCAGATTGTGTATAATATTTATCATCAAATTTGAAATAATTCTGTTTTAGCACTTCTTTTAATAAAATTAAAAATTCATCAATTGCCTCTGTTAGCATTATTGAATTAGTATTTAGGTGATGTTTTATAATTTCCAGTGTTTTATCAACAGGTACATTTGTATATAGATTAACAATATCGAATGATACCATCAAATCATGCATATTTATCTTCAAATGTTTAGTTTTGTCAATAAAGTCGTATGTGTTTTTTAAATTGTAATTGTTTGTAAGGATTATATGTTCTTTGAGGAGTTTTTCAAGCTTTTTTGCTAACTTATAAGTAGGTGCACTTGTGTAATCCACTAATGGTCTTATTGGGACACCTTCTTTGTGTACCTTAGGTAATCCTCGTAGCACTGGAGCAATGGGGTTTGTTATTTTAAGGTATTTTATTTCTTCCTCACTAAAAAGAACAGTGCTATTATTTATTAGTTTCTTAATTTTTCTATGGTATACATTAGTCGGGTCTTTTTTAATTTCAGTTATGTTATTATTTAAGATAAAATTATTGACTTTGTTTATGTAATCATCTTTATACATAATCACTGTAGTATTACCTTTATCTGCTTTACATAGGACGGCTTCATTGGATGTCAACTTGTCTTTTATACTACGTAAGGCTAGTGCATCTTTTATATGCATGTTTGATATATTTGATAATTTTTCTTCTTGGGTGTTCTTTTTATTTAGTTTATTAGAAATTAAAACTCGAGTATAATTACGACTATCTTCATCTGGAATGGCTTTAATAGCACATTCTGTATTTATAAAATCATTAAACTTAGATGTTTGACCAAACCTAGGAAGGTTGTATTTTAGACCTTTCTCTAAAACTGAGGTTTCATTATCATTAAATACAATATTGGTGTTATTAATCACTCTTGGGTAAAATTCAAAATCGAATAGAATAGTCGTTTCTCTAGATTTTTGTTGGTTAATTAATCTAGTCAGCTTTTTTCTGTGCGTTGTTTTCTTATTCTTAATAATTCTATAAACTGATTGTTCAACCTGATCTATAATATTTGTCAGTTCTATTTGATGAACATTATATGCTAATTCTAAATATTTCTTTAGCAATAAGGTGTTTAACATAGCTTTTTTATGGTAAAGAAATTTAATTTCATTTTTTATCCATAATTTCTCTGCACTTTCTAAGGCTTTTCTAGCAGAATAGGATTTGTTTCTTATCTTTATTTGGACATAGTTAGGTTTTATTTCGTGTTTTAGGCAGTCTTTGTTGAATTTTATATTTTGTATTGTGTTGTGTAATTTAAGTTTTATGTTCTTATATTGTATGGCTAATGAGGCCTGACTGGCAGACATATTCAAAAACTGTTTGTTTAGCCCCTGAACTGTTTTAAGATTATATAAAAATAAAAATAAATTACCTCTGTCAACAGTTCAAATATATTATAATGAGTATGACGATCGTTTCAACATTAAAATGTCATCTTCAGATATACAGTAAATAAAGGTTATAAACAAAAATTTTATAAATATAGAAAGATGTGTTTGTCTTGATAATTAAGTTATTCCAGGTGTAGTGGTGTTATCAGCTGGCCTTTGTTTTCTTGGTGTTGTTTTTTGACTTAAAATACTATTAAAAATAAAATGGGATTTAAACTGTAATTTATCATTTAAAATATTTTCATTGTGGTTTTTTTGAGTATGTGCTTTATATATTTCGTATTCTTCAAGAGTATCTAGTTTATTTCCTTTTTTGCATGTATGTAGAATTTGTAGGCCTGTATTTAGATCACTAATATCATGGTTTTTGTCAACCAGATGCTGGGCGAATGTTGATTTTTGTTTGTCTGTTTTTGGATTAGGATGGTGTTCTTTATATCTTGCTTTGAATGAACGCCCTGTTTTTCCAATATAAATGCTTGGACAACTAGCACATTTAATTTTATATACACCTGATTTGTCACCTTTTTCAATATTCTTTTTGGTGTTATTTAATTGATTGAGGGTCTTATTATTTGTTTTGAAAGCTAGTTCAATTCCATGTTTTTTCAATTCTTTTGATAAAGTATGTTGTATAGTGTGTGAGTATTCTATACATACATATTTTTTCTTATGTGGCTCTGTATTAATTTGTTTTTGTCTATTTCTTTGTTTTGTTATGAGCCTGTCAACCATATTGGATTCATATCCGTTTGACTGAGCGATGTGTTTAATTATGTTTAGTTCTTTCTCATAATTATTGTGTGATAGGGGGACATTTAACATTCTGTATATCATACTGTTGTATGCTGCATACTTTTGTGATTGAGGATGATAAGATGTAGAGTGGATGGTTTGGTTTGAGGTAGTTGGTTTTCTGTAAATACTGTAATCAAATTTGCTATTTATTTTGTTTATGGTCAAATCTAAAAAGTTTATTTTATTTGATTTTTCAATTTCCATGGTGAATTTAAGATTTGGAGTTATATTGTTGAGATATTTGTGTAATAATTCAAGCTGTTTAACATTTCCGTTGAACAGGAGTATTGTATCATCAACATAGCGATGGTATTGTACTATTTTACTTTTTTGTTTATTATGATCTGAGAATATAAATTCGTTTTCTATATAGTTTAAGTAAATATTGGAAAGTATGCATGATAAAGGTGAGCCCATTGCAAGACCATCAGATTGTGTATAATATTTATCATCAAATTTGAAATAATTCTGTTTTAGCACTTCTTTTAATAAAATTAAAAATTCATCAATTGCCTCTGTTAGCATTATTGAATTAGTATTTAGGTGATGTTTTATAATTTCCAGTGTTTTATCAACAGGTACATTTGTATATAGATTAACAATATCGAATGATACCATCAAATCATGCATATTTATCTTCAAATGTTTAGTTTTGTCAATAAAGTCGTATGTGTTTTTTAAATTGTAATTGTTTGTAAGGATTATATGTTCTTTGAGGAGTTTTTCAAGCTTTTTTGCTAACTTATAAGTAGGTGCACTTGTGTAATCCACTAATGGTCTTATTGGGACACCTTCTTTGTGTACCTTAGGTAATCCTCGTAGCACTGGAGCAATGGGGTTTGTTATTTTAAGGTATTTTATTTCTTCCTCACTAAAAAGAACAGTGCTATTATTTATTAGTTTCTTAATTTTTCTATGGTATACATTAGTCGGGTCTTTTTTAATTTCAGTTATGTTATTATTTAAGATAAAATTATTGACTTTGTTTATGTAATCATCTTTATACATAATCACTGTAGTATTACCTTTATCTGCTTTACATAGGACGGCTTCATTGGATGTCAACTTGTCTTTTATACTACGTAAGGCTAGTGCATCTTTTATATGCATGTTTGATATATTTGATAATTTTTCTTCTTGGGTGTTCTTTTTATTTAGTTTATTAGAAATTAAAACTCGAGTATAATTACGACTATCTTCATCTGGAATGGCTTTAATAGCACATTCTGTATTTATAAAATCATTAAACTTAGATGTTTGACCAAACCTAGGAAGGTTGTATTTTAGACCTTTCTCTAAAACTGAGGTTTCATTATCATTAAATACAATATTGGTGTTATTAATCACTCTTGGGTAAAATTCAAAATCGAATAGAATAGTCGTTTCTCTAGATTTTTGTTGGTTAATTAAGCTAGTCAGCTTTTTTCTGTGCGTTGTTTTCTTATTCTTAATAATTCTATAAACTGATTGTTCAACCTGATCTATAATATTTGTCAGTTCTATTTGATGAACATTATATGCTAATTCTAAATATTTCTTTAGCAATAAGGTGTTTAACATAGCTTTTTTATGGTAAAGAAATTTAATTTCATTTTTTATCCATAATTTCTCTGCACTTTCTAAGGCTTTTCTAGCAGAATAGGATTTGTTTCTTATCTTTATTTGGACATAGTTAGGTTTTATTTCGTGTTTTAGGCAGTCTTTGTTGAATTTTATATTTTGTATTGTGTTGTGTAATTTAAGTTTTATGTTCTTATATTGTATGGCTAATGAGGCCTGACTGGCAGACATATTCAAAAACTGTTTGTTTAGCCCCTGAACTGTTTTAAGATTATATAAAAATAAAAATAAATTACCTCTGTCAACAGTTCAAATATATTATAATGAGTATGACGATCGTTTCAACATTAAAATGTCATCTTCAGATATACAGTAAATAAAGGTTATAAACAAAAATTTTATAAATATAGAAAGATGTGTTTGTCTTGATAATTAAGTTATTCCAGGTGTAGTGGTGTTATCAGCTGGCCTTTGTTTTCTTGGTGTTGTTTTTTGACTTAAAATACTATTAAAAATAAAATGGGATTTAAACTGTAATTTATCATTTAAAATATTTTCATTGTGGTTTTTTTGAGTATGTGCTTTATATATTTCGTATTCTTCAAGAGTATCTAGTTTATTTCCTTTTTTGCATGTATGTAGAATTTGTAGGCCTGTATTTAGATCACTAATATCATGGTTTTTGTCAACCAGATGCTGGGCGAATGTTGATTTTTGTTTGTCTGTTTTTGGATTAGGATGGTGTTCTTTATATCTTGCTTTGAATGAACGCCCTGTTTTTCCAATATAAATGCTTGGACAACTAGCACATTTAATTTTATATACACCTGATTTGTCACCTTTTTCAATATTCTTTTTGGTGTTATTTAATTGATTGAGGGTCTTATTATTTGTTTTGAAAGCTAGTTCAATTCCATGTTTTTTCAATTCTTTTGATAAAGTATGTTGTATAGTGTGTGAGTATTCTATACATACATATTTTTTCTTATGTGGCTCTGTATTAATTTGTTTTTGTCTATTTCTTTGTTTTGTTATGAGCCTGTCAACCATATTGGATTCATATCCGTTTGACTGAGCGATGTGTTTAATTATGTTTAGTTCTTTCTCATAATTATTGTGTGATAGGGGGACATTTAACATTCTGTATATCATACTGTTGTATGCTGCATACTTTTGTGATTGAGGATGATAAGATGTAGAGTGGATGGTTTGGTTTGAGGTAGTTGGTTTTCTGTAAATACTGTAATCAAATTTGCTATTTATTTTGTTTATGGTCAAATCTAAAAAGTTTATTTTATTTGATTTTTCAATTTCCATGGTGAATTTAAGATTTGGAGTTATATTGTTGAGATATTTGTGTAATAATTCAAGCTGTTTAACATTTCCGTTGAACAGGAGTATTGTATCATCAACATAGCGATGGTATTGTACTATTTTACTTTTTTGTTTATTATGATCTGAGAATATAAATTCGTTTTCTATATAGTTTAAGTAAATATTGGAAAGTATGCATGATAAAGGTGAGCCCATTGCAAGACCATCAGATTGTGTATAATATTTATCATCAAATTTGAAATAATTCTGTTTTAGCACTTCTTTTAATAAAATTAAAAATTCATCAATTGCCTCTGTTAGCATTATTGAATTAGTATTTAGGTGATGTTTTATAATTTCCAGTGTTTTATCAACAGGTACATTTGTATATAGATTAACAATATCGAATGATACCATCAAATCATGCATATTTATCTTCAAATGTTTAGTTTTGTCAATAAAGTCGTATGTGTTTTTTAAATTGTAATTGTTTGTAAGGATTATATGTTCTTTGAGGAGTTTTTCAAGCTTTTTTGCTAACTTATAAGTAGGTGCACTTGTGTAATCCACTAATGGTCTTATTGGGACACCTTCTTTGTGTACCTTAGGTAATCCTCGTAGCACTGGAGCAATGGGGTTTGTTATTTTAAGGTATTTTATTTCTTCCTCACTAAAAAGAACAGTGCTATTATTTATTAGTTTCTTAATTTTTCTATGGTATACATTAGTCGGGTCTTTTTTAATTTCAGTTATGTTATTATTTAAGATAAAATTATTGACTTTGTTTATGTAATCATCTTTATACATAATCACTGTAGTATTACCTTTATCTGCTTTACATAGGACGGCTTCATTGGATGTCAACTTGTCTTTTATACTACGTAAGGCTAGTGCATCTTTTATATGCATGTTTGATATATTTGATAATTTTTCTTCTTGGGTGTTCTTTTTATTTAGTTTATTAGAAATTAAAACTCGAGTATAATTACGACTATCTTCATCTGGAATGGCTTTAATAGCACATTCTGTATTTATAAAATCATTAAACTTAGATGTTTGACCAAACCTAGGAAGGTTGTATTTTAGACCTTTCTCTAAAACTGAGGTTTCATTATCATTAAATACAATATTGGTGTTATTAATCACTCTTGGGTAAAATTCAAAATCGAATAGAATAGTCGTTTCTCTAGATTTTTGTTGGTTAATTAAGCTAGTCAGCTTTTTTCTGTGCGTTGTTTTCTTATTCTTAATAATTCTATAAACTGATTGTTCAACCTGATCTATAATATTTGTCAGTTCTATTTGATGAACATTATATGCTAATTCTAAATATTTCTTTAGCAATAAGGTGTTTAACATAGCTTTTTTATGGTAAAGAAATTTAATTTCATTTTTTATCCATAATTTCTCTGCACTTTCTAAGGCTTTTCTAGCAGAATAGGATTTGTTTCTTATCTTTATTTGGACATAGTTAGGTTTTATTTCGTGTTTTAGGCAGTCTTTGTTGAATTTTATATTTTGTATTGTGTTGTGTAATTTAAGTTTTATGTTCTTATATTGTATGGCTAATGAGGCCTGACTGGCAGACATATTCAAAAACTGTTTGTTTAGCCCCTGAACTGTTTTAAGATTATATAAAAATAAAAATAAATGATACAATACTCCTGTTCAACGGAAATGTTAAACAGCTTGAATTATTACACAAATATCTCAACAATATAACTCCAAATCTTAAATTCACCATGGAAATTGAAAAATCAAATAAAATAAACTTTTTAGATTTGACCATAAACAAAATAAATAGCAAATTTGATTACAGTATTTACAGAAAACCAACTACCTCAAACCAAACCATCCACTCTACATCTTATCATCCTCAATCACAAAAGTATGCAGCATACAACAGTATGATATACAGAATGTTAAATGTCCCCCTATCACACAATAATTATGAGAAAGAACTAAACATAATTAAACACATCGCTCAGTCAAACGGATATGAATCCAATATGGTTGACAGGCTCATAACAAAACAAAGAAATAGACAAAAACAAATTAATACAGAGCCACATAAGAAAAAATATGTATGTATAGAATACTCACACACTATACAACATACTTTATCAAAAGAATTGAAAAAACATGGAATTGAACTAGCTTTCAAAACAAATAATAAGACCCTCAATCAATTAAATAACACCAAAAAGAATATTGAAAAAGGTGACAAATCAGGTGTATATAAAATTAAATGTGCTAGTTGTCCAAGCATTTATATTGGAAAAACAGGGCGTTCATTCAAAGCAAGATATAAAGAACACCATCCTAATCCAAAAACAGACAAACAAAAATCAACATTCGCCCAGCATCTGGTTGACAAAAACCATGATATTAGTGATCTAAATACAGGCCTACAAATTCTACATACATGCAAAAAAGGAAATAAACTAGATACTCTTGAAGAATACGAAATATATAAAGCACATACTCAAAAAAACCACAATGAAAATATTTTAAATGATAAATTACAGTTTAAATCCCATTTTATTTTTAATAGTATTTTAAGTCAAAAAACAACACCAAGAAAACAAAGGCCAGCTGATAACACCACTACACCTGGAATAACTTAATTATCAAGACAAACACATCTTTCTATATTTTTAAAAAATTTTTGTTTATAACCTTTATTTACTGTATATCTGAAGATGACATTTTAATGTTGAAACGATCGTCATACTCATTATAATATATTTGAACTGTTGACAGAGGTAATTTATTTTTATTTTTATATAATCTTAAAACAGTTCAGGGGCTAAACAAACAGTTTTTGAATATGTCTGCCAGTCAGGCCTCATTAGCCATACAATATAAGAACATAAAACTTAAATTACACAACACAATACAAAATATAAAATTCAACAAAGACTGCCTAAAACACGAAATAAAACCTAACTATGTCCAAATAAAGATAAGAAACAAATCCTATTCTGCTAGAAAAGCCTTAGAAAGTGCAGAGAAATTATGGATAAAAAATGAAATTAAATTTCTTTACCATAAAAAAGCTATGTTAAACACCTTATTGCTAAAGAAATATTTAGAATTAGCATATAATGTTCATCAAATAGAACTGACAAATATTATAGATCAGGTTGAACAATCAGTTTATAGAATTATTAAGAATAAGAAAACAACGCACAGAAAAAAGCTGACTAGCTTAATTAACCAACAAAAATCTAGAGAAACGACTATTCTATTCGATTTTGAATTTTACCCAAGAGTGATTAATAACACCAATATTGTATTTAATGATAATGAAACCTCAGTTTTAGAGAAAGGTCTAAAATACAACCTTCCTAGGTTTGGTCAAACATCTAAGTTTAATGATTTTATAAATACAGAATGTGCTATTAAAGCCATTCCAGATGAAGATAGTCGTAATTATACTCGAGTTTTAATTTCTAATAAACTAAATAAAAAGAACACCCAAGAAGAAAAATTATCAAATATATCAAACATGCATATAAAAGATGCACTAGCCTTACGTAGTATAAAAGACAAGTTGACATCCAATGAAGCCGTCCTATGTAAAGCAGATAAAGGTAATACTACAGTGATTATGTATAAAGATGATTACATAAACAAAGTCAATAATTTTATCTTAAATAATAACATAACTGAAATTAAAAAAGACCCGACTAATGTATACCATAGAAAAATTAAGAAACTAATAAATAATAGCACTGTTCTTTTTAGTGAGGAAGAAATAAAATACCTTAAAATAACAAACCCCATTGCTCCAGTGCTACGAGGATTACCTAAGGTACACAAAGAAGGTGTCCCAATAAGACCATTAGTGGATTACACAAGTGCACCTACTTATAAGTTAGCAAAAAAGCTTGAAAAACTCCTCAAAGAACATATAATCCTTACAAACAATTACAATTTAAAAAAACACATACGACTTTATTGACAAAACTAAACATTTGAAGATAAATATGCATGATTTGATGGTATCATTCGATATTGTTAATCTATATACAAATGTACCTGTTGATAAAACACTGGAAATTATAAAACATCACCTAAATACTAATTCAATAATGCTAACAGAGGCAATTGATGAATTTTTAATTTTATTAAAAGAAGTGCTAAAACAGAATTATTTCAAATTTGATGATAAATATTATACACAATCTGATGGTCTTGCAATGGGCTCACCTTTATCATGCATACTTTCCAATATTTACTTAAACTATATAGAAAACGAATTTATATTCTCAGATCATAATAAACAAAAAAGTAAAATAGTACAATACCATCGCTATGTTGATGATACAATACTCCTGTTCAACGGAAATGTTAAACAGCTTGAATTATTACACAAATATCTCAACAATATAACTCCAAATCTTAAATTCACCATGGAAATTGAAAAATCAAATAAAATAAACTTTTTAGATTTGACCATAAACAAAATAAATAGCAAATTTGATTACAGTATTTACAGAAAACCAACTACCTCAAACCAAACCATCCACTCTACATCTTATCATCCTCAATCACAAAAGTATGCAGCATACAACAGTATGATATACAGAATGTTAAATGTCCCCCTATCACACAATAATTATGAGAAAGAACTAAACATAATTAAACACATCGCTCAGTCAAACGGATATGAATCCAATATGGTTGACAGGCTCATAACAAAACAAAGAAATAGACAAAAACAAATTAATACAGAGCCACATAAGAAAAAATATGTATGTATAGAATACTCACACACTATACAACATACTTTATCAAAAGAATTGAAAAAACATGGAATTGAACTAGCTTTCAAAACAAATAATAAGACCCTCAATCAATTAAATAACACCAAAAAGAATATTGAAAAAGGTGACAAATCAGGTGTATATAAAATTAAATGTGCTAGTTGTCCAAGCATTTATATTGGAAAAACAGGGCGTTCATTCAAAGCAAGATATAAAGAACACCATCCTAATCCAAAAACAGACAAACAAAAATCAACATTCGCCCAGCATCTGGTTGACAAAAACCATGATATTAGTGATCTAAATACAGGCCTACAAATTCTACATACATGCAAAAAAGGAAATAAACTAGATACTCTTGAAGAATACGAAATATATAAAGCACATACTCAAAAAAACCACAATGAAAATATTTTAAATGATAAATTACAGTTTAAATCCCATTTTATTTTTAATAGTATTTTAAGTCAAAAAACAACACCAAGAAAACAAAGGCCAGCTGATAACACCACTACACCTGGAATAACTTAATTATCAAGACAAACACATCTTTCTATATTTTTAAAAAATTTTTGTTTATAACCTTTATTTACTGTATATCTGAAGATGACATTTTAATGTTGAAACGATCGTCATACTCATTATAATATATTTGAACTGTTGACAGAGGTAATTTATTTTTATTTTTATATAATAGGAAATTAAGCTAATCACTTTCACAGTTGTGTGATTAGCAAGAACATTAAATTAATTACAATTAGATAACAAGCGAGTCAGTCTACTTATATATAAAGTCAGTCAACAATGCCGCTCTCCGTGGTGTTGCTGCACGCTAACACTTATAATAAATAATAATAATGAAAATTGTAAAAATAATTAAGCTGTAGATGTATGTAATAATACTAAAAAATATAATAATTAAAAAATCAAGACACAACATTGGTTAAGCATGTACAATTATATAAGTACTGTATATATGCAATAAATGGTAAACAGAAAGCACACAAAACTGTATAAAGAGTCGAAAAATCATTAAAATAAACAAACAGTATAAAAAATTATAATAGATTATCTTCAATATATGAACATTTAAAATTAACTATACTAACATAATTACTGAAATATACACCCTTATCCTAAGTAATAATTATAATAAAAGTAAATTTCGAATAAATACACCAACAGTACAAATTAAAAACACATCCGCACGTGTAAAAAATAAAATTGTTTGGTATCAGTTTTCGTGTAATTGTGAGTAGATTTCATATTTATTAATATAAAACATCACTCATTTTATCTCGAAAAACTTGCCATTTAGGGATAAAATGGCAAAATAAAAAAAAATTTGATTCATTGGAAAGGTCAATTAAGTGACTAATCTAGCTGAAGTGCGGCGGGTCCTGGTTGAGTCGGTCCTAATCCGCTGCGTGTGTGTGAGTGAACCTACCTGTCGTCCAGCCGCACTCACAGTTTGATATAGAAACCTCGCTGGCCGAACAGCTAAACTTTATGACGGTGCGTCAGCTGTTTTAAGCTATACATATTATGTAGGCTACATTGGTCGTTGTAATCCTAATAATTTTTATATTTTTGAAAACTAAAATAATTGGAAACTTTTGGATATCTTGGAATTGTTAACATTTTATTATTATTGGGAGTATACATCATAATCCCCTAGACCCTCCCCCTTTTTATAAAATAAAACTACAAAATATTATTTTGAATGACAATTATAATAAATATTTGCATATTAGATTTTTACTTACAAATCATAAATATTACATGGACTTTAGTGACATGGTAGTTAAGTAATTTCATTCGGATAGAATTTTTTTTATATATACATAAACCTTGCAAAACGCCTAAAAACATCCACCACCACATGAAAATATAACCGCCAGTTCTAGGGTTAAATAAAATATAAAATATTTCTCTCTGATTTGTGGCTTATAACGTAAACTACTTAATGTACTTGGTTTCTTAACGGCTACCAAAAATGCTATTCAGTTCATATTCAACGTGAGGTAAACAGTTTTTACTTAGTGAATGTTTCTACGTAAGTTCCCTTTTATCATTTAGCATAATGTCTATAGTTTGTATCGACTGTATTATTTATTTCGTAATTTACTACTGTATTTTGTCTTGTACTGAAAGTTATTATGAACACTCTCAAATATCAACTTGTGATAAGTTACAAATAGTTATTGTACTTGTAGACCAAGATGATATGATGCGATGTAGAGAAAGGTTCGTGTGGGACCAGATCAACTATGTATAATTGACCATAACAACCAGTTTATAGTTCTTATGTAAAATTTTATTCTGAAAATTAACACATTTTCCCTGAATAAGGTTTTCAATTAAATATCAATCATAGAATATTAAATACTGGCCTAAAAAGTTTTTTTTATTTGTATATCGTACGTTGTGGAAATAAGTTAGCTAATATTTTATCATTTTTACAGTTAACGGACGTGTAGATAAAAATGACATGTTTGTTTCTAAAAGAGTACATGATACATAAAGAACATACTAAATAATTAAATTAATCTCGAGGAAATTCATGAATTTTATTTATTAAAAATCGTATCAATAAAAATATTATAAAATGAATTGTTATAATTATTCTTGTCACAATAATTCATGTGAATGGATTCATAAGCTACTTTCCAATATTTACTTAAACTATATAGAAAACGAATTTATATTCTCAGATCATAATAAACAAAAAAGTAAAATAGTACAATACCATCGCTATGTTGATGATACAATACTCCTGTTCAACGGAAATGTTAAACAGCTTGAATTATTACACAAATATCTCAACAATATAACTCCAAATCTTAAATTCACCATGGAAATTGAAAAATCAAATAAAATAAACTTTTTAGATTTGACCATAAACAAAATAAATAGCAAATTTGATTACAGTATTTACAGAAAACCAACTACCTCAAACCAAACCATCCACTCTACATCTTATCATCCTCAATCACAAAAGTATGCAGCATACAACAGTATGATATACAGAATGTTAAATGTCCCCCTATCACACAATAATTATGAGAAAGAACTAAACATAATTAAACACATCGCTCAGTCAAACGGATATGAATCCAATATGGTTGACAGGCTCATAACAAAACAAAGAAATAGACAAAAACAAATTAATACAGAGCCACATAAGAAAAAATATGTATGTATAGAATACTCACACACTATACAACATACTTTATCAAAAGAATTGAAAAAACATGGAATTGAACTAGCTTTCAAAACAAATAATAAGACCCTCAATCAATTAAATAACACCAAAAAGAATATTGAAAAAGGTGACAAATCAGGTGTATATAAAATTAAATGTGCTAGTTGTCCAAGCATTTATATTGGAAAAACAGGGCGTTCATTCAAAGCAAGATATAAAGAACACCATCCTAATCCAAAAACAGACAAACAAAAATCAACATTCGCCCAGCATCTGGTTGACAAAAACCATGATATTAGTGATCTAAATACAGGCCTACAAATTCTACATACATGCAAAAAAGGAAATAAACTAGATACTCTTGAAGAATACGAAATATATAAAGCACATACTCAAAAAAACCACAATGAAAATATTTTAAATGATAAATTACAGTTTAAATCCCATTTTATTTTTAATAGTATTTTAAGTCAAAAAACAACACCAAGAAAACAAAGGCCAGCTGATAACACCACTACACCTGGAATAACTTAATTATCAAGACAAACACATCTTTCTATATTTTTAAAAAATTTTTGTTTATAACCTTTATTTACTGTATATCTGAAGATGACATTTTAATGTTGAAACGATCGTCATACTCATTATAATATATTTGAACTGTTGACAGAGGTAATTTATTTTTATTTTTATATAATAGGAAATTAAGCTAATCACTTTCACAGTTGTGTGATTAGCAAGAACATTAAATTAATTACAATTAGATAACAAGCGAGTCAGTCTACTTATATATAAAGTCAGTCAACAATGCCGCTCTCCGTGGTGTTGCTGCACGCTAACACTTATAATAAATAATAATAATGAAAATTGTAAAAATAATTAAGCTGTAGATGTATGTAATAATACTAAAAAATATAATAATTAAAAAATCAAGACACAACATTGGTTAAGCATGTACAATTATATAAGTACTGTATATATGCAATAAATGGTAAACAGAAAGCACACAAAACTGTATAAAGAGTCGAAAAATCATTAAAATAAACAAACAGTATAAAAAATTATAATAGATTATCTTCAATATATGAACATTTAAAATTAACTATACTAACATAATTACTGAAATATACACCCTTATCCTAAGTAATAATTATAATAAAAGTAAATTTCGAATAAATACACCAACAGTACAAATTAAAAACACATCCGCACGTGTAAAAAATAAAATTGTTTGGTATCAGTTTTCGTGTAATTGTGAGTAGATTTCATATTTATTAATGTGAAACATCACTCATTTTATCTCGAAAAACTTGCCATTTAGAGATAAAATGGCAAAATAAAAAAACTTTGATTCATTGGAAAGGTCAACTAATCGAGCTGAAGTGCGGCGGGTCCTGGTTGAGTCGGTCCTAATCCGCTGCGCGTGTGTGAGTGAAACTACCTGTCGTCCAGCCGCACTCCCAGTTTGATATAGAAACCTCGCTGGCCGAACAGCTAAACTTTATGACGGTGCGTCAGCTGTTTTAAGCTATACATATTATGTAGGCTACATTGGTCGTTGTAATCCTAATAATTTTTATATTTTTGAAAACTAAAATAATTGGAAACTTTTGGATATCTTGGAATTGTTAACATTTTATTATTATTGGGAGTTTACATCATAATCCCCTAGACCCTCCCCCTTTTTATAAAATAAAACTACAAAATATTATTTTGAATGACAATTATAATAAATATTTGCATATTAGATTTTTACTTACAAATCATAAATATTACATGGACTTTAGTGACATGGTAGTTAAGTAATTTCATTCGGATAGAATTTTTTTTATATATACATAAACCTTGCAAAACGCCTAAAAACATCCACCACCACATGAAAATATAACCGCCAGTTCTAGGGTTAAATAAAATATAAAATATTTCTCTCTGATTTGTGGCTTATAACGTAAACTACTTAATGTACTTGGTTTCTTAACGGCTACCAAAAATGCTATTCAGTTCATATTCAACGTGAGGTAAACAGTTTTTACTTAGTGAATGTTTCTACGTAAGTTCCCTTTTATCATTTAGCATAATGTCTATAGTTTGTATCGACTGTATTATTTATTTCGTAATTTACTACTGTATTTTGTCTTGTACTGAAAGTTATTATGAACACTCTCAAATATCAACTTGTGATAAGTTACAAATAGTTATTGTACTTGTAGACCAAGATGATATGATGCGATGTAGAGAAAGGTTCGTGTGGGACCAGATCAACTATGTATAATTGACCATAACAACCAGTTTATAGTTCTTATGTAAAATTTTATTCTGAAAATTAACACATTTTCCCTGAATAAGGTTTTCAATTAAATATCAATCATAGAATATTAAATACTGGCCTAAAAAGTTTTTTTTATTTGTATATCGTACGTTGTGGAAATAAGTTAGCTAATATTTTATCATTTTTACAGTTAACGGACGTGTAGATAAAAATGACATGTTTGTTTCTACCAAAGAGTACATATACGATAATAAGACAATACGAACAGTAATAATAAGATTTATTGCGTAAAATCCAGTATACTTGGTATCATAAATATCGTATCAATATAAAATATCTTATAAACATGTTAATTGCTCTTAATTGTTCGTTGGTGTCAACCAATAATACCAACCGTAGATATGAAGTTCAAAGCGTTCGGTTAATATGCTTGTTTGAATATGTAGATTCATGTTAAGAGTCTGCAGAGGCTGTCGGCCATGTTGGTTATAATCCCATAAGAACAATGTTATTTACGAACCCATATATTTTCGTTATTTATTGACCAAAAGTTGTGTATGAGGTGTAATTTTAAACGTTATCATATTGCGCATTGGGTTTGCTATTCATATTTTGAATATATACGCCTATTTTCAAAACATTGTGAAAATAAAAACATCAAATTAAATTTTTTTTATATTTTATTCAATACAACTAATTAAGAATACGAAAAGCAATTCCAACGCTCAATTTCATTCTTGATCAAATGCAATTTGTTTGGGAAAAATCCGTTTAAAAATAACTGTTTAGTTTAGATACGCGTGATCGTATGTTCGGTTAGAAAATAACATTGTTCTTATGGGATTAAAACCAGCATTGCCGACAACCTCTGACAGCCTCTGAAGACTCTTAAGTTACTGTCCAAACGTTTTGTTTAATGGTTTGGTGTAAGAGAAAACGTTTTCGTCATAACCTCGCCAATTGTTTACATTTTTATTGAATCAATAAAGGCATTTTAATTTCATTTCAGGCACACTTGCAGACTATACCTACTAAAAAGTACGTGAGTCATTGTTGTTTGCGTCCCCAGAGAAATCAGTCATTGTGATTATTCTGTTACAAATTAATACTTTTTCAAGATCAGTCAAAATATGTTTGCATTAAGCCTTATAACGTCTTGTTATCAATCGGACCTCTGTCATGTCGTAGTGGTTGAAATGCTGTGCAAACTATTTACACTCAAAATTCTCTGCAAAACCACCAACCAATGCACACACAATTTGATTGATAATGTAAACTTGTTAATTTTGACATACTACATAAAAATAACAAATTGAATGCATTTACTTTTTTTATAACGATAGGATGACTATAATACACCAGGCTTATTCCAAGAGCAGAAAGAAGAATCTTTTGTCTAATGGTTACAAAAAATCTATAAGCAAAAAGCTTGGTAATGGGAGTGATAGTTGGCTTTCAAATGAACCAAAGTCGTAAAGTTTTACAGGAAGGCCTACTGACCCTTATTTATTTTCTAGCTTCTTAAATTTAGAAAATTAACACTGAGGTTTGTTCGTCGTGGCTACCAAAAATGACTTGTTGGTCGACCGTACTCTACACTGCAAAACAATATGAGATTGTTCCCTGTGCTCCTAGGTTACAAGGATAGCAGTCGAAGTTGTACCCTAGATCGTGAGGAACGACATAATTTATGCTGTTCACAAAACCCCTTCTAAGAGCGAGGAACGGCATAGTTTATGCTGTTGCATTAAAATCAATGAAACATATGTTTATTATCAAGCAATCACTACAAAATTGGTACCAATCGACGCAGAATGTTCTGTTCTGTACATATCAGATTTTTAATCATTTTTTATGTCAATTTATAAACGTAGGAAATAAAATTAGAACATGCAACTCGAAACTCCTGCTCAATTCCCTCCCGGCGGAGGTCTGGAGGGAGTAAAATTGCCGATGTTTGACAAATCACTGAAGAATAATCAGAAGACGAAATAAGGCGTACCAAATGTCAGTCTGTAGAAACTTAAATACTATATCCAATAAAACAAATTTCATTCTCTTAGCTGCCTTGGGTATTTTACAAAATACATTTTTGTATAACCTTGTTTATACGATTTCCCAAAAGCAAAGTACGACATAATTTATATGCTATTGATAAAAGTTTAGCTAATAATTTATTTATTGAGATATCAATTTAAAAACATTTCGTGAAGTAGGTTGGCAGTGGTCACGTGACAATTTTTCACTTTACTGAAAGAAGCAGAGTCCGCTAATGTCACAGTTTAACTAGCAATGTTTACTTGTTGGGTGTCAGATTTTTTTGGTGTGTGTTTTATTCGCTGTAAGTGTTATAAATTACTATTTGAACGAATAAAATTATAATAATCTTAGAAAAAAATAGCATGTATTATTTCTATGTAATCTAAATAGATTGTTTATTTTATTTACGCGAAAACAATATGACGTAGTATGTTATTATATAGCGCGAAAACCTTATTTATGGCACTACTGTAATTAATTCTTTTGTGTTCTATCAAGAGTTACTGTTCTAAAAATGTCCAAAAATCTTTTTATATTTTTTATAATGTTTACAATATGTACTATATTTCTAGTGTCGTTTACACAATTTGCGCACATTGACTTATGGTGCTATAAGTTTTATACTTTTTGCAATATTTTCATATATTTTACATTTTCTTGTAGCTAATATATTGTACTAATATAGTCAAGTAGCAAAAAATTATACATACTCCTTAATTTTTATATTGTTATGTAATTTTGGACTGAAATTTTTCGTGGTAACATTTTTATTTTTTCCAATAAACTAAATATATAAAAATTTGTGTATGGGTACAATATGACCATTTTTCCTAAACAACTTTTTATTGCCTATTCAATGGTGATTTTTTTGAATTTTTACATGTACTGTTTGATTACCTTCAGTGATCATGCTGTATTTTTGCACATTTGTTTATTTTTGCGTTTTATGTAAACAAACACTTAAAAAAACCCTATTAGTCTATCTAAAATGTAACAACATATTATTATAGTGCACTTAATAATAAACAATTTGGCTATCTTAGAATTATTTTTTTTATTGCTCCTAAGGAGGGTTATAAGTTATAATTTACGTACAAAATGTTTTAATTTTTTTGAATCTTTTCATGACAGTAATTATTTACTAATTCTTTTTGTAAGTTTTGATGGTAGTATGTAAAAGTACAGTTCTTGAGAAGAAAAAATATATGATAACATTTACATTTAAAGCATATTTAGTATTTTTTGTGATTTTTACAAAAAAAGCATTCGCAGCGCCGAAAAAAGGGCCTAGCAGTTGGGAGCACACAGGTTCACCTGATGCTCACGATATAATAAGGTTAACAACGATGTATCCAGAATTTCCTGCGGACCTTAGGACGCAGTTTGAAGCTCCGACAAAGTATTGACGAAACCAGGTTGATTGTTTCTCAATGTTCCTCTCTTGACGAAATGCATCAAACGTAAGAAGATACTGAGGTGAAAAACTCACATTATATAAAGTTTTACATTCTACTGTATAATATAATGCTATTTTATATTGTCACTAACTGCTAAACTTTCCTTCGCTTGGAAGTGGAAACCCCTCTGATGTAATGGGGTGGGGCTTGAGGTGGATAATTTTAACGATTTATTTACCCGAGTTTATGTAGAAAAGCTTTTATTACAATTCTAATGTTTACATTTAATATTAACACTTTTAAGTGTTTTCTCGACACATTTGTACAAGAAATCTTACACAAAGTAAAAGTAAATATTATTATCATTAAATATTTTTCTTGTCGCAGTTAAGAAAATGTTGGCAAAAACCAAGCGCAAGGCGAAGTGGTCAGCGCGACTGTGTTATTAGCACAAATGAGGCCAGTGTTTTTGGCTCCAGTATTATCGCAGGAAATGGCATGAGATACGGAAGAGGATGTGCGGAGAGGTCCTTGATTGGCCAGATATGGGGTCCAGTTACCTTGCCAGGCCTTTTTGGGTCCACCAAGGATGTGAGAGTGGCCACCAGTCTTCCTGCGCTACCATAAATAAAAAATATCAGGGTAACATTAACGTAACAAGATACATCAACGGGAAAAACAACCTTTTATATTATACTCACTAAATAAGAAGGCCATCTTACCAAAGACTAAAGAAATAAAATTACTAAAAATTCATAAATTTTATTGAATCACAGTAAATACATCAAAAGTCTCTTTAAAGAGCCTAAATTATGTAAATAAACATTGAATATTTTGATTTAAACCGATAAATAATCAAAACTCCTTTCAGTAGACCTTGACAAAAAAAAATACAAAAATATAAAACCAAGCACTCGCCACTAAACACTTTGAATATAAACAACCTACAACATGCCAAATAAAATTAAGTATATTCATGAGTAGAAAGCTCTAGATTTTTTCAATGAAGTAAATTTGAACTAGAATACATTCATTCAAAATTTAAAATACAAAGAGAAAATAATATAAATTTTCCGTCTCAGGCGGCAAAGTATTCAGATAACGTCAAATATTTGTTAACAATTAATAAGGAAATTTAAATCGATCGAATGCAATTTTTTATCAGTATGTTATGCATTTTCACAAATTTGCCATAACTGTCTAAATTTACTTGGAAGATGATTTTGACAGTTAATTATAATTTTTCCCGTCTTAGAGTCTTTTCGTGAGTATTAACTTTTTCAGGAAAACAGCATTACTGATAACATTTCTTCTTTAGTATATTTTTCTTCAGGCACTATTATTTATTTATTTACTTACTCTTACTGCATCGGCGCTAAAGCCCCTTGGGTTTTGGCCTGCTCTATCTTCGACCGCCCCTCTACAGTTCCTGGCTCCCATTCTCCGCAGATATCATCCCTCCGTCTCCTTCTTGGTATTCCTCTTAGACGTGTGCTTGTCGGTGTCTAGTTTGCTATTGTCTTGACCAATCTCCTGTTACTCATCCGCCTAATTCTCTGAGCCTTTATGAAGCGGACAATAGCTTCTAGGAGGTCTTTGTCTAATTTCCTCCGTGAACTTCAACTGGTCTAGTGACAGTTTTGTAGATCCTAAGCTTAGATTCCCTATGCTAGATGTTGGAGCTTACAATTGTTTTATTGGCAAAATACCACATTTCTTCAGTTACTGATCTTATTTTAATTTCCCCAGAAACTTTATCATCAGTTGTCAATGATGACCCCCAGATACTTAAAATTTCTACTTTTTTAAATTTGTTTTACATTTTTATCTAGTTTCGCTTCTATTTCCGGTATCACTCTTGACATTTTCATATATCTAGTTTTGTATTAATTTATCATCAAGCACTCTTTGCTCAATTCTCCCTCAACTTCCTTAATTTCTCTATCTTTACTTACTTCCTATAATTGCAGCCATGTCATCTGCCTATGCATGGGGCTTTTGCAGGTCCAAGAACTCACTAAGACTAATTCTCTTCTGTCCAGTGCTTCCATGACCGTATCAACTAGTTTAGTTACAGCCTCGATTGTGCTTTTCCCCTTTCTAAAACCAAATTGTTAATTATTGAGAATTTCAAATTGATCAAGAATTTGTAGGAAAAATTTTTCAAAAACCCTTACTAAAAATTGGGAGAATGGATACGGGTTTATAATTCTGTACCGAATGTGTTTCCCCCTTTTTAAAAATAGGGATAACCTTAGCTTTTTTCATCAGGCTTGGAAAATAACCAGATTCAAATGACAGGTTAACCAGTTTGATTAATGGTTTCAGTAGAACACTGTTTAAGGTTATGAAAACACTGTTTAAGTTGGCATGTGGACACACCGCACGGATCCGTCGAATGCTTTGACTTGGGGAATCTTCCAGCCCTGAAATCACATTTTTTATATTCCACAATTATGTTCTCTCCATATTCAACCAGTCTTTAATATATTACAAGAATAAATAACACTTTGTATTTAATGTCGGAGTATAGTTCCTCTATAGTTTATACAATCTCTTTTGTCTCCTTTTTATTGAGATGATCAAACCCTGCTGCCACTCTTCTGGCATCTGTTCTTCTTCACAAACTTGAGCTATAAATTCCCATAAGATATCCTTCCAAAGGGTGTCTCCCCCACATTTTATTTTTATCTTATGTTATTTATAAGATAAAATAACATTCTCCGTTTTCTTGATAATGTGCTAAATCTCTCTTTCCTGCGGTACTTTGTACTTGCCGATCAACTGGTATACCCTTATTAGTTTCAATAATAAATATTTATGTTTATTAGGTAACTGGGTATATTGGGCTTTAACAGGCCTAACAAATATTTCTTCCATCGGGTTTTTTTATTTCAGCGTCCTCAAATAACATTTGTGGATTTAAATTTTCTTTCAATAAAATTGACCACGATAAATGCAGTTTTCAGATTATTGTTTAAGTTTTTCTCAAGAATTGCTGAAAATTACTCATTTCGTTGCATCCATTCCGTGTGTCTGTGTGTGCGTGCGTTACTAAAGAATGGTTGCTTTATTGCGTAGTTTATATTATTAATTGCAATATTTTTTAGATTGAATATACAGTATAATGAATACTAAGGCTATATTAGAATTCCGTAATGGTAGATAATCATACCTTTTCATTATGGCATACCGTTAGAATAGACACTAGTTTGTAAGATTTTATCTTTTATATCTTGTGAATAATAATTATATTTTCATCTGTAAAATGAATTTATTTTGTCTGTTTTTGAAATCAAATATTTACATACGTTTGTTTAAAGACTCAGGTCTATACGTTATGTTTTTGAAACGATCAGTTCATTGGCCAACTGCATGGTAGGTATTGACCTGGACTTTCAAGCAGTGTTGTGCACGCAGGCGAGTGTTGTAAAGGCAGGATGTCCGTTGTCGTGATTGCCTCATGTTCCACCCTAGTAACACCACTTGTTGCCAAACACATGTTTGTACACAGTAATTGGCTATGAAACCTCGTCGTCATGCAGTGCATAAAGCATACAATTGTAATTAACGTTAAAAGTTCAGATCGTGTTGTCAGTTGAACATACGAGGCCTGTAAATAAAGTCATGAGGCTGATTTTTCCCATGCCAAACGGCAACATTGTACTCTGACAAGTATGCTCATGTTTAGCCAAACAGCTGATAAACATTGAGCATTAATTTCATTATTCTGTTATCGTCACGTAAATTGTAAACAACCTTATTGTAAAACACGTGTTCTGATGTGCGTTCTAGAAATGAGTGAGAACAATTACAAGCAACGTTGTGCAATCAAATGTTGTGTTAACCTTGGTGAACCTCCTACTGTAAAATTTGAACATTTGAAGGAAGCTTATGGTGACGATACTTTGTTAAGAGCTCAAGTTTTTGGATGGTATAAAGCATTTTAAGATGGACGAGAATCGGTTTAGAATTATCCTCAAAGAAGGCCTTTATCAAAAAAAGTGAAGAAAATGTTGGAAAAATCATAAATTTGGTGCGAAATTATCGACTATTAATTACAGCACTGTTTTCAGAACAACTTGATTTGAACTTTACGACAGTACATCAAGTTTTGACGGAAGAATTATACTTGAAGAATGTATGTGCAAAATTGTTTCCAAAAATCTCAGTGATCAACGTAAAGACAACAAAAGGAGGTTTCCCAAGATCTTATGAAATTGACAAATTGGAAAAGATGCCGATTTTCTTCTTCTGACGTTACCAACGGATATAATCTTGGATTTTTTAGTACGACCCACAATCTAAACGTCAGAATAATGAATCCAGCATACTTCCAATCCATCTTGCCCGAAAAAGGCAAGATTAAGTAAATCCAAGGTTAAAACCATGCTAACTTCTTTTTTCGATCTCAATGGTATTGTCCATAAAGAGTTTTTACCTGCAGGTCAAACTATAAATTTATACATTTATCTTGATCATTGAAGGGCTGCGGGAAACAGTCATGAGCGTTAGACCAATCTTAAAGACAGCTGGATGCTAGATATTAATATGACCAAAAAATACTAGAACAATCTCGATTGCAAATTATACTTTAATAAGTTGCTTAACTGTGAAAAGGTTTTCATCTTGTCAAATCAATTCAGTTTTTATTACAAAATGTTAATATAAATGCATTGCAAATGTCAAAATACTCTATAAATAACTAAAGTGTTGTCATCAATCACTCTACAAAACGAATTCATACATACAAATGTAGGACAATGTATGTATGAATAGACATAAAGTACAAAGGTGTCGACCCACCCGCCCGCCCATACACGTACAGTGATATAGACCCACACGCCCGCCCATACACGTACAGTGATATAGACCCACCCGCCCGCCTATACACGTACAGTGATACAGACCCACCCGCCTGCCCATGCACGTACAGTGATATAGAAAACCATGCGCCTTGCCACACTGCACTCTAAATTACTCAGTTTTTGGCCAGAAAAAACGTTCCTAAACCACCCTATTCTTCTGATTTGAGTTGTGACTTTGTCCTGTTCTCTGAGCTGAAAAGCTACATCAAAGGGCATAATTTTGGAACAATAGAAAAACATAAAACAAAATGTATCGGACCAGCTCAAGGACATTCCGGTTTCGGAATTCCAGCACTGCTACGAGGAGTGGGAAACCTGAATGAAGTGGTATGTGGCTTCCCAAGGAAACTGCAGTTCTCTGAAGGAGATACAGTTCATAGATAAATATTATTGTGAATAAAACGTGCTGTCGAATCAGTCTTATTACTCCTTTATTTACAGACCTCTCATGTGGCTGTCGTTATCCTACATATGACGTGAAGTAGGCTCCTATAATACCACATATAGTTTACATTTTAGTAACTATCGTCTTTTAGACATGGTTCCTAATTGGAAACTATCTGAGGCCAACCAAGATAGTATCTTGGGGATAACGTAGAGAATATGTATGGGCCTGTCACCACATAATTCTACTAGACAAGAATAACTCCGAAATTACACAAATTTATTGCAGGACTTTACTCAAAATAATTTACAAGTACATCTGCAGAAAAATGGTTCATTACTTTAACAATTAAAAAACAAGGAGTGTTATTGTTAGTGTTGCTTTTTATTTTTTTTCAGTATGGTGTTTGTTTTTAAAATAAAGTCATGAAATGTGGGTGGTTTACATTTTGGGGAGGAGCGGAATGCTTGTATAAATTCTTTGGAGACACTGAGCGAAGCAAGTACAGTCCGTCCAAAGTAATTTTTCTAGTGTCAGTTATGAATTGTTGTTTTAAACCAAATCATTAGTGACTATGATTCTAGTACAAAAACCAACCAAGGCGTTGTTCTCTTGACAAGACACAGCAATTTTTCGTCTTATGATAAAAACTTAAACAACGTGTATTTGTGGCCTCTTTCAGTGCAGGCAACGTTTCTGGGGAAATTCCTTGTGAGTGGATGAACCGAAGAAATGATTCAAAACTGGACGAATGATGACGATGAGTCACGCGACGAGCGGTCTCGCCACGAAGGGAATAATTGCGCCGGCCAGAATGGTAATGAGTCTGTAGTTGTCAAAGCGTTTTCTTCAGGATAATGACAAGGTAAGTATTCTCTCAGCTGATGGAACTATTGTGTCGGTGAATAATGAAGGAAAAACGTGTCAATCGTATCTTGACCAAGACTATCAGTTGACTGGTCAGGTGTACTTTAGTTTTGCTAAAGTAGCTAATATTGTTCAAACGTGGTCTGAGCGTCCGAACTTACAAGTATTTATCAAGAATAGCATTTAGATTGAACAGACCTGAGTTGACTGTAGAATAGTTATATTATGTTTTCATTTTAAAGTATTTTGTTTTAAAGTATGTTTACAAAGTTAGGATATCGATATACTTTTAATGAATTCCAATAATGTTTAAAACTGCTGTTTCATTGCAATAGCGTTTTTCAATTTGAACTGTGCGATAGTTAATTGTATTTGCTCCTAACGTGTATCCATGTATTCAAACACTCATAGATTTGCAACATAGTTCACAGTGGTACCACTAATATGCGCAATCCCAGCACAATTCAAGCGGGAAATGAAGCAGAATGTGTGGGTTGTCTTCCCATTAGAGGTCAAGGTATCAGTCGTCAGGTGAGTTGAAAGCCAATCAAGGGAGAAAATGGTCCGGTGCGGAGCGGCGCAAAAACCTGGCAGCTTTCTAAGATTTCTCCGGACAGTGTCTGCAGCACCGGACTATATAGTCCACTTCAGCACAATCTTCCAATTGCGCCTCAATCCCATCAAAGTAAAAGTGGCCACTTTACACGCCTCTTCATGACCATGTCCACTTATCATAAATCGAATCTAGCAACCTCTTGGGTATTTTGGTCGTTCATAACACCTAAGGTGACCAGCCAAACGTGGTTTGCTGGAAGTACTGGTTTTTTTATTTACAAAATTGGGACCAAGTTTGAAATGTAAATCAGGCTGAGAGAGAGTTTTCTGTTCTTACGTCAAGAGAATGTACTATCTGTTTGGCTGTCATAAAGATTCAGTTCATGGTTAACTATCGGACACCCCGTCATATTCCTATGCTATAAGAGTCTTGCCAAGTAAGTATAGTCCCTTTATTTTTCTTTTGCCGAAGTATTTCAACATCAAATGATGTGGCAGAAATCTCAGATGATGGATATCCGAATGTCATCTCCTTGACGTCATTTATTTTCCCTCGTTGTGGATCTGAAAATCGTCACTTTTAATGATCATATTGTCCCAATTCAGGATCTAACATGAAATGTTGAATGTAATGTTGTAGTTTGGCAATTTTGTTTGTTTGTCTACATATTATCTTTTTACTTTATGCATTATTTATACCTAAGGTTATTCCGTTATATCATATATAAATGTATAACCCAAATTATTTTTGTAATTTGCATTAGTCAAGAGATCGAATTGTTTTTTTTCTGTAGACCGTCAGGTCTTCTAGAATAGTTATTTTGATTCATAAAGTTTTATTAGAACCGCTAAAGTATCTTGATTCCGAAAACTTATATTGTAAAAGTGTAGCGAAATAAATAGCATACAGAATTAAGAGGCTACCAACATAAAGATTTGTTCAAAAACAAAATCTTCATGTCTATCATTGTTGTGTAATTATTTCGTTGCTGCATACTTTATCTATATTTTCCATCTTAAATATTATTGTATTCAATTACGTCATATAGTTAATACCAATTCACATTCTGTTTACTTACTCTTTACTGAAAACTGGCAAAAGAGTAACGTTTCATGAACTTTACCGACTGTAATTAGTGCTGTACTCCAAGACAGTTTGGACCACGTAGGATTGCGGTACGAACGGTTATGTAAAGCAGTAACAGTTCAGTAGTTTGCATTGCAAAACAATCATACAAATAATCATACAAACTATTTTGCCATGATTTTTTTCTGCAAAATATGTTTTACATTTTCACACCAAATGTTTGTTCACCAAGAACAGACACTATTTAGATTTGGCCAAACTCAATCAAGGGCCAATGCTTGTAGGTGTCGAACGAGGCAACTCAAACTGGTTCAGAAGTGAAGACTCTATTTAATTCTATTACTTCAGTAAATAAAGGTTTGTTTATTGTTGTTTCAAACTAGATGTTAAGTAGAATCTTTTGTTTATTAGATTGCAACGCTTCAGGTTTTTTTGAAGATCATTTTCGATTATAGCGTATTTCGAATTAGAATAATTCTATCAGATCAGATATTACATAATTGCAACGTAGGCCTGCATGCTTCACTCCAAAGGATGCAATGTGGCAATTATATGTTAAAACCGTTCACAATCGTACACATGGTGTTTCTTTTAAATAAAGTTTTTTTCTGTCCTCATGTACATAGAAAGAAATCGTTAACTGTATTACATATTTCTCCACAGTTAGATGTGTCTCCATTATCACTCTGCCTTTTACTTGTCATCGGGTACGCCACATTCACATTGTCACGGCACTAAGTGTTCAATATTCACGGATGGCAGTGGACAATAATTGCCTTCCATATGACGATTGTTCCGGACTTTCCCATTGTTGCCTCATTTGTTTTGTTTATTGTGCGGCCTACAATGCAGACAATGGTCATATAAAGGGGGTATTGTGTGGCTTTCAGTTGACTCTATTAGCCCCTTGTTGGCCCTTAACGACACATTCACGCGATCATCCGTCCGAGTACGGTACAGACAGTCTACCCACAACTTCCTCGAAAATACAGGATGTATGGGGGTCTCTGATGACGCAATATGATTTTTAATCTACTAAGAAGATTAAAACAGGCATGTTTAATTATGTTATAGTATCGATTTTCGACACAACCATGTGTTGATTTCCAAACGAGTAAGATCAAAATACACTATTAATAGTTAATAATTCAATGGACCAGTTTGTTTTAGGAAAGAAATAGCAGATCCGTGTTTAGTTTAAGTCAGTCATTTTAGCCGACGAAAACTATTGTGATTTCATGACGATATAAAACGTTATACGCGTCACATGAGTTTTGTATGTATGTAGCCTTCCTGACAATACATAACAAAACTATTACAAACCAAAATAAGTATTTAAAGTTCATCACCTATAATTTAAAACATTTACTTTTGAAGACGAAACTCAATAGGTCGCTCTTGATATCCAGTTTAAGGATAGTAACACAGTATGCGTTTACAATTATTTTTTTTTTCTATTTTACATGTTTGAAGTAATGTATTTTACCATACCAGAAATTTACGCATATAATGATCTTGCTCAATATTGTTTATGAATAACCTACTGATGAGGAAGACAAAGGTTCGACATTGGCAATTATTACGTGAAAAATACCAATCACGACGTTTCGATTTGGTAAAACCCTGATTATATACACCTACAAGTATATAATCAAATATATAATAAAATCAGTGGTAAAACCTAAATCTTTTTCAAGTGCTAAAAACTAAAATCTAAACAAACATATTCTAATATTACTAATAAACTTATCTACATTAATTATCTATATTTTAACCTAGAACCTAGAATGGAGTACAACAAAATGAACTTCTACTAAATATATAAATTATTTTTTGTTGTTGTACAAAAAAATAAGTTCATTTTGTTGTACCCCATTCTAGGTTCTAGGTTAAAATATAGATAATTAATGTAGATAAGTTTACTAGTTTAAGAACGTAATTTTAGAACATGTTTTTTATGTAGTTAAGTTTTTAGCACTTGGAAAAGATTTGGGTTTTACCAAATCGTAACGTCGTGATTGGTATTTTTCACGTAGTGATGGCAAATGTCCAACAAGCTTTGTCTTCCTCATCTGATACTCCATCGTTAATAATTTCAAAAATAACATACACTAAACGTATTACGATTTTTTTCTGTATCTAAAGGGTTTCAGATGTCACTTTGACGCTGTTCAACAATTATTGTGTTGAGAACAGTCGACGAACGTGTTCTCCAGGTGGTCAAGTGCAGGAAGCTATTCCATTCAGTCTGCCCAGCTGGTCTTCTGTGAAAGACGTCTCGGTAAGGTCAACCGACTGTCTCAGCTTTACCTAAAACAGAAGGCCGGAAACTGCTTGACGGAAGTACTGATGAGAGAAACTACTATCACCTTGTAGGGTACAGTAGTGGTGTGGACTCGGCACTTCTGACCAGGTCCCGTCTTACTTCCTATTATAAATCATTTTTACGAAGAGAGTAGTGGTCGGGACAATAGGCTAACCGTTTATGTATTGTTGTCTATGCGTAGTGGCTACACCGCCTTCTACGAACTGAAATGCATATCTAGTAGATTGTTGCTCTTCCAAGAAAATATTAACAATAGGACGAGACACATCAGCACAGATTAAAGGTAAGACGAGCGATGATGGAAGCTCTTTGATCCGTTGGTATTGCATCAAAGATGAATAGCATTTATTAATTTGGTGTTATTTTATGAAAGTGATATAAAAATTTAATAAGTGATTATTTTAATCATCATAATAAAATAAATATACATATAAAATACAATTATAAAATATATAAAAATACAATTCTCGTAGTATGGAGTGAACTTCGCATACAAGTGCTGGAATATTCTCGTGCAAGCAGTGGTTTACAATAAATTTAATTCACCGAACTCTTTTCTTCTCTCCCTTCTTCCCTTTTTGTTTTTAATGTGTTTCGTAATAATCTTGATCATATCCTTAAAATAAGAAAAGAGTCATAAAAATCATTAATAAATTAAAATAGTACTAATCAGCTAATATTTTTTTTCTTTTTAAATGACAATTCTAACATACATATTTTCATACAACAATACGATGGCATACTCTTCATAAAATACATTTAAGATACAATTTTATTCATCAATAAAAATCCAACAGAAATTACTGATAATTTTTTACGATGCACAATTAATTGTAGTCCAAGAAATAAAATACACATTTTACCCACACTTTATAATAATAAAAAACACACAAACAAAAACAAAAGAAAAACAATATGGGACCAATTTCTATAAAATGTTTACCTTAGTTATAAAAAGAAAACGATTTTAATGTATTCTACATATATCTTGTAATTTATTTAATATACATACAATTGTAAATAAAAAATGCATTGCCTTGTTCATAATTTTAACAGTATCAGAGAGGATTCTGCAACGTCAAGGAATGATGTCTGAAGAATAAATAAATTGTATGGTTATTTTTGCCATATATATGAAAATTTGGTATTTATATTGAAAAACTGACCTTGCTGCTTTTTTTTGACTGGAAATATTTTATAGTAATCTACTGTAGATGAATAACTAATGTGCTAAAGGTTCTCAGTTCGATCCCAATCAGAGTCAATACATTTTGAGAAGGATCAGCTGATAACCACCGGCTGTTCATTTGTCATTGGGCTATTAATTAATGACACTTTCTAAGGAATAGTCAGCCTTAGTTTGTAACAATGACTACATTCGCTCATCTACACTCATCACACTCATTCGAAATCCATAATCGCCCATATCTTGACGATCGGCGTCTTATGAGTAAATAAATAAAAATAAAATAAAATAGAATATGATCGATTTTTAGCAGAAAAGTTGGAACGATTACGAAAATGAAAAAAAAACTCATTTTTTCTTACAAATATAGCGTTATGGGTATTCAAATTACGCTCATCACTAATATGGCAAGGGTTTTGCTATCGGACCAATATTAAGCACTTAGCGCTGGAATCATGCCGGTTTCAGTAAAGTTAGGTTTTTTAAAATATGTTTGGTCAAGGTTAGGTTATGTTATGTTTGATTTGTTTATGTTTCTTATGGTTAGATTCTAGGTTGTTAGGTTGGTTTTGTAAGCTTCCGTTTGTTTTGTTAAGTTAGGTTAAAAAAATGAACCAATAAGCCTAACCTTACAAAACTAAAGTACCATAACACAACCTAACATAACATAACTTCATACAACATAACCTAACCAAACATAACATAAACTAACATAACTAAACCTAACCTATTAAATGAAACATAACCTTACTGAAATGTGCTGAACAGGCGTAACGTACTTAATAATGGTCAGATTGCAAAACCCTCGCCATGTTCGTCCGCACAATTTTAGTAACCAAAACGCTTAATTTAAGAAAACCCCTTAAATCTGGTTCCGCTATTCATTTGTTTCGTAACTTTTACAGCTTTTCGCTGAAATACGACCGTCTTCTTTATTCTTCGTTATGTATCTACCATAGCAAACATTTTCAGCCAAAAAAAGTCAGGTCCCTGTTCTATACAAATATCGACAGCTTAAAGTATAGACGTGATGTGACTGTTTGAACATGAGTGTGAAAGTAAATGTAATTAAAAGAATGTCCGAAAGTTGGTATCAAGGACACAGCATTCTTGAATTGTATATCGAGGGTCTGATAAAGCTATAGAGTTGGTAATGTTGGGAGTAGCAGACACAGTCTTGTAGCCTACTTGTTACGTCGAGAGGTTGCCCTTATCACAATTGTATATCGAGGGTCTGATAAAGCTATAGAGGTGGTAATGTTGAGAGTAGCAGACACAGTCTTGTAGCCTACTTGTTACGTCGAGACGTTGCCCTTATCACAATTGTATATCTAGGGTCTGATAGTGCTATAGATGTGGTAATGTTGATAGTAGCAGACATAGTCTTGTAGCCTACTTGTTACGTCGAGAGGTTGTTCTTATCACTATTGTATATCTAGGGTCTGATAAAGCTATAGAGGTGGTAATGTTGGGAGTAGCAGACACAGTCTTGTAGCCTACTTGTTACGTCGAGAGGTTGTTCTTATCACAATTGTATATCTAGGGTCTGATAAGGCTATAGAGGTGGTAATGTTGGGAGTAGCAGACACAGTCTTGTAGCCTACTTGTTACGTCGAGAGGTTGTTCTTATCACAAATGTATATCTAGGGTCTGATAAGGCTATAGAGGTGGTAATGTTGGGAGTAGCAGACACAGTCTTGTAGCCTACTTGTTACGTCGAGAGGTTGTTCTTATCACAATTGTATATCTAGGGTCTGATAAAGCTATAGAGGTGGTAATGTTGGGAGTAGCAGACACAGTCTTGTAGCCTACTTGTTACGTCGAGAGGTTGTTCTTATCACTATTGTATATCTAGGGTCTGATAAAGCTATAGAGGTGGTAATGTTGGGAGTAGCAGACACAGTCTTGTAGCCTACTTGTTACGTCGAGAGGTTGTTCTTATCACAAATGTATATCTAGGGTCTGATAGTGCTATAGAGGTGGTAATGTTGAGAGTAGCAGACACAGTCTTGTAGCCTACTTGTTACGGCGAGACGTTGTTCTTATCACAATTGTATATCTAGGGTCTGATAGAGCTATAGAGTTTTTAATGTTGAGAGTAGCAGACACAGTCTTGTAGCCTACTTGTTACGTCGAGAGGTTGTTCTTATCACAAATGTATATTTAGGGTCTGATAGTGCTATAGAGGTGGTAATGTTGAGAGTAGCAGACACAGTCTTGTAGCCTACTTGTTACGTTGAGAGGTTGTTCTTATCGTCGTATCACTTTGTTGGTCTACACTATCACAGTTGTTGTATTTGATTGTCTTGTCCCCTTCAAGTACATGAAGAAGATTATTTTTATAATCTTAATTTCTGATAATAGTAGTACTGTAATTTTTTTCGCTTGGAAGTCTAAAATAAATTTAGTGGTTGACTGAAACTGCTTGAATAAAGTTTACAATAAGTGAAACATGTAAAAATTACGGCTGCGGGTTTGCACGTTTTTATGAGGGAATAAATAATTTACCGTTGTTCTCGAGAGGGGAAATTTCATATAGGCCCTAATAAATATTATAAGGGCTGTAATAAATATTATAAGGGCTGTAAGTTGTTATCAGATATATTATTAGCATTAATATTTCCTAGTAACGAAAGGAATGTACGAAGAGGTCAATTATTATACGTACAACTATATGTTGGCAGTAGCATCTTTTACAATTAACGTTCAGCAATTGCAAGCTTTGTACAACAAACTGTAAATTATAATATTTATATTTTGTACTTTTTTCTGTTTGTTAGTTAACAGTTTATTGATATGTAGTTAACTGTGTGTTAGTGGTTTGTTGTTTTGTAGAATAAATTGTATTTCAGTGGTTTGTCGTTTTGTATAGTTAACTGTGTGTCAGCGGTTTGTTGCGCTGTATAGTTAACTCGACATCAATGGTATTTTGTCTTGTAGAGTTACTTGTATTTCAGGTTTGTTGTTTTGTATAGTTAACTGTGTATAAATTATTTTTTTATATAGTCGTGTGTGTGTGTGTGTGTGTGTCAGCGGTTTGTTGGGTTGTGTAGTTAACTTTGTCTCAGTGGTTTGGTGTTTTGTATAGTTAACTCTGCGTCAGTGGTTTGTTGTTTTGTAGAATAGTAGAGTTAACTGTGTTTTTAAACAGTTTGTTGTTTTGTATAGTTAACTGTTTCTTAGTTTTTAATATAGTTATTTGTATGTCAGCGATTTTTTTGTTTTGCAGTTAATTCTGCATCAGTGGTTTGTTGTTTTGTATTGTTATCTGTGTTTAAGGGCGTTTTTATATTATTATGTGCATGCGCGGTTTGTTGTTATATATTGTTAACTGTGTGGCAGTGGTGTGTATATACTGAACTCTAAGAGGATCTTTTTATGTATTGATTGTGGGTCAAAGAACAAGAAATAATATCGTATTTAAAAATTCTAAATTACCTCCGGAATTCATACAGCCGCCATTTTGTATTTTTTATAAATTATTTTTTATTTTTAAAACCATTCAACCTATAGAGTTCAAATTTGGCATACACATTACTAAAACAATTTTCTTAATGAAATAAAAATAATCAAAACCCTTTTTTTATTATTTTCAAAATGAACTTTGAAATGTTTGATCCTTAATAACTTTTGAAAGATTAGGAATACAAAAAAATCACAAGAATACTTTTTTTTTAACTTTTATTTGTAATCCAAACAGTAACGTAGTATGAAATCGGATAACAAAAAACCGAGATTTGAATATTTTTGTATTTAATAATTTACACGTCAATGAGTACACTGTACAGCCATGGTGCCGTGCCGCGCGAGTCAACCGCAACAATACATCAGTGATCTATTATGATTACTTTTATCCAAAACACTACAATAAAGTGATTTGTTACCTTATTGTAATGAAAATGCCCCTAGCAGGGAACTGGAAAAAAGTTGCAGAGGATTAAAATTAAAATTAATTTTAACGTTAAGTAGTGGCCTAAAAACTAGGTCAAAAAATATTTAAATTTTCAAAAAAATTTTGTTAACTCCAGGTTGGTAGAATTATTGAAGGTGCTGGAATTATTTTAAAAAAGGAATTTGCTGGTGTGTGCCAGTCACTTCCCAATCTTTTTTCCTTTGCAATCAAATTTGAGCATCGTTTGTAATGTGAAAATAAATTTAATTAAAGTTTAAATTCATAATTTATTGTTTTTTTTAAATGTACTTATTTTATGTATACAATCTGCTTTGCATAACAAATAAATGTTAGAAACATTCTAGTTTTTAGGACACTACTTAAGGTTAAAATTAGGTTTTGATTTAATAACAGCGACAATCATCTGCAACATTTCCCCCTTTGCCTACTTGGTGCATTTTCATTACAATAATGTCACAAATCACTTTATTGTAGTATTTTGGATAAATGTAATCAGAATAGATCGCTGATGTATTGATGTGGTTGAATCGCGCTGCACCATGAATGTACACATTGACACGTAAATTAGTAAATACATAAATATTTGAATCTCGGTTGTTTGTCATCCTATTTCATACTAAGTTACGTTTTTGGATTACAAATAAAATGTTTTAAAACAAAGTATTCTTGTGATTTTGTTGTAATCCTAACCTTTCAAAAGTTATTAAAGATAAAAAATTTCAAAGTGCCGCTATTTTGAAAATAATTAAAAAAGGGTTTTGATTTTTTTATTTCAGTTAAAAAGTGGTTTTATTAATGTGTATACCAAATTTGAACTCGATAGTTTGAATAGTTTTTAAAAATATAAAATAATTTGTAAAAAATATTTACAAATTATTTTTTGAAAAAACGGGTACCGGAGGTGATTTGGAATTTTTAAATACGATAATATGTCTTGTTTTTGACCCACAATAAATACCTAAAAAGATCCTCAGAGAGTTCATAGACACCCTGTATATATACTTAACTGCCTAAGTCAATACAGGCAAGAGGTTTTATTTTTAAATTTAATATTAGTTTTATGTTTTATTACACATCTGACATCGGTAATTGTGATATTTTAAATTAACTCAGTGTCAGTTAGGGCCTATACAATTTGTCCGATGTAATGACATTCAAACAGAAATTGTTTTATGTGTTATATAACAGTTTCTTTACATACTGTACATCGCAATTGCGGAAACGAAAAGTTATAATATCTTACGTGTATTTTATGCTGCTGTGATAAAATCTTTGTTAATATTTATTCATGTAAGTTTGAATAGATCGATATGATTGTTTCTTTATACTGTATTATATAATATTACGGGCAATTTTTTACGTCGGAATTTCAACATACTGTGATTATAATAATTCTTATGCAGCCACCTTTTCGCATGGATCGTTCTCTTCCGCGGCAACTTAGTCCTGTGTCTGTGAATGGGCTGATGCCGCCGCCCCACCACACAGGTCACTCAGGGGGAGGGGGGCGTCGCGGTGGTCCGCTCCTGGTCGCACCGACACCAGTTTGTGTCGTGTCTTTGCTCAGGAGGTAACTAGTGCCCACGCCTTTGTGGATACTCCTGCTGTATCGTCGTTTACTATTTGTCGGTAAGTCGGCATCGCCACCTTTATTTTTCATCTCGTGTCTTGTTATTTTACTAAACAGTTTTACTATATTTTTAACGCCTTGATCTACCTTTTTAAAGATTTTATTGACTTGTCTTTTTATGTAAACATCTTTTTCCTTTTCCACAAATTATTCGGCTTGACGTCATTGTTTTTAATTTAGGCTAGTTCTAAATGTTGTTGTTTTGTGATTTTTTTCTCTAAAAATATTTTTTTCCATTTTCATAATTTGGTAAAACAGTAGTACAATGACCAGACCCCATTCTTTTCCTTATTTTTATGTGTGTTTTACATGTCCAAAGTTTCTTTATACTACTGCTCTGTATGGATCGTCCAATGACTAGGGATAAAGAAATTGTACTTCTCTCCAATAATGTTGTGGTGGAGTTGTTATTGTTAAAGTTTATTCTTCACTTTGTTTATTTTTAAAATATTACCAATAAATTAAAACTGTTTATTTATTATTTACTATTTATTTTTATTTATTATTCAACTACATAATGAATGTAAAAAAGTTCAATTGATTGATATTTTGAAAATTTAAAAAAAGTGTTAGGAATACTGTCTGTAACTTACTTTTATGAAAAATAATTTTATGTGTCGTTTTTTTTAATGCTTTATATTTACGCTCTTAGACTATGGTATTAATTTTTTTACTATGCCTATATTGCATTCATAATCTTAAATAAAGTTAACACAGTTAACAACAAAAAGTAACCAATACTTAGTCTGTTTTGCTTATTTTGATAATATTATTCATAGCTTAAAGTAGTGCTATTAAACAATGAACGTATTAAAGATATAGTTATTTGATGTCAATCTTTAAAATGTTAGTTATTAAATTGTAATGTACAGTTCTTGACATAGCCTAGATTTCTAACTTCACGACTAGGCCTAACTGTTCACGTCGATTGTAGGAAGCCATTGGGCTTCTATTGTTGCGTTACCTTAATGAAAATACAGTAGGCTATAGGCTGACGTTGGCTTTAGGTCCATTGGCTCGAACTAAGTCTGAGAAACTATTAAGAAAATTCTTTAAAATTACGTTATTTTAATAGCTGATATGCTTCTTACTTTACCAAGTACTTCTCGTACATGAATGTTTGATGTACTGTTTATGAGAGGTAATTTGTGCTTGTCAAGTTGATGTGAACAAAGCTCTGCAGCAGTATAAATAATCGTCTGTTATCACATGGGACACAGACATGGCAAATACCTCCCGTAGATAACAATGTACACCAAGGTATGAAGGTCTGTGTGTAGCAATAGCGGGATGGTAGGACAAGTTAGTGATTCCCATAGTAAATCGCTTGTTAGAACAAACCGTAGAACACAGACATGGCAGACATCTTCTGTAGATAACAATGTACACCAAGGTATGAAGGAAGGCCTGTTTGTAGCAATAGAGAGATGGTAGGACAAGTTAGTGATGTCCATAGTAAATCGCTTGTTAGAACAAACCATAGAACACAGACATGGCAGACATCTTTTTTAGATAACAATGTACACTAAGGTATGAAGGAAGGCCTGTTTGTAGCAATAGAGAGATGGTAGGACAAGTTAGTGATGTCCATAGTAAAACGCTTGTTAGAACAAACCATAGAACACAGACATGGCAGGCATCTTTTTTAGATAACAATGTACACCAAGGTATGAAGGAAGGCCTGTTTGTAGCAATAGAGAGATGGTAGGACAAGTTAGTGATGTCCATAGTAAATCGCTTGTTAGAACAAACCATAGAACACAGACATGGCAGACATCTTTTTTAGATAACAATGTACACCAAGGTATAAAGGAAGGCCTGTGTGTAGCAATAGAGAGATGGTAGGACAAGTTTGTGATGTCCATAGTAAATCGCTTGTTAGAAAAAACCATAGAACACAGACATGGCAGACATATTTTTTAGATAACAATGTACACTAAGGTATGAAGGAAGGCCTGTTTGTAGCAATAGAGAGATGGTAGGACAAGTTTGTGATGTCCATAGTAAATCGCTTGTTAGAACAAACCATAGAACACAGACATGGCAGACATCTTTTTTAGATAACAATGTACACCAAGGTATGAAGGAAGGAAGGCCTGTTTGTAGCAATAGAGAGATGGTAGGACAAGTTAGTGATGTCCATAGTAAATCGCTTGTTAGAACAAACCATAGAACACAGACATGGCAGACATCTTTTTTAGACAACAATGTACACTAAGGTATGAAGGAAGGCCTGTGTGTAGCAATAGAGAGATGGTAGGACAAGTTAGTGATGTCCATAGTAAATCGCTTGTTAGAACAAACCATAGAACACAGACATGGCAGACATCTTTTTTAGATAACAATGTACACTAAGGTATGAAGGAAGGCCTGTGTGTAGCAATAGAGAGATGGTAGGACAAGTTAGTGATGTCCATAGTAAATCGCTTGTTAGAACAAACCATAGAACACAGACATGGCAGACATCTTTTTTAGATAACAATGTACACTTAGGTATGAAGGAAGGCCTGTGTGTAGCAATAGAGATGGTAGGACAAGTTTGTGATGTCCATAGTAAATCGCTTGTTAGAACAAACCATAGAACACAGACATGGCAGACATCTTCTGTACATAACAATGTACACTAAGATATGAAGGAAGGCCTGTTTGTAGCAATAGTGGGATGGTAGGACAAGTTAGTGATGTCCATAGTAAATCGCTTGTTAGAACAAACCATAGAACATAGACATGGCAGACATCTTCTGTAGATAACAATGTACACTAAGGTATGAAGGAAGGCCTGTTTGTAGCAATAGTGGGATGGTAGGACAAGTTAGTGATGTCCATAGTAAATCGCTTGTTAGAACAAACCATAGAACATAGACATGGCAGACATCTTCTGTAGATAACAATGTACACCAAGGTATGAAGGAAGGCCTGTTTGTAGCAATAGGGAGACGATAGAACAAGTTAATGATGCCCATAGTAAATTGCTTGTTAGAAAAAACCATAGAACACAGACATGGCAAACATCTTCTGTAGATAACAATGTACACCAAGGTATGAAGGCCTGTGTGTAGCAATAGGGAGATGGTAGGACAAGTTTGTGATGTTCACAGAACACACCATAGCTGCAGTTTATATTGCTACGTGTCGTATCCAAATGTTTTATCATATCTTGTTTAACGAAATATTTTGTATTCTTCGTGCTTTATATTAACGAAGTTGCAAATAACAGTGCTTCAGTACATGCAAATGATTGTACACATAAATTTTCTATTGCATTTATAATGAATAACTAATACGGTAAGAAGCACCATTAGCTAACATATCATTCACACACGCATTCTGCTTTGTCTTGACGATAAAAGTCTAGCTTAGTAAATCTCCCACTATGTCATAAATAATGTCATTTTATGACTTGGGTGGTTGTACCAAAGACCTATGTGTCATGACCGACTATGGCTTCTGGGAGTCAGTAATACATTCCCGGTTGTCACGGGCCTCGGCAGATTATATCGCATATTCAAGGGGACTTGTGTCGTAAGGTTTCCTGGACAATTCAGGTTAGTGAGAACGCCCCTCTTATCTAACTTCATAAACGTTATCGCCTCAGCGAGTTCCGCAATGTTGCCTTTGTAGCCCAGACACCTAGGTGTGCGCTGAGTCGATTGGCCTCCCAGACACTCCGTAACTAGTAATAGTATTGCGTTCGCTGGGTTAGATATAGTTTATAGCCATACCATGTTACTTACACCGCTTCCTCCATGTGTCGTTTGGATTTTCCTGTTGGTAGCCCATGCAGGATGAGGATGCAATCGCCAGTACTTCCTCTAAGTTGCTTACGTTGATTGGCGGAGTCATGTTGGTTTCCCCAATTTATATCCCAGACCACAATACTTACTAGTTGCCAGTATTTCCTCTAGGTCATACTCCCAGCCGCCACTTCCAATCTACCCCTCTCACTAGTTATTGACGCCTTCCTCTTCAACTTCACAAAACTAGTCGTATAACTCCTTTTTGAAGTAGATACTTATTACCAGTGCTCTTCTAAAGACAGGGCCAACCATCGTTCAAAATGTCCATGGAACATAAGCTAGAAGTCAATATATTCTTATATGACAGTGTATTCTTCGTATTTTTGTAGGCAGAAACGAAGCCGAAGTTTTGCGTCTTTCTCCACTGATTGGAGCGATTGTTGTAACTCGAAATCTCTGTTTGTGGGAAAATTTGTTTGCTGATTGGGCGATAGTGCTTGCAAGTCCTTGGTGGATCCCTTATTGGTGGATGCAGCTTGGCACTCCATTTCAGTATCTGCACAAGCCTGACTTTGTAAATTTGGAGGAAGGTCTATATACTCGTATATGTCAACATATTATAGCTTAGTATAAGTATCACTCCACACAACTGTCGCTGGTTCTTGTTTGGACTCTCCCATTGTTATACCAATATAAACTGATAGCTACCCAGTATTCTCATTCGGAAAATATAGGGTTGCAGGCTTTAGGTTTTAGATAATGGTTTTACTATTCAGAAATCGGTTGACTTTTAATATATAGAATTAAAATGTATGTAACGATTCACTTTTGAATTGTATGAAGTGAACAATTCCGTACGCTTACACGCGCCTGTACTGTAATTTAACGCCAACAGCTGCAATTGGATGTAAAATAATGTAATTTACTTTAGCCCTTATAAATGCCTGACAGATCATGGTTGTGGAGAAGCTTGCTGCAGAATATATTCTAAAATTAAAACAAAACCAATCTTTGGGAGTGAAAGATGTGAACGCTTGAATATGAAACGCAGTTGCTAACCTGGAAGCTGAAGTGATGGCAGCGATATGTTTTCATTCTCCATTTGTAGGAAGGGACCGACGCTGAACGTTTTATAGACCGATTGGGATCGGACCTCAATTTGTTAATATCGGTTTTAACCAATGTCGAGAGGTTGCTCGTTTGGTCTTAATTACGTTACTGAAATAATGAGCACTTATCGTTGCAACACTGGCAAAACAGATTATATTTTCTTTGCATTACCTGCAAAATGGGGAAAAAACAATCAATGCTCATACTCATTTTAGTGTTTGTCGTGGTCAGTCAAGTGGTGTGTGAGGCCTGTCTACGTGGTCAGTCAAGTGGTGTGCTAGACCTGTTTACGTGGTCAGTCAAGTGGTGTGTGAGACCTGTCTACATGGTCAGTCAAGTGGTGTGTGAGATCTGTCTACGTGGTCAGTCAAGTGGAGTGTGAGACCTGTCTACGTGGTCAGTCAAGTAGTGTGTGAGGCCTGTCTACGTGGGCAGTCAAGTGGTGTGTGAGACCTATCTACGTGGTCAATCAAGTGGTGTGTGAGGCATGTCTACGTACGTGGTCAGTCAAGTGGTGTGGGCCTGTCTACGTGGTCAGTCAAGTGGTGTGAGACCTGTCTACGTGGTCAGTCAAGTGGTGTGTGAGACCTGTCTACGTGGTCAGTCAAGTGGTGTGAGACCTGTCTACGTGGTCAGTCAAGTGGTGTGTGAGGCCTGTCTACGTGGTCAGTCAAGTGGTGTGTGAGACCTGTCTAGTCGGTTGTTACTACTATACTATGTGATAAGATAGTGTCAGTTTCGTAATGAGTCAAGGAATTGATTGGGAATTTAATTGCCCCATTTAACTATCTACTTTTCAAAGCACATAACAGTTTAAGTGGTCTATTTTTAGATCTATATTTATCTCACCAAACAAAGACATAAAATACAGAGATCAGTGGACTTTTCATGTATGTATGGATAATATTCTTAAATTGTAACTATTCTATAATTAATTACTAATATATGTATGAAGCATCACATTCGCTCTAATAATTTCTTATTAGGTTTTTTTATTATGTGCCCTGTTGTGTTATCCATTTATTACAATTAATTAATTGTGATTAATTTTATACAAAGGCTGTAAAACTGGCGTTAGATCTCGTAAGGGAATATAATAATAATAATCTTTATTTTTCTCACAAAATGAAGTTTACATAACAAGACATTGTAATATCACATACATACATAGTCATTACAGATACCAAAGTAAGAGTCATTACAGATACCAAAGTAAGAATTTATTAAGTACATAAAAACAAAACAAGTTAACAATAGGCTTAACATAATACCAAGTCTGACCTTCACATTGTATAATAAATAATTACCTTTGAAAAAAACAAAGATGTAAACCTCCAAGGCTAAGCCTGTGTGGAGGAAAATTCATATTATTATTTAAATCCGTTATAAGCTGTTGACTCCATAGCAAGTTATTTTAGATGCTTCCAAACCAATTCTTAAAATTTATATTTCTTTTATTTCAATTACTTTAAATAAAAGTAGATTTTTTCCAATCTACTTTAATATATCTCTTAATATATAATAGAATAATACATTCAAGGCGACTATTTTTATTTATTATTTTTTTTTGTTACTAGGAGTAGCGCGGTACATACATTTTTGTATTTTCAATTTTCAGAAAACGAAAATTTATCTCATAATTCAAAAAAAATAAGTAAACTGGATATTGAAATAGACAGGTTTCTCGGTTTCCTATTAAGTATTCAATTTTCAATACGTCTGGATTTCTAACGTTAGATTATTATCTATGCACTAAATATTGAGGTCATAACTAGAAAAGACATGTTCACAACATCAAAACTAATCTTTCGCACAATTTATTCTAAGGTATTCTATAACATTTGAAAACTTAATTTTATTGATAAATAAAGTAGTGGGAATTTAGAAAAGGAAGCTTGATCTGTTTTTATATAATGAGAAATGCAATTTAATTTTTAATAATTGTTATATCAATATTTTTTGTGATACTTTATAAAATGAAAATAATACTTTATTCGTAATATTAGAATAAAGATTTTTTTTGTGTTGAATAAACCAACGTCCATACAAGTTGTGAAAACGATGGGTTGAACAGCTGTTAATAAATCTGCCAGAAATAACACAAATATGTTCATCATATTCTGTGGTTTGATTGTGGTATAAAATGTTCAGTTTTCAATGAAATTGTGATTTTTCCTGACTTGCTGTTGATGTTCTCACCGCGCACAGTGAGACATCAACATTTTTAGAATTTCGGTAGATAGTTTATATTTTTATCAACACGTGATTTCATAATCAAAAATTAATTATATTAGCTTACTAGTGGTCATTGTTTTGAGTTCTGATTATTTGCACTATAAATTCATCATTAAGGTAAGAACAGCATCAGGTAGGCCTAAAGCATCATCACTTGTATATAAAAAACGCGTTAATTGTAAGTTTTACAAAACAGCTGTTTTATGTTTGGTGAGTACCGAGTGTTTTGCCACGTAAAAACTAATTCATGATCGATTTGCTAATCTAGTAATATTATTGTTTAGTGCTTTTGTGCATATTATATTACAGTAATTAATAGTCTCTTATGCGTAACAACAGAGTGTTTTTAGTTCTTTCCTAGTCTGTTGAGTTGATTGATTGTCCCATTTATATTAGTTAGTGATTTCGAGAATTTATTAACCTCGTTTAATTTTCATTTTAATTGGCTGACATTTGTATAATTGGACCGGACAGTAAGTGGCCTGAGTGTTATATCAGCGCATGTCGGGGTTCCAGAAGGAGAGGGGGAATCTTTCCACCGCTGAGCTGCCCAACTTCACTGCATCGATGTATACTACAATACATACTGGTACATGTATACTACTGTAGTAGTATACATCGATGCTTCACAGTCGTGACTAACTTGTTTATCACAACTCATTGTTGCCAGAAATGTTAAACTTATACAACAGTGTTTAATTATAGCTTAATTGTTTTTTAATGAATAAATTATTTTTCATTGTGTTATAGCTATTATCGTTATTTAAATACTAAATAATGATTTGATTTAATCGTTCCAAGCTTGATTTGATGGTGTCAAACCAACCAAATGGGTGGTGCTGCTAATGACGTAATGGGCGGGGCTTGGTTTCACGCTGCCAGCACGTAGCCTTCCGTCATCTTAGTTATGATAATTTTTAAATGAAATTACACAGTGGGGGAAGAGTAGTCCTATGTCTTACTTCCATTACTCAGTACAACTCACTCGCATCAGTGAGTTCAGTAAGTCGTTTTCTAAGTGACTTATCCATAGTTAGATCGATGGCAGCGCCTTTGATTCTAGAATTACAATAGAGTTTGTCGACCTAAAACAGTTTCACATTAAAACGTGAGGAATCAGGAGGAGTTTGCTACTATTCTTTATTGAGTTCCATATTTCATTTATATAGCAGTTTTAAACAATTAGGAACATATAATAAACCTGTGATATGATCACATATTTAGGATCAATTAGTTCCACAAAGGCAGACTAATTCACACTCGTAGAATACGTATCGAAAACAAGTAAAAAAATCAAAATAAAAATTAAATCAGAACTAAAAGTGCATTATTTTAGTTGAATAATTATTATAAAATCAAAACTTTTATTTTACCTCCTAAAAAAGATATTTTATAAACATCAAATCGGAAATTTGTCTTCAAATATGTTGTCATATAAATAATGTCTGGTCAGGAGAACAGACACCTCACGTGCCAGCACATGGCTCAAGGGCTGTCAACCCCTGGACTGGACTCGCTGACCTACTTGATCAACATTTCTAGGGCTTCTCCAGCTATGGGCAGATTCCAACTAACTCTCCAAGGAACGTTGTAAAACCGCTTATTAATTTGATTCTGTGGAAAATGTGTTGTACTCATTTCGTTGTTTTATTGTTACATTGACATCTAAATAAGAATGGGATATTATATATTGGACGATTTTCTTAGTGTACTGTTTCAATCCTTACTGTAACAGGATCTGGCTTGTCAGTCTTATACAGCCAACTCAAGAGCCATTTAGCACGCCCATGTATTCGGCCTACCAGGCTGTATTTGTGTCCTGTGTGTTGAATGCAAGGCGCAGGAGTGAAACGAAATTCTGGTGAACTCCTCCGTCCTGGTCTCCGCTCAGCGCGAATCTATACTCCATAAGATCAATGTTAAATATTCTTCAATCGAGAAAAACACTGGCAGAAATATTAGAACCCTAGTAGGCCCTGAGTGTTGTTCATTAACCGAATTTAAAGATTTAAATAGTCCAAAAACTAATTTTTGAAATCATAACAATTTTAAGTACGTGTACGACAATCATTAAAGTAAAACATTAAATATGATGAGCAATCAGCATTTTCCATTACGATACTTACTAAATGACATATCAAACACAATTTTATCGGGACAATTCGTCAAAAATATGTTTACTCATTTTAACATTGGTCTAATATAGAAAATATTTTGTTTTAAGACGCCGGTCGTCAGGATATGGGTAAATACGGATTTCAAATGATTAATTTGACTTAGGTGAGCAAATGTAGTCATTGTTACAAACTAAGGCCGACTACTCCTTAGAGCAAGTAGCCCATGATAAATAGACTGCCTGTGGTTGTCATCCACTAATTGAACTGATAACATTTATTTATTATGAAGGTGGACTTAACCATTTAAACTACCGACCAATCGAAGATGGTAGAATATTCCAGCCTACTTGACTTGGGTTCGGTGTGGCATGAAAACGTAAATAAAGGTAGAAGTTTCTATTTGTGGACTTCGTATTGACTTTCCTTCTAGCTAGCTACCTTCGTGATGCACACAATTTGACTGGGGGAGTTTGAAGGGCGCCTCTTTTTGTATTGAATTTTACATCACTCGGCAAATCTAAATTGTCCACAAAGTTCTTAGAATCGTTGATGAAAACCATTGTTATTACTCTTAGTTTTATTTGATAATAATTTGATCGGAAGGAATGATTTCTCATGTTGATGAAAACAAATCATAATTTTGTAATAAAACTGAGTAGTTGGCCATAGGAAGTGACCTTGTTGCAGTTGTTGGCGCTGTGACGTGATAGCCGGTGTAGCCTATCTCCAGGACGAGGAAACAGGTCCTGGTAAGTGGGCCAGCCACGCCGGACAGTGGCTTGGTATATCAACAGATGGTTACGACCAACCTTTACCTTGGGTCTCAACAATGGCAAAGGCCAGCTGGTCGATGTGAACCTAACTGTCGTAGAGTAGGCAACATAGCTCAGCTGTTAGCATACAGGAACAATATGTCAGGAGAGTAGACCGTTTAGAACTGGCTACCACTCCATCTTGACGGCGAGGAAGAAGCGATAACGAATAAAAGTTTACTCTTGGTTTACTGCACAGTCACCAACGCCGTTAGCCTTCATCTGTTTGCCTTGTAGAGGGCAATTGTCGCTCATTTTTATTGACCTCAAAACTACGTCCTCGGCTAGTATGTTTAATACTTATTTGAGGACACCACTGCACGCTTCGCATGCCAACTCCATCACTCCTGAAATGTTATTACCTTCACAATCCATGTTTACGTTGTTAAGCTTGCTTGCTTATTCGAATGGAATGATGAAAGGCTCTAATTGGCCGTATCGGGCTGTTTACTGCCTTCTTTATTTGAGCTCTTTGAGAAAAGGGTATTTTTTTAATCCATTCCTAATACGTATCTAGATTGTATGAAGAATATTTGTGCCCCACAATCCAAGTCATCGTGGTTTTTTACAAACAGTGATCAATCAGTCAAAGGTAATTGGTTCTTATATTTATAAAAGAATAATGAGACAAATTACCTTTGCACATTTGAAATAACATCGACTTCGACCAAGCTTGTTACTGTGCTATGACAGTTTTAATTCTTATTTTAAACAATACAATGCTTGCGAGTTTTTCTCAATATTGCGCAATGCTGTAATCCAGCGATTTGATGTGTTGTGGAGATCTCAGTCCTTACAGCGTTGGCTCTCTGGTTGCGATCGGCATCTACACTACTATAGAGAAGGTGTTTCTATAAAGGGTGGTGGTTAGGGTTCTGATATTGCCCATATGAGATAACTGAGAATCAGGCTTGTCGGTTTTACACTACATTTTAACTACACCAGTACTATGTGGGTTCGTATTCCACGATAAACTATGGGTCCTTTAGTTCCCGTAACTATTAACAAATGCTCGACATAGAGAGAACTAAGACTTGAAACAGGTAGTGTTACTGTCTCTGTCGATTGAACTGTGAACTTGCATGATCTGACAACCTTGCTCAGTCCACATATGCGGACGCGCTGCCAAGCGGACGGTTCACAAACCACAGAAAATAGCGAGACACTGTTTTGCATGGAGACGAGCAATATTCAGCTATAGGTTTTTTTTCTTTTTTTCTACAAACAGTGACCTTTTCTTATTAGCAATAGGCCCAAACTAGAAGTTTTGTTTGTAATACTGGTGCACTGAGGGCGATAGCACATGTCGTTAATTCTGAAAAAACCCAGAACAATCAGCCGTCGCACTCACAAAAAGAAAAACCCCATTTTAACAGTGAACTCTAAATGATTATGCACAGTGTGTTATTGTTGGCTATGTACGGTGTTTATATGACTTCGAGACAGTTTAAATCGTTGCTATGTTTTTTAATTATTTGCTTATAGTGCACACAAATATTTAATTTTCATAACGTTCAAAGTTTAGTTGTATTTACTGTTTTTATTTCCTTTTAGTATTTTTGTTTCGTGTGGACATTTTATATCATTGTCTGAATGCTTCCGAAGTGGAAACAAGTGGTTCATGTCCTTAATTGTTGTTACAGAAGGAAACTATTGCAATGGGAGAGAAGAGGGGAATGAAAGCACTGGAGCTGTGGTGCAAGCGGGTGACTGAAGGCTACCCTGGGGTGAAAGTGGAGAACATGACCACCTCCTGGCGGGACGGACTGGCGTTCTGCGCCCTCATCCACCACTTCAGGCCGGACCTCATGTGAGTAACGTCACATGTTTGTGAACACAAGTGAAGGGCGGTTTGATAACGTTTAAAATTTCTATTCTGAAGAGAAAATATTTATCAAGTACTGTGGCTTTTACCACTTAATTATAGAAGTCAGTAGTCGTGAAAGTTCCGTCATGTTTTTATCAAAGACGTGTTTCTTACTTTAACCTTTGTATATTATAACTCAAAAAATAAAGACAGATTCAACTCGTTTACAAGCAAACAAGTGGTGGACTGTCCTCTACTTGCTCACTTTCCCCACACACGGTGTTGGTCTGGTACACCACAGGGACAAGGTGATCACGTGGTCTGGCGGGCTAGTTAGACGACTACCGCATCCTCACCGGTGGTCTCACCAGTGGATTTAGGAAATTAAGCCTGCTACAGAAGAAACTGTTGGGGAACTCAATGAGCAGTTTGGTTTTTGATTCAATATAAGTTCCAGGTTTTCAATAGCCATGTTACTGATTTTTATTAGATTTTTTTAGAAAATTTTTATTAGATTTTCATATTTAGTTCACTTTTGCTTTGCTAATTCAGATTTCAATATGTTATGTTTTAATGATAAAATTATACTGACCATAAGAAACTATAAAAAAGATTCGGTTTCTTGTGATCATCTGGAAGTATCTGTAAGAAGAAAGTCTCTGACGACAAAGGCACAAAAGAGTACATGTGGTAGATAGATTGGACCACCTGCCAGGCTGGCACGGTCCTGACACTGTGAGGCACAGTATACAGTAAGGCTCGTCTCGTGCCAGTTCCGGTCGGCGAGCCACGTTGTAAACAAACATAATAATAGGGGAAAGTCTGACAGGGCACCTGCTGAGCACCTGCGACCTTCCGCCTCCAGCTATCATGAGGTGATTGTTGAGTCCGAGGTCAGCGCTTGCAGAGAGCCTGTGCACAGTTCGTGTTTCACAGAAAAGCCCGTTCTATTTTGAGTTGGAACGTCTTTTAACAAGCGCCAAAGCAGAATAACGTGCGACAGGGCGACATTGTCGCAGAACGAAAGAGACGGCTGCAGAAAGAAATCATCTAATTGAGAAATTATTTGTCCGTGCCCCAAACTCAAAATTACTACAACCATTCATTTCTTCAGAACGATATGTGGTTTTGTGTATAAACAATTAATTTGAACCGTATTTTAAGTGCAACTTAACAAGAAACTATGTACTGACTGATTCAGAATGAAAGATGACTTTTGCTATTTTACGAAATGAAAAACAGCTAACTGCAGTGAAACGAAAGTCAGGCAACTGCAAGTTCGCATAAACCCTAATCACGCCACTCTAGAGATGGGTAACATGCAAGAATAGTACACGATTAAATCGTTCACTACAATGAACTAGGTGAGAACTAGTTCAAAATTATGTAACGAACAACGACTGGTACAAATGACGGTTGGAGTGATTTATAATTTTGTTACTTTTTTATTTTTTATACTTGTAAATTTGTTCAACGAACTTTCTTTCAATTTCAGTTTTTATTACTAATATTGATGACATAAATAATTACAATTTCAATGATTTTGTAAGTGTTCCTTCCCAGCTCTTATATTCACTTTGAACTGAACTAGTTCACTCATTTACTAAGCTGACTAGTTCATTAGACTCGATCGTTCGTGAACTACTCATTAGTGATGGGCGGCTCATGAATGAACTGACTCATTGAGCCGGTTCACGAGATGATCTGAATGAGCCATGGGCCGAAACTAAAATGAGCCGGTTCCACTGGAGCCGAAGACGAGAGCTGATCGGCGTGAGCCGGTTCACGTCAGTGATCTGAGCGGAATGAGTCGGATCCTGTAAAAGAGCCGTTTTACCCATCTCTCCATCCTGCTTTCCAACGATAGGATCGGTATATCGTGTTTTAGAAATTACAACTTCAATTCAATTACGTCATCATTGATTGATTATGGCTGCCTCTGGGGAGCGTATTGGTTGTAGTAACTGATCAGAGAAAATACTTCTTAAAAGTCTTAAAACATATTATTTATGACATAATCCAGGACGTTCTGTGATGTATACGTCTGCAACCAACGGAAATATTGTTTTTTTATCAGTCCGACAGCTAGTCAGTCAGACAAGTTATCGGAATTCGGTCAGGTTGGGTTGTTATAAAGAACTAAAAAGTGTAAGTGCATACTAAAATTGACATTTGCTTCTGTCGTCAATGAATTAGTCAATGACATCGTTTTAATCTATGTCAAATTTTAACTTGAATTCAACATAAATAAACAATAAACATAGTTTGTATCTCTTAACATAATATTTTACTTCTATATTAAACATTCGGGAATATATTTTATGTAGTTGTGGATAAAAACACTAGGTTTTTACGATTTTGGATGATTATTTACGTGACTTGAAGACGCAGCTTATTCTTGGAAAAGATGGTGAAATAAAATATTTTAATAATAAATACATTTGAATTTCTTTCTTTGGCATTGGTAGTAATAAATAAAATTTAACCTTATATTTATATTATCTAATAATTTAATTTAATTATAATATTGTGAACGAAGATTATTTATCAAACAATTTTATCAAACAACAGTATCTTGGTCATTTTTCGATAAAGAACCAAGACCAATACTTGAGTGAATAAATACAAATTCCAAATAAAATCTATTATTTAATTATATATATAATCGCTCCCTGGCATTGAGTTAGTTTCAAATGTTGTTTTCAGTTTTTTGCTCACAGCGACCTTGACTTATCAAGTAAGAATCCGCGACACAGGAGCGCCTCTTACCTGGCTAAGGGGTTGTCATAAATAATTTTTGCTAGGGGTGCGACTCAGGAGCGCCTCCGAAAAGGGGTGGGGAGGCGCTCCTGTGTCGCACCTAAAACTACCTGTCCTCGGCACTCTACCTGCTTCCTACCTGCTATCAAGCTCAGCTCGCGGGGCCTTCTAAATACCTACCAATCTAATATCACAACGGCTACTATGATACTGACTTTGTTAAGTGCACTGCATATTTTGTAGGAGTAAGTGTAACACTGAATCTGTAGGGGTTATCCTAAAAGACCAATCAAAACTATTAATCACGTTTCTTAATCATATTTCATTTTATTTGAATTAAACTTGCAATAGTGGTTAAACTATTGCAGACTTGTTTTAAAACAAGTTTATAATCGTATAGATAGAAAACATCTACCCTTGTTGTTTAAAAATTAAAAAAGAGTTTTACATTTAAAAGAAGATAAATAACCAAGTTATCAGTTTTATCTAATTAAATCAAGAATTTATTGTGCAGGTGTAAAAATGTTCTGAGACTGGAAAGACAAAATAAGATATTTTATAATTTAATTTGATTTTAACGCTATGCATATTGAATTATCACTTGCTAATAAACGTCTTTTGATAATTTACGCTATCTAAAGTCTTAAAAGATTTGAAATATTTGATTGTCATCTACTTGTTGGTCGGTATGAAAATAATTTATTGGATGTGTCTCAATGATAACTGATTCTATTTACATAAATTTTATAGAACAGTATATGTTAAAGGTATTATTTCGTTTTATTACAAAACTGAAAATACATACCGCAAACAGATGTTCTATCAACTTATTACTTTGTTTAATTATTTAATGGCTATTGTTCAAATGATTACATTATTGACGGTTCAACCTGCTTAGCCTTGATTTAATAGAAAGGACCACGAAAAATAGTTACTTAGGAATACGTCAAACGCCAACCAATCCACGATTTTACGTCTTATGCAATAACGTTTTCTATTACTTAGTAGCGTGTCAATGAATCGGACTATAACAGCTTATTTCAATGTAGCTTATATTTACAATTTCAATACCTGAAGGCTTTTTTATTTCTAGAGTAATTTGAAGTGTAAAATTGTTTAACAAACCCGGATCTTATGTAAATACTGTAACATGTATGCTTATTTTAATAAATATATGTCTATTGCTTTCAAGTTAAACACACTCTCACCATAGATATCAAGACCCCCTTAGTTTTTGAACCCTTGTCAAAACCCTTGTCACATTGGACCCGCGAGGGTACGACAGTGGAGCGCCTCAAGGTCAGGCGCTCCACTGTCGCAGTTGTGCTATTTCTTGGCTGACAGTTTTATTATTTTTTGCCAGGCGCTCCACTGTCGCTCTCCCATCAAATAAGGGGGCATCTGTATTCCTCTATTTTTAGATATATCTTTTAAACAATTATTATTTTACTGTTAATAATTACCAAAGAAAATGTGTTTGTTTTTATTTAATAAATAATCGTAATTATTACGATCCTTTGAATTTGACCAACATTTTAGAAAACTAAGTTTGTTAGATTATTTTCTGCCGATTTGTTTGTTCTCCAAATATTAAAAATCAAACTGTCAAATAATTAATTACTTTATTTCAACTGTCTTATTTGTGTATTGAGTTTGAATGTAAAGTACAAAAATAAAATAATGTATTCAAAAGAGTATTTTAAAATACAGTATTTAAATTTATAACAGTGTTTCCAATTATTTTGGTAAACATCTTTAGGCTAAATTCTATAGTTGGGAAATATGCAACATAACTTGGGAAAATATATTGTTTTTTCTATTTGATATTTTACGCTATTGGTACATAATATTGTACTTGCAGAAAGTTTTTGGTTTTTTTACACCGTTGTAGAAAGATTGAAAGCATTCTGCTTTGGGGTTAACAAGCTACTTTGACTAATATCGGCTACATACACAAGTGTAATTCTTCCTTGACTCTTATTTAATAAACATGCACCTTAGTTAGGCCTACTATATTTGTATAGAAAAGGTAATATTTATATTTGGTAATCATTTTACGATAGACAGTTTTTATCTTTCGTTTCAAGTTGATTTTTTTCTCTCTTCACTCTTGTTTATGCCTACTTGCCGATTTATGAGGTTCTGAGTATTTTTTGCAAAAATTCGACCGTTTATCGTAATGTGTGATTCACTCTTTTGGACGAAATCGTAACTTATCTTGTAACTGATATCTTATGAATTTACCTTTCAATATCAGTTAATGTTTAACAGACATCAACTACCAATTAGTTTTATTAGTAACACGAGAGATGGATAGAAAAATGGCGGGAGTGGACTTCCTTAGAGGGAGATATTTACATCTCACCCGACGACTTCAGTTCAGGATGGCTAATCATGCACGCATCATTAAATATTTTCTCTCCCTCGATGAAGAACGATAGTCGTCCTATTCAACCTTCCGTTATCTGCGTGGCGTGTAGGACAGGTGAAGAGGCGCGGTGTGCAAGCGTAACGGATGCGACGTGAGTGCGCCAAGGATAATCTGCCCGTAACGGGACTCTGCGACACAATGGCGTAATGAACCCACGGGTCCGACAACGCGGTCGGGTAAGTGGCCTTCCATCACATCACCATCGCCAACATTGCCACTTGGACCTCTTGCATTGTCGTCATTTGGAAGCTTGTTTCTAATGTTTTTGGCAGTAGAGCCTGATGTGAGTTATTCATTCTAGCTAAGTAATCCGTGTCCCTGTCGGGTAAGTGGCCTTCCATCACCATCACCAAAATCGCTACGGACTCTTATGGAAGCCTGTTCTAATATTTTTGGCAGTAGAGCCTGATGTGAGGTATTCATTCTAGGTAAACCGTGTCCCTGTCGGGTAAGTGGCCTTCCATCACCATCGTCAACATTGCCTCTTGGACTTTTATGGAAGCCTGTTCTAATGTTTTTGGCAGTAGGGCGTGATGTGAGGTATTCATTCTAGCTAGGTAAACCGTGTCCCTGCGGGTAAGGGGCCTTCCATCACCATCGCCAACATTGCCACTTGGACTGTTATGGAAGCCTGTTCTAATTTTTTTTGCAGTAGGGCCTAATGTTTGGTATTCATTCTAGCTAGGTAAACCATGTCCTGGTCGGGTAAGTGGCCTTCAATCACCATCGCCAACTTTGCCACTTGGACTGTTATGGAAGCCTGTTCTAATGTTTTTGGCAGTAGGGCGTGATGTGAGGTATTCATTCTAGCTAGCTAAACCGTGTCCCTGTCGGGTAAGTGGTCTTCCATCACCATCGTTAACATTGCCTCTTGGACTGTTATGGAAGCCTGTTCTAATGTTTTTTTGCAGTAGGGCCTGATGTTTGGTATTCATTCTAGCTAGGTAAACCATGTCCTGGTCGGGTAAGTGGCCTTCCATCACCATCGCCAACTTTGCCACTTGGACTGTTATGGAAGCCTGTTCTAATGTTTTTGGCAGTAGGGCGTGATGTGAGGTATTCATTCCAGCTAGGTAAACCGTGTCCCTGTCGGGTAAGTGGTCTTCCATCACCATCGTCAACATTGCCTCTTGGACTTTAATGGAAGCCTGTTCTAATGTTTTTGGCAGTAGGGCGTGATGTGAGGTATTCATTCTAGCTAGGTAAACCGTGTCCCTGTCGGGTAAGTGGCCTTCCATCACCATCGTCAACATTGCCTCTTGGACTTTTATGGAAGCCTGTTCTAATATTTTTGGCAGTAGAGCCTGATGTGAGGTATTCATTCTAGGTAAACCGTGTCCCTGTCGGGTAAGTGGCCTTCCATCACCATCGTCAACATTGCCTCTTGGACTTTTATGGAAGCCTGTTCTAATGTTTTTGGCAGTAGGGCGTGATGTGAGGTATTCATTCTAGCTAGGTAAACCGTGTCCCTGTCGGGTAAGTGGCCTTCCATCACCATCGCCAACATTGCCACTTTGACTGTTATGGAAGCCTGTTCTAATGTTTTTTGCAGTAGGGCCTGATGTTAGGTATTCATTCTAGCTAGGTAAACCATGTCCTGGTCCGGTAAGTGGCCTTCCAACAACATTGCCACTTGGACTGTTATGGAAGCCTGTTCTAATGTTTTTTGCAGTAGGGCCTGATGTTTGGTATTCATTCTAGCTAGGTAAACCATGTCCTGGTCGGGTAAGTGGCCTTCCAACAACATTGCCACTTGGACTGTTATGGAAGCCTGTTCTAATGTTTTTAGCAGCTTGGTTTGATGATTCATCCTGTTTTGACTTCTGATAGGCATAATGTGGAGGGAATCTGATTCACAGAGAAGGAAGTTCTCTGTATTGTATTATTGAATAGAATTTTTTTAGCATTATATTGCAATTAGGATGACTACTTAAAAATGTTCAGGAGTAATGTTGTGCCTTAAAAGTAAAATTTCCTTGGTACCGGATTCAAAACCAAGGCACACGTGCTAAGGAACATTGCATCTCACTAGTTGTAGGCCTATAATAAAGATTATCAACCTTTGTCTGTTGTAATACATAGGATAAACACTAAACATCAGAGAATTAACTGAACTAACATACAGAAAAAGAAATTTCAGATGCCACAAAATTTTATCTTCATGTGCTCAAAAGTAGAGCGAGCATTTTATTTGCCAAGAAAATGGTCTCATAATGAAAGTGGGGTGTATCATTGAGTTTAAAGATTCCGTACCCCACCAAATCATATTATCAAGAATCTTAAAGTTTTAAGACTTAAAGTGAATATTCCTGTTTGAATTATTGTTAACGGGTTTGCCAAGATAATATCTTCAACGTTAATGATTAATGCTTGTTGGTCCTTCTAACTGCCTACTGCGTTATTAACTGTTGCAGAAAGATAAATGTTTTGGGCTTAAAAGTTATCATTTTAGTTGCAGTCATATATCTATCAAGGTGAATGTGCATGTCTCTGCAAAGTCCGAGCACCACGCCTAACCCGCAACATGGGCTGAGATGAACATGCAAATGGCAGCACACTGCTGTGTGCCGTCAGTTACTGATAGTCCTTTCTTAGGCATTATATAGGACTCCATACTTTCGTCCATTATTAAGACAGGTGATTTTCTCTTTTATTACTCCATAATGTAGAATAATATGAGGGTGGTTACAACTGTAGTTCAGTCGTTTAGTGTTTCAAAACCAAGTTATTTTAATTGTCTAAAATATTTGTGATACAAGAATGGTAGATGACCATATACAGTATAACGTCCAGTAGGAAAGGAATAACGAACGAGTCCAGTAGCATTTAAATTTTAAGTGTGCAGTCGTGCAATTTGTTTCCAGACTTCCTGAATCACCTTGAAATACACCAGTCTGTATAAATTTTCTGTGGTCCAACACTTTCATAATTATATGATCATGAAATGTTTTATGGCCGCCAATTTTGGAGATAACGAAATTTAGTCGAGGTTCTGTGATTATTTCGAGTTAACCTTGGTGTTGCAGTACCAAGGCACGCTATGTTGTAAAAAACATCATTAGCAAGACTAACCTAACCTTGTAGATAATTAACGTCTAGGAGTGTTGCTTGAGTTTTCTTTCCTTTTCAAATTTACGAAAAATAACTATATCCGTACTATTGTGAATGGATACTGCAGTTTTAATTAACGTTGCTATGATACTTGTAACATTCTCCGTTCCACTTTCATTTTCTTTCTTGAGGTGGATTACCATGTTTAGCCAAAGGAAGTGGACAGTTAAGCTTGAGTTCAATTATTGTACATTTTCAATTTATATTCATACTTGTTAAATAATAGTTGAAAGAATGGCTAGTGGTTGGCGCGTATAGTCAGTTAGCAAACAACATATATGTTAAACCTCCTTTGTATTACTTGAGCAGTGCTCGTTGCGGTAAGAAGCAGCTGGCGAGAACGAGGTTCTTGCTCCACTGACCTTGAGCTGGGCAGTCGAGACCCATCACTTACCGGTCGGTTGTTGCCTCATATACAGCCGCGGCTCAGACTGCTTGATTATCTACCGACCGAGAACAAAACATGGTCGGCGGTAGTAATTGTCTGGAAAGGTCTATCATTCTGGCAGTCGCACTATCTTATGGGAGGATCGCCGCTGAGCCGTTTGATATTCTCTCACCGAGGTCTGTTGTCACTGAAACCAGACAATTTCGTGTGTCACTATCGAAAGGGAGGATCGCCGCTGTGCAGTTTGATACTCTCTAACCGAGATCTATTGTCACTGGAACCAGACAATTTCGTGTGTCACTATCGAAAGGGAGGATCGCCGCTGTGCAGTTTGATACTCTCTAACCGAGATCTATTGTCACTGAAACCAGACAATTTCGTGTGTCACTATCGAAAGGGAGGATCGCCGCTGTGCAGTTTGATACTCTCTAACCGAGATCTATTGTCACTGGAACCAGACAATTTCGTGTGTCACTATCGAAAGGGAGGATCGCCTCCTTGCCGTTTGATACTCTAACCGAGGTCTGTTGTCACTGGAACCAGACAATTTCGTGTGTCACTATCGAAAGGGAGGATCGCCGCTGTGCAGTTTGATACTCTCTAACCGAGGTCTGTTGTCACTGGAACCAGACAATTTCGTGTGTCACTATCGAAAGGGAGGATCGCCTCCGTGCCGTTTGATACTCTAACCGAGGTCTGTTGTCACTGGAACCAGACAATTTCGTGTGTCACTATCGAAAGGGAGGATCGCCTCCGTGCCGTTTGATACTCTAACCGAGGTCTGTTGTCACTGGAACCAGACAATTTCGTGTGTCACTATCGAAAGGGAGGATCGCCTCCGTGCCGTTTGATACTCTAACCGAGGTCTGTTGTCACTGGAACCAGACAATTTCGTGTGTCACTATCGAAAGGGAGGATCGCCGCTGTGCAGTTTGATACTCTCTAACCGAGATCTATTGTCACTGGAACCAGACAATTTCGTGTGTCACTATCGAAAGGGAGGATCGCCTCCGTGCCGTTTGATACTCTAACCGAGGTCTGTTGTCACTGGAACCAGACAATTTCGTGTGTCACTATCGAAAGGGAGGATCGCCTCCGTGCCGTTTGATACTCTCTAACCGAGATCTATTGTCACTGGAACCAGACAATTTCGTGTGTCACTATCGAAAGGGAGGATCGCCTCCGTGCCGTTTGATACTCTCTAACCGAGGTCTGTTGTCACTGGAACCAGACAATTTCGTGTGTCACTATCGAAAGGGAGGATCGCCTCCGTGCCGTTTGATACTCTCTAACCGAGGTCCGTTGTCGTTACTGGAACAAGACAATCTCGTATGTGACTATCGAATCGGAGGATTGTCGCCGTGCCGTTTGATGCATTGTTGTCACTGGGATCAAACAATTTTGTATGTGGTTCACACCTGAAACTTTGATGAGATAGATGAAATTAAGTTTTTCTCTTCTATTTAACACAGTATTTAGCTCTTAACTTTTAAGTAAAGTAAGATATCATTATTTAGTGCAGCGTTATCTTCTGGTGAATATTCAAATGCCAGTCTAAGTTGGATGGTCGGTAGAGTTAAGTGTTAATGATAGTTGCCTGTGTCATATATTGGTAACTACTAGCAAGAATGGTGTTCAGGTTCATTTTTGTGCTGTGATAAATGACAGTGGCAAGTTTGTAAACAGTAATAATGGAAGTTCTCTGATCAGTAGTCGGACTCAGAGGGAGATGTGATACCACAGCATGAATGTACTGCGAATATTGTCGATATGTCCTCTAAATGTTTACCCGCTTCCTTGGACATGACTGCGGTTTGGAATGTACGTTCAAAAAAGGTTCAGATGTATACGGTATAAAAAAGTTATCAATCAAAATAGTCCACCTTTTTAAAATTAGTTCCAAATAACGAATAATAAAATAAATACGTTGGTTACTAAAAAGTGAGCAGTTTTCTCGAGTTAAATTACTTCTTCAATTATGTGGTCAGATGAAGAGGGGCGGAATAACTTGCTTCGGGATATTGAATTGTACAACAATGTATTGAGATTAGTATCTCTGTATACAAAAAACCTGCATGAGAAAGGCAGTAGAACTGGTCGCAACCAAAGTTCCTAGTAACTGGTTCACAATTCACGAGAACATTGACTAAGATCTGCAATCACAGTAAAATGTAATAGTTTGACGTACAAAAACAACGGCAGTTGCTCGAACTTGTATCATAGAATAAGCGTCAACACGCAACGACTATTCTGTGGTTTCTGCAGACATTTTATGATCTTGGACTCAATTCTCGCAGTCTCCAACGCAAATGTGTGCACAGTTGTCAGTTTTCCTGTTATATTCGCCAACTTTCATACATATATATATAGGTGTTTTCAGATATAAAGCTGCGTGTAGACCGGTGAACTATCAAGATTGTCTTCACGGACTGCACAGGCCGGCAACACTGGACGGCCACCCACTTGTGATTCACTCGGCCTTGGGATCCGCTCTCACGTTTTTCACAGCTTTTTACCCGACTTTAAAACCGGTTCCAATTGAAGTAACGCCGTGATCAATATTTAGGTCTGTGACCCGAGCCGCCCGGCTGCCCTGCCACTGGCTTTGTGTTGCGCTCTTCTGTTCTCTATTGTCCAACAGTACAATAGGATTAACACGTTGACGATGCTCAATTAATTAATCAGTGGGCGCAACATTCATCTCTTTGATTCGCCAGGTTCCGTAGGTTTGTCTTTTGTCTGTCCCTCTACCGCCTCGCAAGGTCCTCATTTTGCACTCGTAATTAATTGACTCATGCGCAAAGAGTAATCCTAACAGGATTTCTCAGAACTTCTTTCATCTACAATTATCTTTCTTACACAATAGTCGTTATTTCATGATTTTCTTTCATGTACAAAAATGATGTATCGTATCCAAACCACAAACCTGCATCGTTTAAGTTACCCAGACTCGTATTTTCATTTATACACACACGCACACACCTTCTTATAATATATAACTGGACTATACTTCCACTTAACCTCACGCAAATTTCACTCAACTCACCCCCACATCTCTTCTCTAATCGCCTAACCATGGTTTTATTAGCCCTACTCTTTCATTTCTTCTTGCCGACTTTAACTCTTTCGATGTATACGGATTCTCACACGCGCTGTCATTTTCTTGTTTGTACTTTAGTTTTCCTTTGGTATGATCATATGTTAATGATACATTTTTGTAACTGGTCGGGATCCAAGGATGAATAATTTTGACTCTGACGATCCTCCTAGAATATTGGGAGGGCCAGTTTTGTCGTGGGTTGGGAGGGTTGGAAGGCCAGTTGAGTATAGATAGTGTTCTAATGTCACGGGCTGAGAATTGCTTAATAGTTTATACAGCCGATTAAGTAAAAATGTCACATAAAAGATAAAAGATCTAGAGTATTTTTTAGTAAGAAAACCCTCTTAAACTTGTCGTTTTACATTTTTAGCATTGTTTTCAATGTGCTAACAAATCCATAAAGACAATTGAAATTTACAAGAAAATCATTACGGACCCAGTAGAACCCATTTAAATGTGATTATTATATTTAAACTGATTTAATTTACTCCCTGGTTGGGTCTTGCTAGCGAACAAGGGTAAAATGTTCAGTTTACGAACTGGAACATCTTAATATCTTAGTAACAATGTTTTTCAATGTTGCGAACATTATTCAGATCTGTGAGTGGGCCTGTACCGCCTCGGTGAGATTTTTCAGGTTTGCGTGCACATACAGTATTTGAAATATGCCAAAATGACCCGCTAAATAGGCGAAGCACATTGATTCTATGTTAAGCAGTTTTATGATTATAAAATGTATATTTATTTTGTTCATTAGGATTATATTGTTTCAATATTTGATGTGCACAGATTATCGTTTGTAGTTTAGGAATTGTATTAATTGTTTTCTAATTCAGTAATTATAACTGTTAATATTTCTCAATAAATGATAACTTTTAATATAATCAGGCCTGATTTGTTCTGTGAATCTCTCAAGACTTGGCCCAAGCTGAAAGACACACTTCAAGTAACGTAGTTGGGGACGGGACGACTGGCACACATTTTTGGACCTTCTGCCCATGGCAGTATTGGCACAATCATTAGAGCGGAATAAGTAGGGTCAACTCGCCTGCTTGGAAAAGGCAGGATTGGCACAGTCGCTCGACCAGGTAGACGCCATCGAACGAGGGAAAACGGGAATTTTATTATTCCCGTCAACTCTGCGTGGCAGTCATTTGCCCGTGATATAACAAATTTTTTAATTTAAACCTCACTAGGTTAGGTTAGGTTAGGTTAGGTTACACCATAATAATGCTAATTGTTCATTTCGATCCAGCTAGCGTTGAAGCCATAGCTGCAGATTTGTTGCGCAATTTTAAACTTTGCTTACTTCAATAAGCACCACAGCAGGGAATTTGCGGGGGCAAAAAAGTTCCCATTTTCCCGCATTCTGGCCACCTGGCTGCTACTACCTGGCCGGGCGGTGTGTGCCAATCGTGCCTTTCTGAAACTTACAGGTTGACCCTTCTTAATCCCCTCTAATGACTGTGCCAGTCGTGCAATTCCAAATCGGCCAAAAATGTGTGCCAATCGTTCTACGGCCACGTAGTTTGTCGGTGAATCCGTAATATGATTGAGATTAAGGTTTTTCCAATAGTAGAAGTCGCACATAGAAAATAAGCATTACATATATATATATGAATGTATGTGTGTTTGTCTTTTATGCATTACTAAACCACTCATCGGATCGCCATGAAACTTTGGGAAGTTGTAGAGTTCACTCCCGGGAAGGTTTCTGGCATGGTTTCATTCACTTCCAATTCAAGAACTCCACCGCTCCACCCCAATGGCCTTTAAAGAGTAAATGTTATTCTTATGAAGTTATTTTATTTATTTAATTAATCATCAGCGCTGTTAAAAAACCAAATAAAATGAACACATTTGAAATAGATTAACTCATATAATTATATTGTAGCAAAGCACGGGTAAACGGCTAGTTAAAAATATAATTACTTTTAATTTGACGTGTGATCCATAAAATGTCAGTGTGTTGTTTGTTAGTTATTTAAAATTTAAATATTTGTTGTCCAGTGTTTAACCAAGAGCCTGAGGCTAACTGTGCAACACATCAATCGTTACTTCGGGCCGTGCAGTCATCAGTGTTTGAAACAATCCGCCACAACCATCAGGGGCTTGCTCAATGTGGAAAATGTCAGTGCCATTGTCTTTAAGTGTTAATGGACACAATAGGTTAACGCAACCAGCGTGCTGAGTCGAGAGAAAGTCGCATGTGGTTTCAGGGACCCACAACATACCGCGCCATATCAGCCTAACACCTATTGTTCCAAGTTCGTGGTAGTTGATAAGTTGCACCTTGACAGCTATAATCTTGATTTGACCTTTTGTTCCAAAAGGGAAAGTGGTATAGGCGGTATCGGATTATAGGTAGGAGAGCCTGTCGCGGTTCTAAACAGAACCACGACATTCTCTGTGCAATCTCATCCTTCGTAATAAATTCAATTTTCAACTTTCATTGGTCATGCATGACAAAGGAGTGGATTATCATTTTGTCAGATATTTTCCTTTTTTCTCAAATTGTTAAAACATTTGAAATGTCAATAAAAAACTGATTTTAAAACCCCATATCGGTAAGCAACAGAATTTGCACAAAAAAAGCATTTTCATAAAAATTATTTACAGTAGCTCACTGTATTTGCGTTGCTATCTGACAAAATTTTTAGGTTATGAAGTTCTATGTCCTAACATATTAAACATGGACGCAACTCTACCTCTACATGGAAATCTCAATTCGGTTGTATGGATAAAAAACGCGCAGATCCTTGAGTTATGCAATGAGAAAAGGTTTATTGACACGTAACTACAAATTAATTTACCCATTATTTTGATGCATCTTTCCCGAAAGGTGAAATGACGAGTAGAAGTAGTTGTAGCATTTTGACGAGAGGTGCATTTCTAAGTTGATACAAGAACCATGGCAGTATACATGCAACATCAGTACAGTACGCGGTCCGAGGGGTTCTGGTTCCAGTTGCAGCGGACGTGGTTACAGAACAACTCGCTCAGTCCAGTATACATACAACATCAGTACATTACATGGTCCGAGGGGTTCTGGTCCCAGTTGTAGCGGACGTGGTTACAGAACAACTCGCTCGGTCCAGTATACATGCAACATCAGTACATTACATGGTCCGAGGGGTTCTGGTTCCAGTTGCAGCGGACGTGGTTACAGAACAACTCGCTCGGTCCAGTATACATGCAACATCAGTACATTACATGGTCCGAGGGGTTCTGGTTCCAGTTGCAGCGGACTTGGTTACAGAACAACTCGCTCGGTCCAGTATACATGCAACATCAGTACAGTACATGGTCCGAGGGGTTCTGGTTCCAGTTGCAGCGGACGTGGTTACAGAACAACTCGCTCAGTTCAGTATACATGCAATATCAGTACATTACATGGTCCGAGGGGTTCTGGTTCCAGTTGCAGCGGACGTGGTTACAGAACAACTCGCTCGGTCCAGTATACATGCAACATCAGTACAGTACATGGTCCGAGGGGTTCTGGTTCCAGTTGCAGCGGACGTGGTTACAGAACAACTCGCTCAGTTCAGTATACATGCAATATCAGTACATTACATGGTCCGAGGGGTTCTGGTTCCAGTTGCAGCGGACGTGGTTACAGAACAACTCACTCAGTTCAGTATACATGCAATATCAGTACATTACATGGTCCGAGGGGTTCTGGTTCCAGTTGCAGCGGACGTGGTTACAGAACAACTCGCTCAGTCCAGTATACATGTAACATCAGTACATTACATGGTCCGAGGAGTTCTGGTTCCAGTTGTAGCGATCGTGGTTACAGAACAACTCGCTCAGTCGGAACCGCGCCATGACCAGGTTAGCGGTTCCGGAACTGATTGTCGCTCAGCAACGGAACTGGCCTGTTATTTTGTCTCAAATGAGATTTTTTGTTTTGTTTCGCTTTCGTTGTTTCGTTTTGGTTCTGAATGCTGGGTTGACCTTGTTACTGGATGGTACGCGAGTCTCGCGTTCAACTGTGTTTTGTTTCCACTTCTCTCATTTCCTGGTGACCACTTCACATAGGCTTATACAGCCTTTTAATGAACATTTGTTTTTAAATCTTGAACTAGCTGTGAGTTGCTTACAACTAAAATGAATGAATTCGAACATGAAATGTAGCAAATGTCAATTTCATACCGATTCAGAAATGTAGATTTATCTCTGCATCACTGATTAATTATTTTCTTGATTGTAGAACAAGGAACATTAAGAGACTACAGTAGTTAGCATAGTTGTAATATCTGGAATATCTAAGTTTCCTAACAAACATCTATAAACAAGTGAATGTGTGCGCTGTCTGAATTTAACATTCAGACATTTTTGAAAGACCACTGAACTACAAAAATGCTGCTTTTACATTATGTTGTGAAATTTTCCATCCTTTTTCTTCGAAAAACAGCTGCGCATCAACTTGATATATGTTTGAAGGTCGGGTAAGTTTCAAACCTTTTACTGCCTAGGTAGATGTGAACTATGAGTTGTTTCGCTGTCACAATACAGTATGGCACTGGTATGGAAATATGCAATTATTAGAGATAAAAATTGTGGAGTCGATATTCAGTCTTTAAATCATATAGGTAGTTAATGATACCTGATTAGTTGTTTTCACGATCATTTTCATCATCAACAAATTACGGCTGATCTTCATCCGTTGTGACCTTTGGGTGTAATTGTGACGGATGATTAACAAGCTTTGGATTTTTAAATTCAGTAACACATTAATAATTTTAAAATCAAATGTGTTTAGATTTTTTATGGCTGTCAATTAAAAAGAGGAAGACGTCATATGACATCATTTTAGTCACAATCCACACAAAAGTGGATTGTGTTGTTACCATAAGTAGGACTGCCCTGCACTGCTGGCCTAGGGTCAGCTCGGATGGTCTGGCCGTGGTAGACTGCTGCAGACATGGCCAGGACACAGCTTGTCTTATACAGCTATAAATATAGCAGACTTTGAAGAGAAGACATAATGCAATGAAATGTTATTGTTAATTACGTGTTTCGAAGTAGGAAGTTACCTTTTTCTGTTTGAACTGTTATTACGAGAACAACATGTAAATTCTGAAAATGCTTAGTTTTTGTTTGTTTCTGCATTTTGAGTTTAACGTTTTTGTGCGTGCATACCGAGTTAGATTAGGAATGTTCTAATGTAACATAGACTGAAATAGTAATAACAAAGCGTAAATTACAATAACATTTTATGAGTTTTATTTTCTATTCCAATCCTGAAGGTGACAATTATCGCTAGAACAATATCATTTTCGAACCAGGCACACAATCACGCGTATCCAAATTAATCAGTTTTTTAACACATTTTTAAAATCAAATTGCATTCTATCAATAATAAAATTGGATAATCAATAAGCGCGTTGGAATTGCTTTACGAATTCCTAATTAATTTATGGAAAAAATATAAAAAATATTTAGTTTAAAATGTTTATTTTCACCTATTCTTCAAAACTAGGCGTATGTATTCAAAATATCAAAAGTAAACCCAATGCTCAATATGATAACGTTGAAAATGACATCTCATACACAACTTTTGGTCAGTAAATAACGAAAAAATATGGATTCGCATATTAATATTGTTCTTATGGGATTAAAACCAACATGGCCGACAGCCTATGCAGACTCTTAATATAATATAAAAAAAATAGTGTACTCACTCATCACAAAATCTTGCAGAAATTTTGATTTGAGTTAAGTCTTAGGATGTTAGCTTTTGTATCATAGGGACCCACTAAGAGAGGAATTCTCGAAATTCCACTCCTAAGGAATAGAAACAGCCCCCATAATTTCCTTTTATCCATAAGAGTAACATTGGCATTTGATTAATTTCATTATTTATTTCATACAGCTGATACAAAAAACATAAACATGACACTAAAGCTTGGCTAATTTGGTGTACATTGTGAATTGTTCAAGGTAATTTCTATTAGCTCTGACATGATTGCACTACTTTGCATCCCCCTTAAAGTTGACTTATGTGGTTTCCTATACTATAAAAGTATGTTATTTAGGAGAATGATGGGATGGCTTAGAGAGAACCAGAGAGTGAGGTAAGTTAGAGTAGAGAACCACCCTACTCTGTAGTGAAGCAAGGGCTATTGGTTAGTTATTATAATTATGAACTTTTATAAATTAATTATTAACTTTCTATGGTGTTTTCTGTTTAGAGGTTTAGAAATGTACTTACAACTTCTCTCTAGTAAAATAACAATTAAACTTTTTTGTTTATATCCTCATTAGTTACTAGATTTTATAGTTATTTAAACCATTATTCTATCTGTAACACTACATGCTCTGTTTACAGTGACTTCTCCAGCTTGAAGAAGACCAACATCTACAGCAACAACGAGCTGGCATTCCGCACTGCTGAACGACATCTGGGCATCCCTGCACTTCTGGACGCCGAAGACATGGTTGAGTACGAGGTGCCAGACAGACTCTCCATCCTCACATACTTGTCACAATTCTACCAGACTTTTGCATCTCACCGTAAGTTTTGAGCATAGAAATGTTTTTCGATCATTTTAATTTCTACGTTTAATCATTGACAATAAAGTAAACGGATTGTCCACTAAAGCAATGCTTTTTCTGTAGACAGGCACCTGAGCGGCTTCAATAAGTGCTTGGACAGCTGTTTGACGTACTATTATTTGCTCAGCTATTAGTCACTGAGCGTTTGCTGGAGAGAAAGGGAGACCTCACTACCTGTGAAATCGAACATGAACTAATTTCACCGACCAGGAAAACTAGCTTCACGTGACCTATATTAGCAGGCGGACAGTCTTCTTGTTTTTATAGTCGATGGTTTAATAAGTTACAATATTTATTTATTTTTTATTTATTCATAAGACGCCAATCGTCAAGATATGGGCGAATATGGATTTCGAATGAGTGTAGATGAGCAAATGTAGTCATTGTTACAAACTAAGGCCGACTATTCCTTAGAAAGTGTCATTAATTAATAGCCCAATGACAAATGAACAGCCGGTGGTTATCAGCTGATCCTTCTCAAAATTTATTGACTCTGATTGGGATCGAACTGAGAACCTTTAGCACATGAAGCTGGGATTGAACCAACTACGCTACCGACCAATATGTAAAGAAATAATAGTTTATATGAAGAATACCTTAAAGGAGGATTACGTTTTAATTTCATTATTTTTTAGAATTGAAACTTGATATGGATTCAATGTTTTTAATTGCTATCAAGAAACCATTCTGAATTGCTGGAAAGTAATGAATAAATTTACGATAACCCAGAATGCATGTATAGAACTAATTTTTCTTATTTGTTTTAGTGCCACAAAATATCAGCAATAGATTAATTTGATTTCGATATAAATAGGAATTAAAGCTGTTAATTGCTATTGAAAAACAACACAGTGACTTTTAGATGACCTCAAATGTAATAAAATATGCTGTCAACAAGATGATTAACAGACAACTACTTCTTCACAAATACCCTTTAAAATGAGGTTAATGCAAAGATCAAAGATCATAGCTGTTATTATGGATTCTATTACAATCAATAGTTTACTTTCTCTTCATTATTATAACATGGACTGTACTTTGTACAACGAGTGTTAATGAAGGGAAGAAGCACGTTATTGACATAAAACCCTAATGGATGGAAACATACATGTTACATCAAGATTCTGCAGAGAACATGTTGGTTTTAATCCCATAAGAACAATGTTATTTGCGAATCCAAATTTTTCATTATTTATTGACAAAGTACAAGTGAACGTCACACAACACAAATTTATTACAATACAAGCACAAAATGCACAAATATATTACAATACAAGTACAAAATATGCAAATATTATGGTGACTGATTTCGGTGAACCACGCTCACCTTCCTCAGACCAGAGGGATTCACAAAATAATGTAAAATGGTGTTCCACAACTCAGTTTATAGGCATATGACCACGTGACCCTATTGGCTGGAAATGTCAAAATGGCAACTGCTGTGATATTATTGGCTAATTCCTATTGGCTGTATTTATTGACCAAAAGTTGTGTATGAGGTGCAATTTTAAATGTTACCATATTTCCCATTGGATTTGCTTTTGATATTTTGATACGTGTGTTTGATTGCTTCATATAGTGCGGGGACTCATATCATTCTATACCCTGAAGTCTGTGGACGGTGTTCTCTATCCCACATTTTTGCTTGCATGTAAAACATGAGGTCTATTAGAAGATGACGAACATTGGAGTAAGACTTTGGAAGAGGCTTCAGCAATCGTCTCGCCTTGGAGAATCAGAGAGCTCTTTGTTGTTATGTTGGTTTTTTGCCAAGTATCAGATTCAGAATTCTGTGGGAGTCATTTAAACATGATCTCAGTGAAGACATTATATTCAGACTTGAGAGAGACTTCCCAAATAATAGGCAAGTATGCCATAAAGCTCGTTTCTCACTAGATATAATTTAATGTTAGGCCTTTCGTAACTTACCGAAAGGCCTAACGAAATAAAAAAATTATTTACCGTAGTGTTTGTTACATCTTATAACATTACATATGTCTTGTTTTAAAAAATATGTGAAAACAAAAACTTAAAACTAAATATTGCATATTTTTTTCTATAAATCTAATTAGAAATTTGCAAAGCAATTCCAGCGTGAAATTTCAATTTTCATAAGCAATTTGTTTGTAAAATATCTGATTAAAAATAACTGTTTGATTTGGATACTCGTGATCATATGTCTAATTCGGAAATAACATTGTTCTTATGGGATTAAAACCAACATGGCCGACAGCCTCTGAAGACCCTTAAGCATGTGTTCATTACAAGATAACTACTCTTTCAGTATGTCTGGAAGTTAAGTGCGAAAAGTTAATACATTGTTTTTAGTAATTTTTATATGAACTCTTTTGTATTTTTACACAGTTTTATAAACTCTTTAAAACTGTCATATTAATATAAAAATATACTTATCAATTAATATACATATGTATTCACAAAACATTATCTGTAATATTTAATAAATATGAAGTTGTGTAAAAGAACGGTTATGGAGTAGTTGAGTAACGTTTAATCAAAAAAGTACAAAGATTTGAATATTGTAATGGCTATTTTATTTTCCAAGATAAATAAACTTGAATGAGCAATAAACTGTGACTAAGCGGCTAGGTTTCAGTCTGCTTGTGCAATGTCCAAGGTTCGAGTCCCCCACTGAGCCGACGATTGGTACTTCAGTAATCGAATAAAGTTCATACACAGGCTTGCAGCCCACGAGGTCTGGGGAGTGAAGTTAAAAAACCTTCTGGTTAGCAAAGTTGCCTCAAAGTGTTTCCAAAATTGTTGAGTAGCAATGTGTTTTAAATTTTATTTATATACAAATTTATTACTGTATAAAGTTCAATAGGCAAAACTTAAACAAAATTCATGATATAGCTATCATCATTTTTCAAATCAATAATAACAATGTTTTTACAGTTTTTCATATTATTTTAACAAATAATTTCAACTCTGCAAAACAAACTACTATTATTTATACAAATAAAATTGCTAAACAATAAGATTGAAAGTAACTGCTTATTTCAAATTTTTGCAATAATGAATCAAACATTTCACTTACAAAATTTATGCAAAAACATGTTGTTTATTTGTTTTTCTTGATTGGATAAAATTGTTAAATGAAAAAAAAAATATTTGAGCTTTTATAACCTACCAAATATGCTGTTCAAGTAAAGTTCAGAGGTTGATAACAGATTGAGGGATAATAAAACATGATAATATTTCTAAAATTTACAAAAATAAAATAAATGAGAACTTTTTTGTAACCTGGGACATATTTCACCTCATCCATGGCTCTTATAAAAGGGATCAAAATTCAGTAGTTTCTCTGAATTGATATTGTGTTGTGTGTATTTGATGTCATTACATAAAATATCTCATGACGTACAACATGTCTCAAGAGCTTGATTGATGAATCATATTTCTTTCTAATGGACAGTTTTAATGATGATGTCCAAGGCCTACTATATCCGCTGGAAGGCCGTTGTTGAAAGTACATTAAGTTTCTGCAGTCAGGTACAGGCAGTAACAGCAGTTAGAAAGCCAATGAGGGAGACACAAAGCAGAAAGTACAAGTTGAGTATTGCAGGCCAGCCAGTGGTGGCACTTTCCCCCACAGTAGTGAGAGTGGAGAAATGGCCACTCCGATGTCAATCACCATTAAGGTCAATAGGCAAAGTCAGTCACAGCAGGGGCAAATTGAAACATCAATTACTTTCCAAACGTTGCAGAATGATTAATCATTAGTGAAGAACACTCACAAATTAATCGTTCATGGGTAATCAAGGCAATCAATTACAAGGGACTAGTTTAATTGAGTTAGTTATGTGACTGGAGAACAAATATTTAATGGTAGAGCCAGATGTTACAACAGAGTAACAATTACCACTTCTATGTTGGTCATTGAAACAGTTTTAATTATAACTGAGGTGAAGGTAAGCTACTCTATTACAATTACTTCTCGGTGACAATTGTCTTGGGTGGTTTGTTCAATCCATCAAAAGTAGTTTATTCTGTAAAAAGAGCTCTTAAATGCATAGCTATTAGTGGTACCGGGGAACATTGTATGTAATATTCAGTGAAATGATATTTTGAATCTCGACATTTTAGGAGAGTAAGAATTGCAAATGAGTGCAAATGATCAATTAATTGTAGTCTTTGTTACAAACTGAAACATTTTATTTTAAGAAGTATAATTAATTTATAAAACCAATATACAAATGATCTAAGGTTCATTACCTTATAGCCTATATAATTTTTTTAACATTTGGAATTTATCTGAATGTGAATGGTATTTTATTGTGAAATTGACTTTTAGTAAGTCTATGGTGTTTTGTTGCAGCGTCCTCCCCAATAAAAAGGTCACCTGACAGCCCAGACCACTCCATTGTGTTGTCCCCATCAGTGTCCACACCTCCTCCAAAGGTAAGACCATTTTTTTTGTCTCATCAAAACTCACTCTGACTGTATCAGTGCTTGTATGGCCTTTCATAAACTTCCTCATCAATGTTTTAAAAATCTATAAACTTGTATTTATGTTTAATTTATACTTTGCATTGGTTGAAAATTGTTCTGTAAACTAGTCATAAATTTTTGTTTCTAAATAGAAAGGGGTTTTATAATAATTCAAAATTCTTTTATGAATATAAGTACGGCTAACAAACTCTAAAAATATGTAGTAGTATAAAAAAGCCACATTGCCTAAAACTATAGTTGCTAGAAATATATTGACTACAGGTAGTGTTATGTTTAAAATGTAATCAGAATATTACATATAGCATGTTTTACTTTAAAGACGTGAAATAGTACATAAAAAATGTTATATATTTTACCAAAAGTATAATTTTTTGAAAAATTTCTAAGTGCAGTGCAAAAATGTACAAAATAACATCAAGTTTAGATATACCATAATACAATAATTGGACTATACAAATAATTATAATACAAGTGATGTGATATTGTAAAACTATTTAAATAGCTGACAGACACAATCATAATACATCAAATTAAATACTAAATCATACCAGTAAAATAACACTGCATTGTAAATTTTAATACTAACCACAATTCATTTTTTGAGGGATCAGCTGATAAAGGCTGTTCATTTATCATTGGGCTATTAATTAATGACACTTTCTAAGGAATAGTCGGCATTAGTAACAATGACTACATCTACTCATTTACACTCATCAGACTCATTCGAAATCCATATTCGCCCATATAATAAATATTTATTTAATAAATAATAATAAATATTTATTTTCTCAATTAATATACATAAATAAATAACAACTCATTTCTACAATAATATTAATACATAATTATTTATTCCTATAATGCACAGGTCTGATCTACATAAATGAAATAATTAAGTAAATGAGTAAAAGACTTAAAATATCTTGACGGTCTGCGTCTTAAGAATAAATAAAAATTAGTAAAAAAATTCATGTTACATTTTAAAATATTAGCACAAAATCACAAAACTAATAACAATAACTTGAATCAAAATTATTGTAACATCATGAAAAAAAATAATTGCTGTTCACAAAATATGTGTAGTAAAGCAAATTAAGAAACATCAAACAAAATTGTTATGCTATTACACAGTCAAATCTCTAGCGATGTAGGTATGAGAACAAGTAAAATAGATTTAACCAAGGTTATACACTCTCCTCCCTCAAATAACTGTTAAATATTTGTAACTAACTAGAAATAGTCGGACAAAACATCAATGGCATGATTTTTTTCAAATCCTTTGAACATCCCATAACACCAAATGTTGAAATTACCTCTATAATAACACAAATGCTTGGAACACTAACTACATCAATAACACAAATTTTATTTTATTTTAGAGATAGGCATTAAACCATATAGTACAAATACCTAGAGACTAGAGGCAAACACCTCTAGATATTCAACTCTATAAGACAAAATCTAACCTCAAAAAGACAATTTAGTTCCAACTTGTTTATCTTGGAATATGAAACCTTACATATATCTTATTAATCCACTCACTTTACGGACTTGATTCTAAATCAACGGTGTTGAACCAAGTGTGAATAACATGGAATAAAAACAGAATTTTCTTTTTCAGAGCAGAAAATTTTAACTGAATATCAACTCAATGTAATCCAGGCAAAGATATCAAAGATTGGCATAGCTTCTGAAATCTTCATTTCATTTAAAACTGATGTAAAATTTAAATAAGTCCCTAAATAAATTTTATAAATCATTGACTTAGGATGTATATAAAAAATATTGTTTGTATACTGTACTGGCATGTTTATGATCTTCAAAATTCATGAATGTTACTTTTTTTTAAATGATTTATTTTGTTTACAACTTTTGTTGCCGCAAGAGAAGACTAGTATTACAATACTTATTTTTACATTAGTTTTATAACATAGTAATTGTTAATGTAAATCATCCATATAATACTTTTTCACTTTTAAAATTAAAATTTATTACAAAGTTCTAGAAGTAGCAAATTAACAGTTTTAGAACAGCTTGGTGGCCTGTTTTCATACAAAGAGTACAGTTTATTTTTCTCGCACCAAAATGTACTGAATTAGTCAGTTCTCAGTAGCACAATCACCATTGTTCAGTGAGACCTCGGCCATTATATACTGAGTGAGGTGAGAATTGGTAGTGGGAAACGTGCTACACCTTCCAGATTGTAAACTAACGTACAGTATGTATTTCCATGTCAATAATTAACGTAAATACTACAACTTGAGTTGTCTTCAATTCCTTAATGCCTTTTTTCTCTGTTCATAAATTACAATACATATTTAGAAGTTTGTTACAAAGTAATAACATACATGCTATAAAATTATAAAATTCTAAACTATTAAAATCCACTGATTTTTTATTGCTCTAACCTTCATAAAGTCTTTAAAAGATTTAAAAAAGATGTTTAATTAAGTATTATTTTAAGTATTTTAAAAAGTAAAAGTGCTGCTAGATGTTTTCTTACATACAATATGCATAAAAAGTAACAACAAAATTTTATTACAATACTTTTCATTTATTTAATTGTACTATGTACTTTTCAACTTTATTGAACTCATCATCAGGTACAAGCAAGGTTATAAAAACATGGATTATCACATCTAAAATGTTCACAGCTGGTGTTCAGTTTACAATATACGATTTGGTGGAATTAATTAGGAAATCTAGTTTAAAAATCAATCTAAAAGTAAACATTTTAGTTAGCGTGTCTTTGTCATTAAATAATCAATTTAGATTGTTCTTTACATTTTCATAATTTTCAAGATGTTCTAAGGTCAACATTAAATTACTTTCTTTGCATGTGTGTAAAATTTTAAGTTTTGTATCAATATATGTGGAAGTGTGACCAGAATTATTGATATAGCCACTGTATTTTGAATTTTGTGAAGTTGTCAACACCTTATTTTAGTTGACATAAGGAAGTTCATTCAGTCATATTTTGAAATAACTTCCAGTTTGTATGAAAAAATAATAATTTAAAATTAAGTTCCACAATATAAAAATTCAAATAACACATATTCATGAATTCCTGGTGATGAAAAAATGTTTATAAATCAATTATTGGCAATCATGGTGAGGTTACGTTTGCTGTGAGTTAAATGCCCTTGACAGTCAGCTGGCACTGGCAATGAGTTGCATCTCACCTGTTGCTGTTTCTGGGTCAGCTGATTCTACTGCTTTCTACAAGGTCATTCAACCTGTCACTCAGGGCCACCAAGTCTTAATTACTCTTGTATACAACAGAACAGTGTGTGAGCCAACACTATTTACTCTTCAGTTAACTGTCAATGTCCTAAAAACACTGTTTGTCATGGATCAGGGTCAGGAGAGAAGTGGCTTGACTGATTCTGCTGTTAGGCCTACTTTAATCCACCATAACCAGTTTCCAAACAGGTTCTAACTAGTTGTGTTAGAGACTAATGATACATTCTGAGTAGGACCTAATGTCCCTTTTAGACTTTTAAGAAATAATATAATATAAGTAGGTCTAAAAAGTACTTGTAATAATGCAATAATGCAATCTATTATTTTAATATTAGAAGACGACAAGAGTTTTTATACCTGTAGAAAAGGCTTGGAAGCATTTGGAAATCTCCAATCATTTTCTACCAATCAGAACATTTGCTTTCCTTAAATTTCATATTGATTTTTATCTTGTTAATAAAAATACAGTTTCAAATTTAAAAAGTGTTGCTGACAGCTGCATTAAAATTTTGTATCTCTTAATTTGTTAATAGTTTTAACAAGTTTTATTTTCTTTTTAGAATTTTTAAGATTTCATTTACCACTATCTTGAAAGACAAATCTATTATTGAAATAAATAGGAAGACCCATATTGTTAATATTTGTTGTAGTACTAAGATTTTTAACTATGAATTATATTAAAGTAATTGTGTCTACAACTTATTAAAAAAAAATCAGTTTCTGAACAAAACGGTACATCATATCATAACATCCATTTCACAATACTACGACTAACCATAGCCTAAGAGGTAATACTAACCAGCTTCGCTTAGTGTGCTTGTTGTCCAGCTGTCCTTCTGTGGGTTTTAACTTTCCTTTTTATAAAATTATCTGCTTTATTTTCAAAACTTGATACTGTATCTTTTTCTGTTTTGAATATTTAATTACGTAATTTTCGCCAGTATGTATCAAAGTTCTTTTCATGAAGAGTGTTATGTATGTACAGATTTTAATAATTAATTATAAATAAATATTTTCAAAAAATAATCAGAATTTTACTGACTATATACTATATGAAACAAACTTTTCAATATTCATATTAAGTTTGACCCTTTACATGTTGTATAGTTCTTCTTAAATTGTCTGAAGTTATTTAAAAATTTAAAAGCGTTAAATTTCAAATTGTTAATTTGTTATATAATGTAAGTATTGACCCATAATTTAAATAGGTTAATATTTTTAAGTTTAAATTAATTGCAAGGTAATTCTGAGATACAGTAGAACCTCGATACTACGAATCTGAAAGGATTGAAAAATATTTGTGTTATCAAGTTATTCGTGATTGCGAGGTTCGTGTTTGTGAGATTAATTTGCTGTCAAACTTAAAATAAGTAAGCAATAATTTTCAAACTAATTGTATAGTGTACACCATTTTATATTCTTTAAGGAAAAATTATGCTAGAGATTTTTCTAGAGCTAATTTGCTTTTTAAAGTGATATTTGTATTTAAAAACACGTTTTTATGAGTGAAATTACGCGTGAGTCGTCTTTAACCTGTTACTGTTGCGAGAATAATAATAATAAAATAATGTCTTGTGGATGGATGACAGTTTGATTCATTGTGATTAGTTTGGTATAAGTCTCATTTAATAATTCAAACAGGTTAGTGAGAAATTAATTTTTTTGTAAACCTTTGCAAATCGGTAATGACAAACGCTAGACAAAACCTGTTTAAACCTAAATTAATTGTGTTATTTAAGTGACACTAAAATCTTACTCTCGTATTAAATAGAATTTTCTTGAACTAGGAAGAAAGATTCAGGAGTTTTCAAAACTAGATTGTCAACAAGGCGGCGGTGATACCACACGCACAATGTACAGTCACTGGCTCAGCTCTGGCCTCTTCCATTGCAAACAAATCTTGTCAATTACCAATAGAAAATTACCTAAAATTTGAAAGAGCCTAAATATTAGAATTGTAATAAACACTGATAATTATATATACACTGATTCCTATAGCATTATTGTCACATCTAAATAAAAAAATTGTAATATCACTAAAACTAAATAACTGTAATCAAAATAAACTAGTGGTTATACTATAGTAAGCACTGTTAAATCGATAAAGAAATGAACACGAACACACCTCAAAGTCAAAAGTCAACTAACTTACCTTATTTATTACTGGAGAAACATTTCTTATCTGAAAATATCGTCGATCGGAATTCGTTTTACGCTTGGGCTGAATATTCAGTCTACACTTTCCCTTGAGCAGAGTATACCTTACGCGTCCGACACAGCCTCGATGTAAACGAACTATGAGTTTACTTCATCAATTCTTCATTATTTTTCCACATGTTTTATTAGTACCACAGTATTATTTTAGTAATACATAAATAACACAGTTAATGTTTGTTCAAAGAAATTTTGTCTAGCGTTTTTCGTTTCAGAGTTTGCAAGGGTTTACAAAAAAATTAATTTCTCATTAACCTGTTAAAATTATTAAATGAGACTTATACCAAACTAATCACAATAAGTCAAACTGTCATCCATCCACAAGACATTATTTTATTATTATTATTCTCGCAACAGTGACAGGTTAAAGACGACTCATGCGCAATTTCACTCATAAAAACGTGTTTTTAAATACAAATATCACTTTAAAAAGCAAATTAGCTCTAGAAAAATCTCCAGCATAATTTTTCCTTAAAGAATATAAAATGGTGTACACTATACAATTAGTTTGAAAATTATTGCTTACTTATTTTACGTTTGACAGCAAGTTAAAGCTCAGAGTTTTGTCATTTCAGACCAGTGGCGCGAGGCCGTTCCGCCAGTACCAAAGTTATTTTATTCGAACTATAAAACGGGCAAAATTCATAGTATAGAAGATTGCTTTCATATAGTATACTTTAGAACTAACCGCTTTTTGTAAATTTAATTCATATAGTATCTAAATTGATCACATTCCACTTAAATCCTTAAAGCAGTACACTTCTTTTTCTTTTCACCACGAAAAATGTAGCCATATTGTTGATCGCACTTAATGGTACGGAACACACAATAGAATCAAACTAAACTGAAATAATCTGAACTGGCTAATGCCATCAGCAATTACAGAAGTTGCGACAAACGGAAGTTGAGGTTTCCTGTTTCGACAAGAATTAATTGGAAATATAAATTTGTTTTGCCGATATTTTGACCATAGGAATTCATCGTCTTATAAAGGTCAAATTCGTGCTATAAAGGTATTTTGCTCTAGATGTTCGTGCTATGAGGGTTTCTCGTTGTCTTGAAAATCAAACAAAATTCGTGTTATTGAGGTAGTTATAAAGTCCTTATAATTTTTGTTATAAAGGTACTTGCATAACTTTGAGTGTTTTGAGAGGTTCAAAGGGATTTGAAAATAATGTGTCATTGAAGATTTCTTGCTATTGAGGTAAATGTTATCAAGGTTCCACTGTACTAAAGCTAACATAACTTGTCGTAAGTTTTAAAATTAAAACAAATTTACTGAACAAACGTTAAAGTACATTACTTAACTCGAAAATGTCTTATATTATATGGTAATTATGGTGTTTTAATATTCAGAATTAAAAGGCTAACCACTTGCCAAGTATACTTTGCTAGTGCCAACAGTATTGCTAGTGGGTTTTATACAATTTATCAACAAACATTGGTAAAGAAATGAGTTTACTGCAATACGTAACAGATTTATGTGAAAATAATGTAAGTATGAAATATAAATAAATAAAGATGAAAATAAAACAAAGTTTGACAAGAACAGATATAAACTGTTATTCAAATTAAACAGGAACAAATATTCTAAACATATAAAAGAAAGAAAACATTACCTGTTCGTCTTAGAAATCACACAATTATTTGGACTTACTGATTGATTGAAATGACTCTGATTTTTCTATTGTTTTTTTCTTAGTTTTTATTCTATAAAAGGGCTGTTCTGATTAAGTCATGTATTTATCCGAAGCAAATAAGAGAAAAATAGTTATATTCTGACTGGAGGATTTGGATTGGAAGTACTGTATAATTAATTATATACTTCTTAAAGTTGTTATTTAAATTTGTAATTCATTCAGTGGCTTACTTTTAATACTTCAATTCTTACAAAACCTTAATTCATTTTGGATAAAATTCACAACTTGTTCGGTTTATACCTGTCCATTAATATCTAAAACTCTACAAATATAAGTAGGAAAAATTAACAATTTATTGTTATATGTTGCTGTTAGAGTAGAAAATTTAGCAAAATGTTCTTTTTATTAATTCTTACAGCATTGTTGTACCTTTGCAATAAATTTCAGTGTTTGTTTTATTTAATTTTATTTGTGATTTACTGTATAATAATACAATACTATTTTTTATTAAACTATTACATTACAAATCAATTATATCTTTTAGTCTGAATCATTTAAATTTTACAATCTTTTTTATAAACTAAATTTACCCGCTGGTTTAATCCAATTAATTGGTTAAGTATTTTGTGAATAAATTAAAAAGGGAACAGAGTGTGTCAATGCTGATTTATGTCATTAAGTATTAACAGTCCATAGTAAAAATAAGTCAAAATCGATTTCAATTTCTTTACTAAAGCCATATGAAATTGGACTCAGCTTTAATTTAACGAGTTAGGAACTAAATAACAATGAACCGGAGCTTGATACAAGTTCTGCAATGCAAGTATGTTCCTGATTTGCACATTTGAAAAAAAATAATGCATATTTACATTAAATTTATGTTGAAACATGAAATAAGGTACGCCTGTCTTGCATTGTAGATGAGAATCAGAGTATGCTCCTTGAGTGGAAGGGGGGGGGGGGTTAAGGGCACAGTAAGCACCTGGTTAATGGTGTACATTATTGTACAAACTAAACTAGCAGACAAGCACTGATCTATGCCAGATTTAATTTGAATTTATGTCCGACACAGAAAAGGAAGTACGGCCTTAAACACACTTTCTACCTGGGCGTTTAGCTGTCGACAGAACTGTAGCGTGTCACAACCTGCTCACAGTTTATACTACCTGTGTTTCACAATCCTGCAATGTTACAGATCATAATGTCTGATAATGGCTTTCTTCCAAGTGCAATTACACTGCTCAGACAGTTTCCTAATCTTCACTATAAGAGTCCAGCTGTTGAGTTGTGTAGAAGAACTATAGTTTAGTAATTTTAAATAGCAAATTTAATATTTAAAAAACTTAGTGAAAATTTAATTTGTCATGAAAAAGATGATGTTGAATATGTTTATACAATTTAAAAATATTGTATTATACATTATTTTACATTTTTTGTTTTGAGATGATGTAAGTTTTTAACCCACCAAGTGCTGGGTTGAACACTCTTAGTGCTAAGTAAATTAAATGAAAAATATAATATATGCAACAAATATAACTTATTATATATCCAACTGTTCACAATAAGATATATAATGAAATAAAATACACACTTTGCAGAATAATAAAGATAGCCTGTAAAAAGTTGTACGTTTTATTTTCATTTGTTTATTTGTGCTTTTTTTTTTAAATATTCATTTCAGCATCATATCAAAACTTCAAAATATATAAGTGTTGTGTACTGGTGAACACAAATATATGTAACATTTACTGTTTATTGTGATATTTTTTAATTTTTATAAATTTGTATAAGTTCATATAGTACACACTCTGTGACCAGGCAGCTGAGTAACTGTTACTTCATCACTTTTGTTTTGTTTGGAACATGTTCTGACTTGGAGAAACGAGTAAAACAACTCTTCCCCTTGATATTACACTAAACTATAGAATTGTTGACTGGCATATAATAATTCTAGAGTGTGTTAGCGATAGGCTCGCTCCGAGCTGTATGTTTATTTATATTTATGTTAGTCTGCCCATATCCCCAATATATTGTTTGCAAGTAGATGCATATAAAAAAAAACTATCAATACAGGAGTGGTTGCATGAGAATATATTTTTAATAGTAGTCATACTAACCGTCATAATGGTGTCTAACAGATAAATAAGTGTAATAAAGCTGAAAGAAATTAAAATCTTTTTATAACTTCATATTGGGCTATTTATTTATTGTAAAAATCATTTTGAGGAGCTAAAATTATATTTTATTATATAAATGGAAAACAACGATAGCAAAGTTTTTCCATTTATATATATATATATATATATATATATATATATATTATCATGGAACCTTCCGTTAATTTTTGCATTGGGTTCAATTATATTTTTTTAATCATTTGTTATAATGTAATTAAGCTTAAACAGTACAACATTCTTCAAAAAGAAAACAAACAAGATTAGTATAGTTAAAAGTTTTTTTTACTATAAAGTATAAATTAATGCAATTCTTAAATAGATATAATAAATAAATACACTAGTGCCATGAATTCCAAAAACATAGTACAGAAACCATTTGGAGGAATCAAAAACTTATTTTACACTAAAAAATTAAACAAAACAATATGTTACAGTTTTTATATCTTGTTTAAGGATATTTTCTCATGTCCGTGTTATAGTATTTAGTAAAATTAACTAGGATTAAACATATGATGTTTAATGAGATGACAGCTTTGGTTGGTTTAACAGTTGCAGTATTTGAAGCAGTAAACACTCGAAACGCTTACAAAAATTAAACATTGACACCATTGGTCATTTATTGACTCACAAAAGAGAATTTAATACCCACTAAAAGTGCAATTTTCCTTAAAGGGGTCCTTGAGTAATTCAGGACATCTGGCCAAAAATGAATCTTTAACACTTAATGAGACAATGTTACATTTTCCTAAATCAAACAAATAACTAAGCTCCACTGTTAATCCTTTAAAACGTTAATCAATCCTAATCTAACAATTTAAATTTTTACAAATTCTTTAATGAATGCTTAATATTGGTTGCATTTTGCATTTTGTTATGTACATTTTAACCAATTTTCTAAATAGAACAATTTTAAGTACTATATCACAAACATAATAGTGTTTATGTTCAAGACGGTAAATAATTTCATTTCAACGTTTAATAGCTCTAAAAATTGATTCTACAATTGTATTTAAGTGATTCGTAACTCTAAATATTTGAATGTAGTAGTATTTATACACACTCAACTTTTTCAGTAGTCATATTTACTAAGGGAGAAAGATATTATCGTCTAATAAATCAGTTATGTTATGATCTCAGTAAATTCCAATCGGAAACAAAAATGTAACTAATATTTTGGATAATATTTTGGAATCAATATAATGATCATTATCTGTGAATATAATGATATTATTATAATATGGGAGTAGGAATGATTGTTATGATAACTATTAGTTTAAATAATATGTGACAAAATAATTTTGTGCTTGATAATGAGAATTAATTTAAATTAAAACTAAATATGGATCTAAATATTTATGTTATTTGTTGAAAACAAACTGATTTATGAGTGACTGAGAATTTCTTTCATGTTACAGAGTGGACCTAATGTTATTCATTCTGGCTATTTTATATTTTATTGTGATTTATATTCCAATTTGACATTAATCTTTAGTAATATATGTATATTTATTATTATTGAATTTATAGCTTGTCAGAAATATATTATAACCATTAAAAAGTACGGTAGAGCTATTCTCATAAATTATTACTTTAATATTTACACAATACATTAACAGAATTTACTGTAAAGTTGTTAAATTTAATCCTTTTTTGAAAAATTATCAAATATCCTTTAATAATGCTTAAGTATTTGTTGTTATGAGATTATACTTTCAATCAAAAGGCGTAATTCATTATAAATTCAAGACAAAAATATGTACAAGTAAATAATGTTGCTCATCACAAAGACCTCATAATGATAGGCCTTCCAATTCAACCCATTTATAGGAGACACACGAGCATAAAGATTCATGCAGATATTGTCATCTATTTATGGTTAACAGGAGAACCTCAGAAATATAAATGATAAGTACAGCTTACAGTTTTATTGCGTTTTTACAAATTTCGCTAAGAATACTGTATTTTAAGTGGTTGATTTGACTGTCGTAAAGATTGATCTAGACTATTTTATATGTTACGTATGATCAAAGCAAAGTATTAATTTAAAATTTGTATAGCAATTATGTTGAATTTAATAGAAGAGTTTTAAATAATTCATGGTAATTTTTTATCAAGTAAAAATTATTAATTGATAAAAACTAGTTTTGTCATTTAGAACAAACCCTTTCAGCAGCACATCTTAACTTACTGTATTTTGGAAATTCTACTATGTTCTTATCAGATTTTTACTTGGATCACATTAATAAATTAAGTTTCTAGTTTTTAAAGAAAAAATATGTTTATTTGTGCTTTTTTGTATAGAAAATAATGTCAATTAGGTAATTGGGTACATTTCATTTCACTTGTGAAATTCAGATCTTTAATTTAGTATAACATTTTTAGTACACTATATTCCTGAATAGTTATGTTACACAATTGAAAGGTTCAGCAGCAACATTTAAAATGACCTATCCACTTTCAATAAAAAAAAAAAAAATAAAATAAATAAACAAATTTAATCTTTGTATTGTTTGATATAAAAATTATCTTACAATAACAAAAGTATGTATTGGATATTTTTCCAAAACTTCTGATTTTTAAATTAATTTTAGTTTAGTATTTTTATATTACAAAACTTTATAACTTGTAAAAATAATATTATCCTGTGATAATAGAGTTAAGTAACTGCCAGGTGTAGTTAACTGATAGTTAGTTTGCATGTTCACAATTACATTTTAGTTACTACTAAATATCAGTTACAATTAATACTTTAACAATTTAAATCAGTACAGAACAGTAGTAGAAAGTTGTATTTTCTGTTTAAATGTTAAGAAAGTGGGTGTTTACACAATGTACACTATTTATTTTATTATTAGCAAAATGAGAATAACCATGTAAGATAGGTTTTTTAAATTATTAAATTTTGTTTTAATTTATAGAATATAATTACTCAAAACATTGTAAATATGTCTGATAGTTTTTTTAAATTTAGTAACTATAAAAAATTGTTCTATGACTAAATAGCTAAAGAGACTTGTGTCCTATAAGTATAAATCTATTTGCATTATTTATACAAAGAGTGAGGTTAGTGTTAAACAATGGCGGATGTTAACGGTGTGTTTTTTCCCCAGGAGGACAGTCTGGACCTAATGGGCCAATACAAACCCGAAATATTCTGCTAGAAGGTAATGTTGTGCTGGCTTGCGCTGCTGCATGTTTGTATTTATAGCTCACACCGTGTCTGACCACTATGTCACACTCACTCACCTTTGTTTCTAAACTCAGCTTTCCGCCTTTCTTAGTTAACTGCTTTGCCGGCTTTTTCTCTCCTCCTGACCATCCTTACACTTCTTCAAATCCTCTGCTTCAGGTATATTTTTTCTCTCTGTATGTTGGGTTTAATTTGTTTTCATTGTGTTGGTTATGTAGCTTGGTATTTGTATGATTAGTTTTGGTCATCTAAATAATTGCATATTTTTATATTTTAGGAAATTGCTTTATTTGTGAATGAAGTCAGCTTTCTCGTTATATGTAAAAATGGTTTTGGCTAATTTTTTATATTAAATAATGTTTCTTGTTTTCTTCTTTTTTAAGTGTTGTTAGCAAATTAATTGTTGTACTCAGCTAACTCCAGCCATGTTTCATGTAAGGTTTTATTATTTTCATAATACAGCAAAACGTTGATATTCAACACTTTGTAGGCCACTGGCGCGCCAAATTATCAAAATGTCAACTTTAACAAATTTATATAATAAACATAACAATTATTTATTGATATAGGGAGATCATACTGAATTTTCACTCTGAATACTAACAAATTTAATATCAGTAAAAACATCTTATCTATGAATTTATGTTCTACTAAATTGATATAGAATTACAGTATATACTTATTAAAAGTCAAACTTGCGAGGCTTACCGCACTTGGCTAGGTGATTCGTAGGAGACTAACTGTCATTTAAAGGAGTGGGAGGCGCCGCTGAGTAAGTGTTTGCTGCATGAAAAATAAAAAAAAGTAGAAGATAAAATCATTTGATATTCAAATTATTGTTTATAACCTTAATTAACCTTGTTATTGTTTTTTGGTTATCCACTAGTGCAATTTAAAAAGTTGTTTTATTTTATTTGATCGTTGAGTCGTTTTTTTTCAGTTGTTTTTATTGATTAATGTAACAATTATTACTAATTAATAAATCACACGTTTAAAGCTATTTTTTATGAATTTGTTTATAGATTTATTGATTGTATTATTAGAATATGATTTATTGATATATAAGCATTTTAGCAAATTAGAATGCTGATTTCCAAAGCACACTTTGCAAAGACAGAATAGGTTGTGTTTATTTTAGCAAGAAGAGGGTTTAGTTCAAATAAAAGATGAAAATGGCCTTTCTGACTGGTAGTAATAATCACTGTAAATAAATAACAAAGGGACGAAAAGAAATACTTTTCTACAGAGAGAGGTGATGGAAGCGCAATTCAACGGGCAAAACCGGAATTAAGAGATCAGTTAGATGATACAACAGTTGTGGGACTGCACTCCTCTCTACTCCTAGTATTATTCCCCTCACGTGCAGGCCAAGTGCCACGGCAAGCCTCGCGAGTTGTACATACAGTACAGTAACTTACTGTCCAAGAAATAGGTAATTTTGTACTGTTTTTAATTTTGAAACAGTTATTTAATTGATCTGCACTTAGCCGAATCGCATACAGCCTGTAATAGACAATATTGCTACATTATGTCGCCACGGTCATTGTCAAAGTATTGAGTGTCAAACTAACGATGTTCTACATATTGATTATTCTTTATACAATTTTGAAGTCTTATTTTATATGATTACTAAAAATGTTCTGTTCTACAATATCTTCAAGTATGGGTACCAAAAAGAGTAGATTCTGTTAACATTACACAAAGAAGGTGTGAGTAGTTTTAAAAATGTACGTATTATTGTGCCACATGTTCACAATATAGTCCTTCTATTAACTCTTTCCCTTATGTCCTCCAGATATAATAGTTATAGGTTAAGGAAAATAATTATAATTCTTTATTTAGCATTAAGAACATAACCAATCTTAAATTGCTTGACCACTTAAACAACAATAATATAGTAATAATAATGATAGTTTATTCCCTTTAAAAAATGTTAGTAACATTCCAGCAAATAAACAGGAATTGACCCGTCAGTTTAACTTGTTGTGTGATCAGTTAACTAAAAATACAATCTAAATTAAAAGTAACATTCAACATTAATTCAGATTTCTTAAATTATTAATTAAATTTAGTAGGCTTACTATAGCATATCTTGTCAACCAAATGGCATTGTCATGTTATGAACAAAATAAATATTTAAAATAAAACTAAACAAAACAAAAAATATGTTATGATCAATTATTATACAAGGTGGAAAAAAAATATGGATACTCTTTCACAACACCGATATTGTTTTCCATAGATAAAAATAGTTTAATTATTTTGAATAATGTGTTCCTTAAAAAATAATTTGTTATCACAATAATTTACTTGAAACCGTTAAATAGCGAAGAAATAATATTGTTCAAATTAGTTACTTCGAAATTCAAATGATCGCTACTCTGGAAAAGATAAACCTTTCAGTCTGGTTTGCGGCAGTTAATTTCTCTTGAATAGACCTTTCATTTGATACTAAACTTGACCTACGCTTACATTAAAGATTTTCTTTCAAAATCTTTCGGGCCGTCCCCCTGAAAACTTGAAATGTCGCTAATTGCGTCAAAGAGTATGTTCTTTTTAATTTCTCTTGAATAGACCTTTCATTTGATACTAAACTCGACCTAGGCTTACATTAAAGATTTTCTTTCAATATCTTTCGGGCCGTCCCCCTGAAAACTTGAAATGTCGCTAATTGCGTCAAAGAGTATGTTCCTTGTAACCATGATGATGTACAAGAATGCACTTTTACAACTAAAGTCATACAAAAATTCTGAAAGCGTTTCCATATTTTTTTCCATCCTATATGTAGATAGATAGCAATACAATAAATACTTAAATAACTACTGAAACAACAGCAATAAACTTGACTACTTTCATGAATCAAGGCAAAATAACTAATTTAACTACTATTGGACGAAATATGATAACATATGGTTACTTTGAGAACAATTATAAAAAAAATTTACTTACTCATAATTTTGTTATATTCAAAATGAATTCTGTAACAAGTGTATGGAAACAATAGTGATAATTTACCAATACAATGATAGTTTTTGCACAGAGGATTTTATAAAGTACAAAGATGCAGAAAGTTGATAATAGGGAAAATCCCGAAAAATGTTAAATACTAAACTAGGTTTTATTATTTGGTAGTTATTCTGTATTTTCTGCTAACAATACCCTATAAATAATAGTATGTTATTTTACCAGTTATTTCACAAACAAGTATTTTTTTGTAAGGTGGCATTAATCAGTAACACATTAAGCTATGACATTTATTTTTGGAATTAAAAGAAAAACACGATTAAAAAAGTATATTTTGTTTTTAATCTTACTAGAATATAATGTATTCAATAACGTTTATTTTCTCATAAACTTTGATTTTTGCAAATTTAATGTTTCTTTTAAGGTGTAAGTAGATTTTATTATGATGACTGGTTTTATTTTTATATTGTTATTGCTCAATTAGTGAGGACAAGTCAAATGAGTCTGAAAACATACAAATTTAATATTACAGCCAATTGGTCAATAATTAGACAAGAGTATCTATATACTTGTCTGTTCCTATTGGTGAGTAGCGCTAAGTCAAGTTAATGGTGACAGTAGAAACTCATCCTGTATTAATGACCTACTTCATCATAAGTGTAATAAACATGGCATTCAAGCTAGTTTCTAGACTTCATAATAAGTGTAATAAACATGGCATTCAAGCTAGTTTCTAGACTTCATAATAAGTGTAATAAACATGGCATTCAAGCTAGTTTCTAGACTTCATAATAAGTGTAATAAACATGGCATTCAAGCTAGTTTCTAGACTTCATAATAAGTGTAATAACATGGCATTCAAGCTAGTTTCTAGACTTCATAATAAGTGTAATAACATGGCATTCAAGCTAGTTTCTAGACTTCATAATAAGTGTAATAACATGGCATTCAAGCTAGTTTCTAGACTTCATAATAAGTGTAATAAACATGGCATTCAAGCTAGTTTCTAGACTTCATAATAAGTGTAATAACATGGCATTCAAGCTAGTTTCTAGACTTCATAATAAGTGTAATAAACATGGCATTCAAGCTAGTTTCTAGACTTCATAATAAGTGTAATAACATGGCATTCAAGCTAGTTTCTAGACTTCATAATAAGTGTAATAAACATGGCATTCAAGCTAGTTTCTAGACTTCATAATAAGTGTAATAAACATGGCATTCAAGCTAGTTTCTAACCATTAGTATTTTACAGTATTTTTTCTGTCTATATAAGTAAAATGAGAGTTTCGTCTGTATATTACCAATGAATACATATCTAAAAGAAGCGAATAGAGGTAGGGAAATAGTTAGACTTCTTGTAGTAGATGAAACGAACTTAGCAAGGTAGCCGAGATTGGTTGCCGATATTGCCAATGCTGGTTGAGAATTTCTACCACTCTGGGTCTCCCAACCCAGTAAGTACCCCCGTCCACCATTTCCTTTCTCTCTCATTCTTGTGGCAGTTTGTAATCTTCCTTCCCTCTCTAGTCAGCCGCACTGCCCTCTGTCATTCTTTGTCTCACTAAAGGATGCCGCGCAACAACCTCAACCTAGTGGCAATAGCCAAATTAGATAGCAAATTATAAAAAAGTAATCTGACTTTGTAACATTGGGTTGTTTCTAATAGATGTGTATTCATTCATATACCGTAGAATAGCATATATTTTGTGTATAGCGTAAATGTTGTGTATGTATATATTTCTTATACCAGAGATTATGAAACTAGCCGTATCCCAATATCTGTCAATAACCCTTTCATAAGATTACCAGAATACCTTTTTTATCATTATTCCACACAGGCTTGAGAAGGTCTTTGGCTATTTGAATATTTTGAATTCGCTGCAAGGCTCAAAATTTACTAGTTATTTTTATAGGCAATGTTTTGCTGGGTAATGTTATTTATTTATTGTAACTTATTACATAAACTTTTACATTTTGCTTTGAGGTTTTTGACAATTTATATTTTGGCATACTGAAATGTAAAATTTACTTAGGCACAGAACAATAATAAAATTACTCAGTTTATATTTCGCTCCTGAGCAAAAGCACAGGTAACTGCTGGTTTTGTTAAAAAAGGATATTGTTTTTAATTTTTCTAAAAATATACATAAATTCATCTGTATGTATATAAAAAAGCTACCTATTTATAATTTTCTTATCACGCAAGATTTTACAGCACATCTTGTCATTGATAAAATGTCGCAAACAGTTCATCATTCATTATTGGATTTGATCACGTAGAGATTTATGTATAAAATATCCTGTTGAGACAAATTTTACCGACTGACAATACTGTGTATAAGGACACTTGATAACCCTGGTGTTAAAGATGTGACCATGAACAGCTGTGTTATAAGGGTCAGATCAGCTGATATTCAAGGTTCTCCATTTACCTTCACCTTCAGGTCACAGTTACTCTAAATAGTAGTGGTATCTTCAGACTGGTTTCTCCTAGAAAATGTTCTCTTGTTTCATCACTTGTGTACTTGGCACAGTACTAAGTTTATTTCTTTCTATTTTATAAGAGAATAATCTAAAGTTAAAATAAAATTGAAATGTGTATTATTCCCATTTTTTATAGAAATAAAATTACTGTGTATCAATTTGAAGATTAGTTTAAAAAGGTTTTCACACTTTAGACTGATAAAAAAATCATGTCTAACAGATCTGAATTTTGTCGTATTTATATACCATTAAAATATATCTAAATCGTTAAATGTTTGAGGCTTAAAAGAGATTGATTGGTTTAGCCGATGATGTAGGTGCATTGGTTCCTGCTTCACCAAGAAGATCGGCAGAATTTAGATAGATTTTGACCTCATCCCATGATATCCAATAATACAGGAAGAACGGGATTGTTGTTTGCACAATGTTCTTCTCTCTGACATCTAAGATCTCCCCCTGTAGTCAAATAATCTTTTTATTCTATTTTATATCAAACAGTAAATGCTGCTTTCATTTCCACAAAAATCATTTTAATAGGTGACCACTCTTCATGATTAATTCATGAGAGCAACTATTTAATCCCCAAGCACATTCAGTAGAAGTCCAGTGGTTATGCTCTCAGCAATGGATGTTCAGAATCCCTCAGCATCTCATGTTCTGGCTGGTAGATAGGGAGGTCCAATATTTGACACAGACTACCCTTGGCCACTTGTATTTCACCGATACTAGTAGATCATTACTTCCAAACTCTTTTCTACATGCATTTATAAGCAGTTGAAGTGCGTTGAAAGTACTGTTATGGGATTTTCAGATCTACAAGCTCTCTAAAATATTTAGTGTTTAAGTCCTTTTCAATTGTAATAATTAACAGAAATAATACAAATTACTACTGGTAATAAAAAAGTGCCGTTCACAGCTAAATTACTTTTCATGTGCATTTGGTGTTACTTAGAACAAATTGACTACGATCTTACGGAAGTTTCATAATTCTAGCCTTCTAAATTTAATCAGTTTGGTCCTAATTCATGAAAGTGTAAACATTGATAAAAATAATACAACAGTTCAATGTTTTCTCTCAAATAAATTGTTATTTTACACCTTCAAAAACAAGTAAACAATTTTACATTTTAATTTTGGCGCCAGATTTGTTAACAGTTCATAAAACTCCCATTGAAGAGTCTAATATTGCTTTAGTTTGTCCTTTGAAAAATTATTCTGTGGAATAGATATTTTTCACTACGAGGAAAATTTTACTTAAAAGTGAGTTCAAGCTAAGTTCTTTCTATGAGAAGGTAGTCCAGAAAACATTAAATTAATTTTTTTTCTCAAGATGTATACTTTATAAGTAATTTTAAAACACCAACTGAATTGAATGCACTCAGAACGTCAATGGTAAATGCACTTGCTTATTAACCAGATTGACTTCTGACATACATGTCATTATAATAACAGCAAAAACGGAAATAGAGAAATTAATTGTTGGCAAGTTATTTTGAATATAATATATAGTAAAGGTTTTAGATGGATTTTGTAATTACAAATAGTATAGAAAAAACTTGTTTATTTTAGTGAAAAATGACTCAGTAGTAAATTTCTAACGATGGGGAAAACGAAAGATAATTATAATTATTATAAGAGTCTAGCAGTTGTATCTCAAGAGAAAATAAAAGGCTGCATGCTCTTCAGGGAGAGTTGATAGTGAAGCTCCACCCTTTGCTTGTGTAAACTAGCTCTAGGCTGATTCATATGTTGCTGTAATGATGAGCTGTCTTTTCTAGACTTTTTGCACACTTAGATTATGACAAAATAGGAAAATCATCTATTTTGTCATAATCTGAATTTTTTGTTCTGGGAAGACATTAGTCCCTTAACACGGTCCTTTTAATATGCAGACACAATTCTATATACTTATTTTCCCAAGAACAATCATTTCGGCAACCTTTTGCATCCACATGTCAATCTCCTTACCTTGTTGTGTAGCCACAACACTTTTATAAGCATGAAACTGAATTTGGACTGTTGAAAGGTTTGTCTAAATATTTTTAATATTAACAGTTCAGGGGCTGTAAATTATGAATTCTTATTAATATAACATTAATACTTTTTTCTGGTGACGAAAAACTTGTCCACGTTTGTTCTTTGCCACTGGAGATATAATATCCAAATTTAAACAAGAGAGGATTAACTATCTAATTACACTATTTACAGAATAATATTTTCACCCATTCTTATATTAAAAACTGAAATAATTACTATATTATAAAAATAATTTCACCGTATGGTAATTTTACCGACCAAAAAAAGTAATGTATGAGCGAACTGACTGGAGATGTCAATGAATCAGCCTTGTTGTAAATCAAGTCCACGTGGACATCCTTTTCTTTTTGGCCAGCGCCCTAGAGCAGGGACAGTCTAGGCGGAGCATCACTCTCAACTCTCCCTGAACAGCATATATGTAGGACTAGGTTTGACACTGTTGAAGTATTCAGGACATATCACTCTTGCTGATCATTATTGTTTCCTGCCTATTGGCCCACTTCCTGTTCATTTCCTGTCCAGTCACATAAAGCCAGCCATTCTGCAATTGACATCACACAGGTGAGTACCCGTGCAGTCGGATTTCCAACATTTAGTTAACCCTGTAATGATGTGCATTTGTAAATGTTAAATTGCATTATTTTGCATAAGTCGTTAGTCCAGAATGTGCAAAATAAGTCTTCTCTTAAGTCTTCAATACAGGTGTCCTGGTGGACCCAGTTAGTGTGTTTATAAGATTTATGAATGATTAAGATTCATGTTATTTTTTATAAACCTGTTAGTTTATGCGTTTTAGTGAGTTTAAAGAAGTAGACAAATGTGTTGATTATTTGTTTTGTGTTCATGTTGTATTCTCAGAAATAGATAGACTTGTAGATTTTTATTTAGAAAGTGAAACTTAACCCTTCGCGAGCGTATGCCGACTATATACGAAACATTTTTCTCCGAGCGAGCGGTGTGCGTATATATATATATATACTGTTTTTAGCTCAACGAGCGTTTGCTGGGAATACCTGTCATATGAAATTTGAGTTTGTTTGATCCCCTGCGTCCCAAGGTCACACGCAATTTGTTATTAGTCATACTACACCCTCCACCCAATACTATTGCGACTCCCCCTTCAAATCCCTTCCTTACCCTCTCCGACCCTCCTCTCTCTCTAAAACTTGTGTCGTTGTTAGTCGAGCATCCAGTGCTTCGTCTGCTGCATTCCGCATTGCACACTTTGTTTACTTAGACACGAGTTACTTCGGTTTATGAATTTGATTTATTCTGTTTATTTGATTTATGGAGTATAGTTTATTTACTTTTGCAAAACCTACAAGGGAAAGCCTCACTTGCATCCAGAAATCTGCTTTGAGGCATATCATACTAAAGAGAAATATGCTTAAATATACTTTTAATATCATGTTTGGCCATTACATTAAACTAGTATCTACTAGTAATGTAAACTTTACTGTAGGAAAACTAAGGGATAGAGCAGTAAAATCAGTGTACTTAATTTTTTGCAATGAATTAAGTGGATTAAGCAATCAATTTTTGTGTCCAAAAAGCTTTGCTGCTGACATCCCTCAATTTTGTTCAAAGTAAAAATAACAGTTTTATCATAAATTATAAAATCAATTAAACTTGCACATTTAAAATTATACATTTTGATTTGTAGTTAAATTGATAATCTTACTTTAAATAAAACTTGTTCCTTAAAAAAATGTTTTTCACTAGCAATTAATTTTGAATTTTTTTAACATACTTCCATTCATCAATTTATTGTAGTATGAAAACTTACTTTTTGCACCACTTGAGATTACTGAATTTTGAGTTTATTCATTAGCTTCCTAGAACAGTTTTTTCGCAAACTAAATTTGACATTTTTTATATCTATATAAGCATTGTAAATTGCATTCATCAACAAACTCTGGACTCCATTAACTATTATCTCGTGATTTCCTCTCTATCTTGAGCTAGTATTAGTATTGAGTTATTATTAGCCTGTAACCATCAGGACTCTGTGGGTGTAACCAACTGTTTTTATTGATGTGTGTCAGTAGTCCCTTCTTCTACTAGCTCTATCTCACTCTATCCTCTCCCCTCTCTCCTACTCATCCCCCCCACACCATCAGCTGTGTTTCCTCAGGTGCATGTCTTAGTCATTATCACATAACTTATATTTATCCATAGACTCACCAGTGTAGCCACAAGTTGAACTGTTTCATTATCTATATATTGCATTATACTGTTTATCAGAAAATGTACTCAGCACAAAGTTCATTGATTTGAAGTGTTGTTTAACCTCAATGAGTTATCCTCATAGACAGTTTGACAGTAGTGTTGTTTCATTACTTACAAGTTGTGTTCAAAGTGATATTTGGAGATATATAAGGTAATGATGTAATTACTCTATTTAAAATCTATATGTTCTTAAACATTTGTTATTTATACCTAGAATTATAGATTATTTTAACAATAATTTCTCTGTTTTAATATGAAATAAAAAACTATTGCAAGACAGTAATAAGTTTGATTTTATTATATTTTTCATCAACAAAGTTTCTCTTACAAAGTTATCAAACGTTTTTATTCAGTTAAATTCTACTAACTCCCTTCTCACATATTTATTATTTTTAAATTATTACTTCTCAACTTCAAAAATTCTAAGATTAAAAACTAGTATTTTATTTGTATGCTGTGTATTGACAATTTACATGAAATGTTCAATTACCTTATTTTCAATTTTACTTTACGTCTGGTTACTGAGGAGAAGCCAGTGGTCCTGAAATAATTCACCAACTTTATGTGTGTATCCTCAGTTTACCGTTTTATCAGTTATGCTGCTCTCCTCTCCTTTTGTACAGAAATCCTGGGCCTATTGCCCTAAAAATAATTTGTAATTTTATATACAAACTACATTGATAACTGTTAAGTAAAGGAAAAAAATAAATTAAAATGTGTAGTTTTTCTATTAATTTAAAAGTTGTTTAAATACTTTTACTTTACTCTCATTAACTTTGTTGCTCTTTTTGTTACAGGAGGTTAGAAGACGGGAGCCTTGTTTCGTGTGTGGCCTTCCCGTCTTCTTGGCTCAACGCTTGATTGTGGGCGGCCACCTTTATCATCGTACTTGTTTTCGTTGTGCTCGCTGCTCAGCCCAACTCACCCTGGCTAACTCATACGAGACCCAAGATGGAGCATACTGCTGTGAGACGTGCCCTGATGAAGAGATGGCACCTCAAGATATTGGTGATAAAGGTGGCGGATCACATCCGAGCTCTCTGTACATAGAACACGAAGCCAACTCCAGGCTAGCTGAAATTTCAGCTGCCGAAGATAAGACTGATTCCCTCGTAACTTCCAGGACAGCCTCTCTGGTTGGACTACGCAGGATGATGTTTGAAAACATCGCCCATACCGATGAAGAAAATTCCTCTGTGTCAAGAAAAATATCTGATTCAATGGAATATAATAAACCGTGTGATGTTAAGAATGGACAACCAAATAAAATGTATGTAAGTGATAAAAGACCGGTAGAATTTGGCAGAAATAGTTCTCGTAGGTTAAGTAATCATAGTATTGGCAACAGTGATTCTAGTGTTAACAAACAAATTCCATGTAGAGAAAATGAATCTGTTCTAGTGGAAAATTACTCTGGTATTAGTAAAAGTGATAAGGATAACATCAAAGATGGTTATAGTGATGCTCAAAGTGACTTAGATTCCCTTCCTCTTAATAAAAGTGATGTTTCTGTGCCTGAAATTTTAGTTTCTTCTCAACATTCAGAAAAGGAAGATAAATTTATTAGAATGGAAATAGTGAATGATAAGGATGAACTTTCTATTGTAAATAAGGCAACAGACTCGGTTTTAGCTGAAAACACAAGTAGCGATTTTCAGAGTAAATTGGATTGTGATAGTGACTTAGAGCTTAATTCTTGTTCTAGTGATGCATCATTGATTCAAGCAAAAAATGATGTCTTACTTACCCCAGGAGATGATATTGAATATATGAAATTAACTGAGTCCAAAGAATCCATTGCTGTTAATGATGTGGTGGAGGCTAAGAACGACGTTGTTATTGAAGATACGGAACGATCAAAAGAACATTGTCCAAAATATGGAAAAGATCAAGTAGTAAATGTTTCTGAAATTGAAACTGCTGAAGAGCCTATCGAAGAAAACATACCTTTAATTGAAAACCTGTTGAATAAATCAAAAATAGAACTTAATGAAGATCTTAAAGAAACAAACGATGCAGCTTCAAGAACTGATCAGGAGAAAACTGTTGAAAATCAAGATGAAGATGAATTCACAAGTTTGACAAATAACATTGAAAAGCTTGTGATTGATGCGAAAAATGATGAAGTGATCTTAGTATGCAATGAAAATGTTGAATCAATTAAAAGTACAGTTAATGAAAGTAATACTGTTGCTCATGAAGCCATGACACCAATACCTATTGCACGGACAGTGAAACATAAACCTCCTACCCCACAAAGAAGGAAAGTCCACAAAGTCCCTGAAAGACGAAATGAAGAAAAACCTGGTGAAGAGTATCCGGAAGAGTTGAATCCCTTTGGTAGTGATGATGAAGTGGAAGTAAGAAAGGAAAAGCCCTCATCCAGTACAAATCCATTTGGTTCATCTGATGAGGACGAAGAAGATTCAAAATCTCAGAAGAACGAAACTGAAGAGATTCCCAAGCCAGCTCAACGAAGGTTAATTCCAGCTCCCAAAGTCAGTCTAAATCCTTTCTGGAGTGATGATGAACAGGAAGAGGAGGAATATAGCACTCCGATTCCAAAACCGAGGTAAATCAATAATGTTTAGCTATTTAAATGTTGCAAATAATGGGAACTGTTTGGTTACATTATTAAACTTACAGCGCAAGAAATACAATAGATTGTAGTGCTAGATAAAAAGTTACAATGAATCATGTCATACTCACAGTGATTAAACGTTACATTGACAGTTTAAAGTAATTGCCTGTTTTTACAAGTTAGAACACAAATTTAATGAAATTTAGATTTATTTCATTTTTTAACGTGAAAAATCAGATACTTTGTCTTAAATTGCGCTTACAATTACTAATTTAATCACTCAACTGTCGGGCCAGTTTATAGTAAGGTTGAGCAGTCATTGTACAGGTATTATAGTAGTTTTGGAGAACTAATCAGTAAAACTTTTCTATGGAAAAATTGCTATTGTCTTGAATCATGAAGTAGATTGTGGGCTACTAAACGTTGTTAATTTTATTTTATTTTAAATCATTTTACTATTACCATGTTAGTTGAGCCTTGGTCTATTATTCTAAGGCATAAATCTAATATGCTGTTTTGAATATTAATTTAATGCATTATTTGTATGGAATTCATGATCAAAAACAGAAATCAAGTATATACTTTGAGACCACAACTACCACAAATAAAGGTCTAAAAATAACTGAGTTCAGTGATTTAGGACTACGTGAAAGTTATTTTTATTACATTCTTAACTGATCTTTTTCTATGAACAATACACCTAACTATTAAGATAGCCTTCAATTTTTTCTTCTGCCTTATGTGCAGGAAGCTACACACTCCTGGGCCGACTCCAGAGCCAAGTCCTCAGCTTCGCCGTCTCCGTCCTGCTACTGGCAGTTTAGGCTCTTCCACATCCATCGCTTCTCGTAAAAAGAAGCCTGCTCCCCTCCCCCCAAACCTCCAAGTGAGTACTGTCTTTTATTGTGTAAAGTCATAAATATGATCTAATATTTCAATGCCTGTTGGTCTTCCACATTATCTGATACTGTCATAAATTAAATTAAATCACAAAGGTTCAATTTCAAAAAACATCATTTATTAGTTACTGTATATTAAGTATTATTAAAATTAACTACATATATTAATTTATCAATATATTCAATGTCTAAGTCAGTCATTATTTTATAGTCATTAATATTTTAATTAAAAAATAATTTCAGTAGTGATTTTTTCATTACAATATAAATTTGAAAAGAATAATATTTAAAATATTTAACAATGAATAGCATGATTTAAATAGGACATTAGCTGATGTGTGCCTAATAAATAACAGTATATATTTAAAATTCTCATATTTTCCTAAACAAAAGTGTCATCCAGTTATGATTATCAACAGTAATAGGTATGATTTTGTTGTTTGTAACAATATTGTAAAGGTATTAATGTATTCTCTATATATATAATGGTTATTTTGTTATGGCTGACATTAACACAATCTGTTAAGGGAGAATAAACTCAACAAAAGATCTATTCCCGACCCAATAGGTTTGGCATTGTAGATAAAGTGGGTAAATGTTAATATTTAAGAGGTGGCCGAAGTCAGGGAAAATAACGAAGTTTTAGTTGTTCCGACAGGTAGCGTCATGTAACACCGGTAGGTACTGACTATCTATGAGCATTCCAAGGAATCATTTCACCTCATATGGAGGATGCGTTTAGATAATGTTTCTCAAATAGACAAGTGAAACAACTTGCTTTATACTCTAAATAATAAAATATTTTCCTATAAAAGAGTAATGCCAATGATGGTTTCTATTTGAAAACAAATACTATTTATAATTTGATTAATCAGAAGTATAATATGCATTGTAAAGTCGAAATTGCACAGTACGCGGTTTGATGTTATATATTACCTCTTTACATAAAATTCTTTGTTTGTTAAAAATATTAGTTGTATTTTTGATTGACGAATTATTATTTTACTATTTTTATTAGTTAGTTAGAGTTTATTATTTATTAATCTTATGTAATATTTTTTTTTTTAATTTTATGAAGCAGTGGTAAATTTCCTGTCTGTAACAGGAATTTTGTTAATTAAATTAAGAACTAAGCAATTCAATTCAAATAGTTATTTAATTAGCTTAATACGTGTTGGTACATATGTATACAGTACAAGTAAACGTTACACAACACATTTATAACAACATAAGATCAAAATGCACAAACATATTACAATACAAGTACAAAATGACAAATATTATTGTGGTCGATTTTGGTGAACCACCGCCACCTTCCTCAGACTAGAGGGATTTACAAAAGAAATCGATCACCATAATATTTGTGTATTTTGTACTTGTATTCAAAGTCAAGATCTCTTTATTCACAAATGTACAAGTTATGCACAATAGAATAGTGTCAGTAACTTTATCTAATTACTTTAAAAAAATAAAATTTATTTACAATACTATTCTTAATGCTAATATGGCGATTTTAATATATTAGTGTATTTTGTGCTTATATTGTAATCAATTAGTGTTGTGTGACGTTCACTTGTACTGAATTCAATTCATGCAAAATAACAAGTATTTGTAAACTCTATGATAGTATGATGACAATGGTTTGGAAAAAATATCAGTATTTCAACACAATGTCATCAAATCATTTTTTAAATTACAATTGAAACATGATAATAAAGTCCATATATTTATTAGGTGTTTTGTGAATTATTAAACAAATTAATGCAATGAAATCTTAAGAAGACTTGCCTTTTATTTTAGTGTGACTCGGGTTAAAATCAATAAACTGTTATAATTCTGATTTAGGTTAGGTTAAAGGGCACTAGGCCAGGAATTAGTATATTAGAGAGAATAGTATATCTCTAATATACTAATAATTCTGATTTAATAATTTCTATTTACAAAAAAAATCATGTCTCAACGTCATATGTTTTATTCCATATTATATTAAAAATAATGTGTTTATAAAAAACTTAGTTTGTTAATCAACTGTAGTAAGTGTTTTAAAATATAATTTTCTACGAATGGGCTTACAAGGGACCTGAAGATAGAATCATCTGCCATCTCGTGAATCAAAAGGGTGACTAATTGCCTCAAGTTCTGAAGGCAGTTAGTCACCCTTGCTCTTTAAAAAATATTTAATGTTTTATTGTACTGAATGCATATAAATATGGATTTATTTCAGTTATTCAAAATTGTTTGTATAAAATTTATTTAAATATTTAATTTTTTCAGACTCTCCCATCTGGCAGTCGCAAATCCTACTCTGCTCCTCAACCTCCTTCTCTCTCTCGTACAGTTACTCCCTCCCCTCCCCCTTTACCAATATCATCTCCTCCCGCCTCGCCTCTAATGTTGGAGAAAGAAGACAAGGAATTTTATAATCATCGAAGACAGAATTCAAGTAAGAAATTGTTATTCATTCATTGGGTTTTGGAACTGTTTATCAAATATTGTATAACAAAATCTATTACTTAAATTAAATGTACCTTAGTTCAAAGAACTGTCTGATTCAGTTAAAATTTTGTATTCATTTGATATTAATAAAGTAATCAGTTTCATTCATTTTTATTTGAATTATTACAATCTTCATGGTACGATCTGGTAAACATGGAATACCCAATCTTCATAATTTTTAAAAATTGGTCAGTATAACCCCATTGGGATACATTGAATATGTATCCATTAGAATGTCTACCCGCAAATACAGATTTTTAAGAAAAAGTATATAACAAATCTTACGTAGCTTTTCTCCTGTAATAAATAATAACTGAGATATTTGACAAACAAATTACTTAAGTTTAAACGGGATAGGTTATTTATTTTGGGGTTAAGTGGAAGAGAGTACTTTATAGTCCTAACGTTGTCTCTAAAAAAGACAATTTTCATTTCATTTATAAGTTACCTAGTATTAACAGATAAAATGTACCAAACAATATACAAGATAACTACTCTTACCTAACTTTTTTGTTGAAAATCTCAATTATTACTTGTTGTATGAATAAATGTGTGTCATATTCGTGTTATTGAGAGAAAATTACAGTAGGGTAATATATATTGTTTTAGTGTTTAAGTTTTTTTTTTAATTTTGCTGTAAGATATCAGAGTTTTTGGGTAACAAATCATATGGATTCCGTTCTTGTTGTACCGTTCAGCATACCTGATAAACTTGGTAGACCGGTACACTGTAGATAAACACAATCACATAACAAAGAATTGAATGGTGAAATATTTCTGAGCCACTGACCTCTTCTTCAGTCACTAAATAAGGTGAGCCACTATTCAATTCTTTGTTATTTGATTGTGTCTATCTACAGTGTACCAGTCTACCAAGTTAATCAGGTATGCTGCTTTCCTTTCATTACTACTGAAATCCTTGGACTAGTCCCCCAAATTTAACCATTAACAAATTAAAAACTATCCTGAAAATTAGGTGCTATATTCCTCATTTACTGATAATATTTGTATAGCTATTGTACATTATTTAAACTGAAATTTCACTCTGAACCCTTATGACACTGGAAGCTCAATGTGTCTTCAATTAACAACAGTAAATGTATTTTCAACTCTAATTTGGTGATGAATTCCAACGTTAAAATTTCTATACTTGAAGCTGGTTCCATTCACCCTACCTGGCTTTAGTTGGACAATGAACGATGAATGTGTGTCAGCAAATTTTACAAAATTATTGATTGTATCACAATTATTCTTCAACACTACATGAAAACTCATCACAAAGTGATAATGCTAATACATTATCACCCTGTTTTTAGGTGGGATGGAATTGTATTAGATGCAAAGTTTTCAACATAATTGATCCTTCGGAAGAGAACCAAAGTTGCTCTAAACTTCTCCTCTTGATGGTCCTTGTTGAAATACAACATTATAGTTATAAACTTTTGTGGTTGCGGTGGTACATAGGTTGGTTGACCACACCATAGACTATCATACATTACTCTTTACTCAACATATCAGATAAACCTGGTCATTTTATATCAGTACTCACAAAGTCAAGAATTGTAAAAGGTATTGGTTCTTCCCTTTCACAATGAAAAACATTTTTCAGGGTACTGTAAAGAGCTTGGCTATTATGTACGTATTCGGAATACATGAAGTTTTCTCTGATTTTTAGTTATGGTGTATTTGGAAATGTCCATTACATTAATAACTATTCTACATGTATTCTGGAAACATCACGTGATGCTTATAAATGATATTGTCTTTTGGGTGTGAATTCAGTGAGCATTTAATTTTCATGAGGTAAACGGCAACAGGAAGACTTGCTATGTAGATATGAATTTCAATAGTACCTAATACTTATTTAGGTAAAAAATATTACTATTTGAAATTTTTAAATAAACCATAACCACCCACCAATTCACGTACAGTGTTATTGATCCACCCACCCTCCCATAAATGTACAGTGATATTGGCCCAACCAAATATGTATAGTGATAGTGACCCACCCACCCAAGAATACAAGTTCAGTGATATTGATCCCCCCAATTATACACAGTATAATTGAATGTACACGTACTGTTCGCAATTGTAAAGTCAATACTGCTGTTGCATGTATGGGAGGGAGGATGGCTCTTCACGATCGTATGTGTATGTGAGGGTGGGTGGTTTAATACCATTGTGCGTGTATGAGAGGGTGAGGGTGGTGGTTCATCACCACTATAAGTGTCTGAGAGGGTGGGTTGGCACACTCTACTATTGCAGCACACTTTGTTGCTGCGATCAAACTACTGTTTGGCCAGAAAAAAGGCCCAAACAGTAAAATTTGTATTATTTTCTAATGGTCTGCAATTGATGTTGACAGTTGTATCGGAGTCATCGTCTATAGGTACAATAAGTAGCTACACCCCCAACAAGAGCATGTATGGCCAGTGGAAGCGTAAGAAGGGCCCAGCACCACCTCTGCCAGTTCCAGTTAGGCGTGCCATCCAGCCTGTGCCATTAGCTAGTATTCGTCAAGAACTGACGGACATTGAGATCAAGCAACAAGGACTTGAAAGACAAGGTGTACGACTGGAGCAAACCATCCGTGATAACTTTGAACAAGGTAAATACTTGAACATTTTTTTTCAAATTAACCCTTTCAGTGCTAAGGAACGATATATCGTTCCTCGTCTTTTTCCCGAAAAGTGCTAAGGAACGATATATCGTTCCACGTCTTTTTCCCGAAAAGTGCTAAGGAACGATATATCGTCGTTCGGAACTTTTTTTTTTATTAGAGCGCTGTTAGTTGTAATATTGTAACGTGAGTTGCATCAAATGAAAGATAAATAAATTGTCTTTCAGAATATAATATAATGTTTTACATTTTATATAGTATGCCTGTCTTATTTATAGCTCCAAAATACCGAACGCATTGGCCGCTGTAGCGCCAGCTGACTAGTGCGCACGGAACCGCTCGGCAGCTGTTACTACTGTTTTAGTTTGTTTTAGTTTAATACTGTTTGTGAATCGCCTTATTTAGTTGTTTGAGGTTATGCAAATGCTTTTTCAATGCTATTTTTGATAATTTAAATTAGTTATGAGTAATGTACGTGCAAATTCACCCGTATGTGAAAACACATTAGCAAATTTCGCGAGAGAAGCCGGGCTAAAACCGCTAAGGTAATAATTTTCAATTTTTCTTATAACTATTGTAAAAATATACCAATTTATCTGAAATTTTCAGGACTAATTCAATATAAAATACTCTTTCAGAGAAAAATGTATTTATCAAAAAAATTTTGTTATTTGTATATTGTTTACATGTTTAAAATAGGAATTTGTTTTTTTTGTTTAATGAGCTCATATAAATAATTAAGTTTTTTTACAAAATGTTCTTAAAGTATATTGTTTTAATAGGAAATATTGTTCTACACAAAACAAAACCAATTCCAAGTCATTATCTCATATAATAAGTAAAATATAACCTTTTTAGTAGAACCCTGCAAAAACGTCATTTTTGCCCTAGCACTTTTGGGATGATTCTTGTAAAAACTCCTAGCACTTTTGGAACGAAATCCAAAAAAATGTTTAGCACCGAAAGGGTTAATTTAAATGAAGTTTCTCTAGAAAGTCTTTTTAAAAAGTTTTTAAAAGATAATATTTGGTAAAGTGTGTTTAGTTATTAATTTTACACCATTTAGGGATCACTAATCCAGGAATTAAATATTTTTATATTTAAGTACTTATTTTAGGTTAGACACTGCACCAGGGAGTATCATGTTCTAGTGTTTGCTGGGTTGGATGATGGTCCATAGTCAGTCATAGTGTTTGCTGGGTTGGATGGTGGGATAAAATAAGTCCACAAATAAAAATTACAAGACTACAGTTGCTATCATATATTCCATCTCTTCTACTTATGTATCTAAACCACACAGTTCAGATTCTGTAATAAATTGTTTTGTACTTACTTGCACTGGCCGTTAATATTTTTTGGCCTTTATAAGTATAGTCAACTACATGTCATGATAAACATTTACTTACTGATTATAATGATATTTATTTAAAAACTGATCAGAAAGATAATAGTCAGTATCAAAAATGTAAAGTTTTAAAGGGAAATTTCCTTTAAAGTATTTTTGAACAATCCAAAATGAAGCTGATTCAGCAATAAAATAAGCTATTTTGCCACAATCATGTAGAAATCTTAGTATTTTCAATTCACTCCATTTAAATCCTTGGTCAAATTCTCTGTTTACGTTTACTTAATAGATTTTGTTTGTGTTATTTTTTATCTTCTCTGACTTTTGGTTTGTACTCATTGACTACTCTGTATAGCGGAAGGAGCCAGCTTGACACCACATGTGGAAGAGATGGTGTTGCAGCTGTTTGAGCTTGTCAATGAAAAGAATGAACTGTTCCGTAGACAGGCAGAACTCATGTACATGTGAGTAATTGTCAAAAAAATTTCTGAAACTTGTAATAAAACTAATGTACAACAACACTAGCAACTTGTAAATTCTTCTTACAATTTTTTTAAATGTTGGAGGAAAATTGTTCTCAATTTGCTGTGTTGAAGTGATTTGTCGGTACTTATCTTAGATTTTTATAATATTTAGTTTTATCCTGATATAAATTAAAAATTTGGGTTTTCTTGATAAGAAAAATCAAACATTTAATTTAACAGGCATTAAAAGTAGATTTTTGTGACTGTGCAATATTTTGTAATAGTTTGAATAAGTTAGTTATTGCGCGAGCAACAATGACAGTAATAGACTAAGAAAGTATTAGGGGTTAAAATTATGAACCCAATATTTGGTGTGATTTCTGAGCTATACTGTAGTCATATTTGATTTATTACTAAATAAATTAAATGTCAAATAAAGGAAAAACTGACCAATAAAGTCAAAAGATCAACAACCATATTGTAGAAACACTCAAGTGCAATGTTGTATGTTATCTTTGTGTGAGTAATAAAGAGAGGAACGGTGGGTACACTTGTGGCTTCAATGGATTTTGAACTGTGTTATAGTTGGTTACCTTCTACAAACTAATAATTCCTACTTAGTTGAATACCGTCCTAATGAATCCATTACTCATTATTATCACAGTATAGTAACATACAGTAGCGACACTTTCATTGTAGCACTGTGGAGCTAGTATGACGTTAGTGCCCCTAATCCTAATAGCAGGAGCATACAACTTTCACCACACTGCCGTTGTATTGTATTATGTTTTTAAAATAAGCATAATAATAACAATATAAAAAATGCCATGACAGATTATTTTACATTTAGTAATAATAGCTGCGGATGTAAATAGTGCAGAAATAAGCGCTTCTCTTGCTCGCGCTGCTAGGATCACTAGTAGCGTCGTGCTTGTCTCCAATTTTTAAAGGAGTGTTGCTACTGTATGTATACTGTGTTATTACACTACATATTCTAAACAGGCAGGAACAATTGATTCGGGTGGTTGTGAATCATGACAAGAAGTCGTACTGTTCCTGGTAGGCCCTGGATATCTTAAAGTGTATTATAATATGTTTGGGTGAAGAGTTCACCTGGGATTTCAACCACGCAGGGTTTGTTATTGCTGGTCAGTTAGGTATCTCCAATAATTTATGCTAGTTATTTTTATGCTTAGGAAGCTGCAGCTTTGGCTTTGCTACTGTGTGGCTATAAATTACAAATATTTTGTGTGCTAAGAATTAGCATCTAAATTTTTTGTTTACATTTTTATACCATTAAAATTGGTGAGTGTAGGTTGCATGAAATATTGGTCACACAAAGTGTTAATGTCAACACTTTAATGTATGAGTCTTTATATAAACTTCTACATAAAGTGTCCTAACCTACCTCAAACAAATATCTTGAGCATTACTTACTGGCCTGTATAAACTGTACTACTGTACCCGTGTGTAGTCATGTATGATGTGCTGTTACAGGCGAAGGCAACACAACCTGGAGGAGGAGCATGCAGAGCTTGAGTATCAGATACGCTGTCTGATGTTGTGTCCCGAGAGGAACAAAACAGACTCGGACAAGGCCCGAGAGGAACAGCTTATTCAGAGGTCTGCACTAAGTGGCTTACTAAAGAAATAAATGTAGCTAAACGTTTATTATAATTCACAGACAAATCAAATTAAATGCAGGATTAGTTATTGCTTAATAAACTTATAATTAATCATCCTCACATTCCCTTATTCGACAACTCTTCTTCCGTAAATAACAATGAAGTCATAGGAGGCACCCCTAAAACCTATTACTTTTCCTATTTAATCATAATTCTTTTTTTAGTAGAAGTTCACACAAACTAAGGGTTAACATTGGTTTCTATTTCATGTTAACTATGGTCAGTAGCTTTACCATTAAACACATTTCCTATTAAGTAGTATAAATAAACCAGTTAAAATTATTGGTCAAATGAGTGGCTCAAATACCTTTGAGATCTAAAAGCAGAAATATTTCTTTGTTTCTATAATGTTTCTTGTGATTTGATGTTAATTTGCCAATTGTTCCGTCTTATTCATCATTAAATAATGATTCTAGTAGTGTGTATGTTATATTTTGAACATTCAAATTTCACAAGTAGTACTTGTATAATTATTTCTCGAGTAAGCCTAAGGAAAATCAGATTTTATCCCATTTATTTTATTACTATTAAAAACCGTCTTTGTAATTTATTAGTATGCTGTGTACAACTATCTGTTGGTAACCCACAATCGCCGTTACGGACCCATTTGACAATATTTGAGGTTGCTCATGAGTTTTTAAAATACCTCCTCTGTTTGAAAAAGCTACCAACTGTGAAGTATGTGTTGTGTAAGTTTTCTTATCGCTAAGGGCTTGAAAGTAGCTGACATTCATCATGAGATCTGTCATAGTGACAATTTGGTTTTATAAAATTGTCACCATTATGGTTCAAATGCTCTATGAATGTGAGAAAACTGGCTAAATTTTTTTGTGTAAAAAATTTAGTTTTTGTGATTCTCTGTCATCGTCATCGAACCCAGTGTAAGCATAACTCTCAGTACTTTAAATGTTTGGTCAGAATTTGATCAACCACACTTTTTGACACTTGAGGACAATTAATACATAACGATGCAGTTGTAAAGTGTCCGTTTTCTCTAACTTTTTTATCAACGTTTTGCACCTAGTCATCAGTAATGAGTGAAGGTTGTCCACTTTGTTCATTATCATCCATATTCTTACGGCCATCTATAAAAGCTCTCACTTACTTCCGTACTATCCCACCAATCATTGTTTTCTCCATAACTTCACAAGTCTCACAAAGAATGTCAGCTGCTTTCACGCCTTTAGTGTTAAGAAAACTTATTACAACTATTTTACAGTCGGCAGCATTTTCAATCGTAGGACGCATTTTAAACACTCATAAGCAACCTTAGATACAGCTAAATGGATCTATAACGGTGGCTATGGCTTGCCAACAGATAGTGGTAGACAGCACCAAATGCTGACTGCAGTGGGATTCCAAAACGCTACTTACTTAAAAAATATTCCTTGTATTTTGTATATTTTGTACTTAAAATAAAGTGAATTTGTATTGTGTAATGTTGACTTGTTTTGTAACTATTGTGGGCAACAGTGGGATTCCAAAACGCTACTTACTTAAAAAATATTCCTTGTATTTTGTATATTTTGTACTTAAAATAAAGTGAATTTGTATTGTGTAATGTTGACTTGTTTTGTAACTATTAAAATTATTATATGCTACTATTAATCATTTTATTTTAAAAACTAAATTTCACAAATAAAAAGCTTATGATAAAAAATGAACCTTTCTCACTTAGCAAAAATGTTGCTTCAAAAATGTTTGCTGATTAACTCTGTTGAGACCAACCAACCTTTAATACAACAGATGAGCCAGAAACATCAGCCTATTTTAAAGGTTTTTTCAGACATTCAGAGAAATGGCTATACTAATATCCATAAATGATCTAGATTTTTTTATTTGATAGACTAGAAAAAATAGTATTTATTTTAATTGATATGTATAGGTAAATATTATACCCTACTTATATCTTGTAAGTAAATTTGAAATGTTCAGTGGTAATAATGATCCCTCCCTCCTACCTATACACGTACATTAGTAATGCCCTCTCATACATATACAGTGATTATGGCACTCTCATCCATCTATTCACATATGTTAATGAGGACACTCCCAACAACCATTCTCATCATACTGACCCAGTTCATTCTATTCCATTTAAAACACCTCTATTAATAGACAAACCTTTTTATACGTTTTACCCTTGTTGTCCAAACATTATTTAAACCACCATTATTGGCTTCAAACCAATTCCTTTGAAGTCCACTTCTCTTTATATAGTTTGAAGTACTAACAACATGAATGTACTTTTATGTGCTGGAGAATAATATATACTGATATCCTTACCACTGTATGTGTGGTGGGTTGGCAGGTAGGTATTGCACCCATTCAAGTAAAAACATAACTTCCCTTGAATACAATCAAACATACTCTTTCTAACCTTATGAAACATCTTCTGAACCTTCTGAATATTACAAAAACTATATGGGTAGGTAGGTGGGCCTCCTGTGGAAATATAGGCAAATTTATTTGTTGTGATTAATCATTGCTTTTACGATCATTTCTTTTTATGGCAGCCATTTTCTATGAAAGTAGTTTTTCCACAAAATATCGAGAAATAGTAATCGTAACATTTTCAAACCACCCCTCCCAATAGTAAAAAAAATGTTGAGAAGTAAAAATATTTTTTGCAGGGAATATTATTTCAAACAACTAGAAAAAGTTTCACCCATAGAAAATTCACTATTTACTGTGACATTGCCTGTTCATGAAAAGCCCTAAAAAAAACCCGCAATTTTATAGAAATTTAGGTATTGTTGTGCTTAACACGCAGGAAATAACAGTACCTGGTTCCAAGTTTAAATATAGTACACTAAAGACAACATATACAATCATTTACACAAACTAATAACAATGCAGCACAATGTAAATATCATTGTTTACAAAGTAAACACAACTTGGCGACTGACATAAACAGTTGTAGTCAATACCCAGAGGTAGTAGTGAGGTGGCAATGCACCATTAAACCCACTGAGTTTGTAAGCATTTCACACAAAATATTATAAAATTAATTATATTTTCATTACCTCGGTTATTAACCACGCTATTTTGTCAAAATTATATCAAAATATTTTACAAGAAAAACGTTTTTAAATTACTGTGTAACTTTTGATTGATCAGAAGTTTGTCCCCAAAAAGGTTAAAAATCTGTGGCAGAAAATCAATAAACAGTTTTACTAACAAATATTTTATTTTTGTAACTTGAAATATTTATAGTTGATTATTTTTCATGTTATTGGTAAATCAAACACTCAAGCAATTAGTTTTTTGTTTGTTTAATATCCTTTTTTCCTTACTATTTAATTCTCTTTTTATCCTGCATTCTTATTAATTCCCTCATTTTGAAAAATTGTCCATAGTGTTGATTATTGTTGATTATGAAAAAATGTTAGTTGATTATTGTTAATGAAAAATGATTTGTCTTCAGACTAGTGGAAGTTGTGGAAAGACGCAATGAAATCATTGACTGCCTAGAAATGGACCGGCTAAGGGAAAAAGAAGAGGATCAAAGTGTTGGCACCCAGCTTGGGATTTTCTCTGCAGGTGGAACATATGTTAATAATTTTTATTTTTACAGTTAGCATTTAGTTTTATTACTTTTCATGATCTGGACTGACTCTGAAACCAACCTTGAAATTTTCATAGACTACAAAGTTTTTCATCCCTGAATTTAACCTGTCAATCCTAATCTGAATGCATAGTCTTCCTTTATGCTGAAATTGGATTGGAAGATGGTGCCGTTCAAACTGATATTCTCAACAAACCTACAAAATAAATAACAATAATATCTTCACTATACCAGCTGTCACCCAAACAACACCAAACGCTCTACCCGTAGCTTAGCCACCATTCCTTAACGTATAATTTCCTCTCCCAGAAATCTAGATAAATACAATAACCAACTTGTTAGTGTCTTCCAAAAGAGAGGTTAATAGTAGCAACATTATAAAAACCTAATCCGTTAAACCCAGTCCCAAAACCAACCTCTGAAAAAAAAAAACTTCTGCAAGTTACAAAAAAAAAAGCAATACAAAAATTCCCTATGCTTCTTGTCATCATGGACTATAGAAACTCAACCACATCCTGGAAGATGGCTTCAGCATCTTAAAAGCATCTCCCACACCAAAACTCTCCTAGAAAACCCTCCAACTTTCACTTTCAGAAAAACCAAAAACCTATGCCAAATCTTGGTGCTTCCTAAGTTACCCTGACATCCCGAACTGTTCTTAAGATCAGCAACCACCTGGTTCTAATCCTTGCAACAAGAAATCTTCCAAAACCTGTCCAATTTTTCACTCTGCCACATCTTTTTTAAGCTACACTATCACCTTTGTGATTACACCAATTTATCAACTCCAGGGCCAGCATTGACCTGCCCAATACATCTGTCTTGCCACTGAAACCTTCCAAAAGCGCATGAATGGCCATAAACACGATAGTCCAAAATCCTAAAAAACCTGGCCCAGCCCCATACCTTCTCCATAATCAACATTTTGGCCAGTTTTACACCAATAAAATAATTAGACCCTCCCCCTCCTTCCCATGGCAACAGCAGAAGGATGGAATTAGCAAATCAGTGGATAACTAAATCCCGTTATCTGCCTAATCTGAAAGATAGATTACTTACCAATTTCTTCCTACCCGTTCATCATCAGCAAACTTCATTTATACATATTGACAAACTAATTATTAACCTTGTTTAAGTAAACAACTTTTTTAATTTGCCCTTTATATGTTTTTCTAGTTTCATTTATTTAAGTTATAAAATATTTTATTTTATTATTACAAAGTCTAGTTGTATTCTGTAGGATTATAAATATTTTCACAATGACTAACCCGGACAGTTTTGATTTTGATGAATAAAAATGTATCTCATAGTTATATTTATTTTTTCAACCTTGCAATAAACTGGTTAAAATAGAAAAAAATATAACTTTAGAGAAAACAAAAATTATATAAATAGAAAAAAACAGCGTTAATTGAAAAATTACAAATAATTACTCAGCGCTTTAATGGTTGAGTCATGTTTATGTATTGCTGCCATACAGTTCCATTGTGATTCATTTATGAGAATGAGATGAATAGTGAATAACTTATAATTATTATTTACATTTCTGTTGTATCTAAATGTTAAACGGATGAATAAATAACATGTTTAAATGTGTAGAAATAGCATTTGTATTTTTTCGAAATTAACATAATAATATCCACTCACTGTTTATGTTGAACTAACTCAATAACACAATATATTACAAAAATAAATAAAACAAAACACATGTTAATTAAAAACATCTGATATACTGCAATTATTAATTGTAATAGAAGCGTTTACTATTTATTTTATAATAATAATCGGAGAAATGTTAAACAAATTTAATATATTTTCGCAGCTATGGGAAGTGAAGTGGATCTAAGGGCAAAATCCGACAAGAAGAATAAGAAGGCAAAGAAAGAGAAGAGATGGAGCAAAAAAGATGTGGACAAGGATGTGGAAGTAATGGGTGAAAAGAAGAAAATTAAAAAGAAGTGGTTTACACTTCATCACTCGACCAGCAAAAGCTGAACAACTTTGTTACCACTAGCTTGTAGAGCTTCATCTCATTGTAATTAAGTATTTTTATAATGTTTTATCCTGTGTTTTATTTGTTGTATTTTCCTTTTCTAGACCCTTAAGATAAAATTGTTCACAACTTAAATTTACAAAAGAACAGTATTATTTGTAAAAATAACTTTTGTTCAGGCAAATGTCTTTTACGAATCGAAAGTGCAATGTTTGCATATATGTCTGTTTTATGTGAATATATTCATCACAAAAATTTAAGCAAAAATAATATTATATTTATAAGGATTATAAAGTGAGAGAGAAAATCACATTTATTAAAAATGACTTATTGATAACTGTCTTAAATTCAAAGTGATCCGATACAGTAACTAACTGGTTTAATGAAATAAATGATGATTCAAAATACAGTAAAGCCTCACTTATACGATGTAAAAGGGCAGTGACGACGTCGGATAATTAAAAAAGTATGATAGTAGGGAGTGATAATAAGAGAAGTAGATTAAGTTTATCTTCCATTGACACTAGAACTCTTTTACGTTTGCATGCATTTCATCAGGCCTAAGTTTTATTAAACTACAGTGATTTACAACAAACAAACAAACATGACTTTAAATCTGGTACCGGACACTCACAAATAATATTTATGTTTTTAAACCTAACTTAGCAAATACAGTAATGTGATAAATAAACCTTGCACAGTGAAGTAACTCAGAAATCCTTTAATAGAACGAACTAATAAATGTGAACAGTCAGCAAACTACTGAAGCAGGAGTTACACAACCGCTGTTACTCCTCTGTACAAGTGATTTCTGTCCTAAAAATCCTGCACCCTCAGCAGATGCAATAAATTATGTAGTCTGCTCACATGGTACAGTCTCCGGTTAACATAAAGTCAAGTTCAGTAACCAACAAAATAGCATTCTGTTTTGGAGAAACCTTCACCTGGTACATACAGCTTTCATCATTACAAAACAATAATACATTACATTATTTTCAGACAAATTGTATTACAGTATTGTTTTCGGGAGGAGCATGTCGGTTAAAACGGAATGTCGGATAATGAGGTTCTACAGACTACTACTACTAGTCTTCTGTGATGATAAGTCATGTGCAGTCTGGAATATTATTTGGTGTATAATATTTCTTAATATACGTCTTTAGAGAGTGGATAAGGCAACTCATTGACAATGTGGAGTAAATAAGGACTTTACAATTTGTATGTACAGAAAGTATGTACACTCTAAAATAATATAAAGTTAGATTTAGGGCTTAAAAAAATAAATCCAAGCACAATACATCACAATTATAAAAAAATAAAACAGACCTTGTAATTATAACATTAAGCATGCTGTTATAATTACAAAAAAAACTAAATTTTTAATCGTGAAAATTCAAAAATCATAACCTATAATTTAAAAATAATAATAAAATATTTTATCATCAACATATCCAATAACAAGTTTGAAAAATATATGTTAATAATATTTTAACCCTATGGACCCGAAAGCAATATTTGTAGTTTGTCCTCGTTGCTCGAATGGCCAGCTGTACTGGCCGCAGACATTTCCGTGTCAGCCCGGTCTATTTGTTAACGCGATGTCCTGATTGCTCGAATGTCCACCTGTACTGGCCAGTATAGAATACGACTATTGCTCGTATGGCCAGTACTACTGGACACTATGCAAACATTTTATTTTTATTATTTTATTTTATACGTATATGTCTGGTGAGTGCTGTAACCTATCAAGGAACTCGTAAACTAAATATGACGTCTGTTGACATTGGTTTCCCGCCAATTACATTTATTGTTCAGTAGATTCTGACAGCTGACGTTTAGCATCTCAGTCAGACAGTCACCGTCGCCCATAACTACTTGTTGTGTTTACATTTGACTTGTGATACTGTTTGATGTTATTCAGCTGTGAATTATTATTGGATTGTGTTTTGAACAATACCATTCTGCAAAAAAATTCAAACACTAAAGATTTTGCAAAATGTTTCATGACTGTCATATGTTAAAATCAAGTTGTAATTTCAATAATTTATGTTAATTATTCAATTTAAAATGTATGTTCAAAACTAACATTATCAAACAGTTTGTTTATCTTAGAATAAGTTAGTTCCATTAAAGTTGTTCTATAATTATCTATTAATGGTTTTTACGTCATTTATAAATACCCATGTCAAAAATACAAAGGCTATTTAAAAAGAATTACGCGCTGGCTGAGAAGTATAAACAAACATGGCCGCTAGCTGGAAGTGGAACTAGCGCGGCCAGTACAGCTGGCCATTCGAGCAACGAGGACAAACAATGACGAGACTAATAACAAGCCGTCTAAAACTTTGCATGGCCAGTACTATTGGCCATTCGAGCACAAGGGGTTATTAGTCAAAGAATCAAAATTTAATTCAACTTATTTAAAATTAAAATGATACTGACTGATGTATTTTAGAATACAGTGCTGTTAGTAATGTTGACTATTAACAAATTACATGAGATGGAGCGTTTGTGTTTTGCATATATTATTTTATTGTTTTTATTTCCATTTTTGCAATATTTAGTAGTTTTACTTTTAATTTATTTTTGTTTGTTTATTTATTTTATTGAATTATTACTATGCTTCAAGATTTATTATTTGATTCCTCTGATGATGATAATAATATAGTGGTCATACATTGTAGGCCAAAAACTGTCAGAAATCGTTTTAACTTCCATTTTGAAAGTGCACTGGAATACATTGAAAGATTTAGAATGCCACCTCAAAATTAGAAATGTTGCTTCAACAAATCGGGCCCATTATAGAACACCCAACTTGCAGAAGTGGAGCAATGACTTCAAAACGTGTAGTCATACATTGGCTTGGGAGTGGCAGCCAGTACTACTACAATGAGGGAGATACACACGGGGTAAGCAAAGCTACTGTTTACCGCTGTGTATCTACTGTTGTCAATGCCGTTAATCGGACTCTATTTGGCCATATTATTTCCTGGCCAGAAAATGTTGGTGAAGTGATCAATAAGTTTTACAACATGGCTCGTTTTCTTCTTGTCATGGGTGTTGTTGATGGAACTTTAATACCTATAGACGTCCCCACTGAAAATGAAGAAGCATTTGTGGACCGCCATGGTAAACACTCCCTCAATTGTATGTGGGCCCACAGATATGTTTTATTATGTTAGTGATAGATGGCCAGGGAGTGTTCATGATGCTCGTGTGTTAAGAAATAGTCCGCTACATGAAAGAATGGAGAGGAAACATATTTCCAAATGCAGTAATCATCGGAGACTCTGGCAATCCATTAAAACGATGGTTGATGACACCATTGCACAACAATCCAAACAATGTAGCAGAGGGAAGGTATAATCGGCGACTTAAAGTTACAAGACAAACAATAAAGCGAGCTCTACTAGTAGGTATTCTGGAGTAGGTATTTTTTAGTAGGTATTCTGAAAGAGAAATTACCTTGTCTAAATCACCTCCGTTTGAAATAAATCACTACTTTTGCCATTGAAATAATTAAGTGCTTTGCTTAAATATGTAATTTTGCAAGGATTAGTGACGATGAATAGATTTTAGGCAATGTATATGATGTAGTGTTGGATATTGATCACCACGAAGAAGAGGACCAGTTAACTGATGAACAGCCATTACAGGCAGCAAGACAATGTCAGCAACAAATTTTAAATCAAATGGTGTGATTTAGGGCATTGAAATGCTGTTTTATTTTTTTTTTTTTTTATTTTACAAAAGTTATAAAACTTAAATTTTAATTGCAGATGCTCTATTATATTATACCTATTTTTGTTTTTGTAAGAGCTTGTTACTACTTTTTTTATTTACTTAATGGAAATAAAATGTTCATGGGAATGGGTGTAATTACAAAAATTATCAATAAAACGTTTTTCATTTTAAAACTTATGTTTTTTATGTTATATCTTTGAATGCCAGATGCATTTCAAATTTATGCCTAATTAAAAAATTGCATAACAGTCCACTCGCCTAAAGCAAATTTGGTTGGACATCCTGCATTGTAAGAAGATTGATAAACAATAGGCAAGAGAAATTTCCATTAACTTATTCAATAAATAAACATATAGCAAAGAAAGAAAAAAACATAGAAAGACCACAAGTAATCTTTAATAGTAGCTGATAAAATTCCTGAAATGTTTAAACTAACTGACAGCAAAATCAATAATTTCTTCTCTTATTGTTGTCCATTAAAGTTGTTGTAAAACAGAATCTTTTATATTTTTTGTAAAATCCTTATGAGACATTCCCATTTGTATTTCCAGTTGGCGACTCTGAAGTTGGCTCTTGTAATTTCAATTTTAAGAAGCTTTATCTGTAATTTACGTTTTTGCTCTATATCATCGCCATTACCTGTAATAAGAAAAAAATGTTACTACTATTAAATTACTACATAGCTTACTAAAATAAAAGCTTGGTAATTCAGTAGAAAATGTTGTATTAAAGACATTTTCTCAACAAATAAATTTTACTTTGTACTAAGTATACTGTAATTTTTTTCATCCCTGCTAAAATAAACAATTTTACATTTTTGAACAAAATGTAATAGACAAAAGTATTTAGAAGACAAATTTCCACTAAGTTGAAATTGGTATATTCAGTTATTGTTAGTTATTTTCTTATAAGAATGTAACCTATATTTACACAAAAATGTACCTTTACAAAAATACAAAATTTAGACTTAAGGGTTGTTATGGTGGTTAAATTTTATCTTTTTGAAGATGTTTTGAAAGCTCCACTTACTCGGTTGAATTTTCTTGACAGCCTGCTTACTTTGACAGGGTTTTTGGCGAATGACTCGTTTGAGCTTCTGTTTTGTAAATTATCATTGTTTTTTTAATTCTTTATCTGAGTCTGATAAATATTGTCATTAAGAACGTCTTCTTCATTAATAACTTCATGAATCGCTTCAGAAGACACATAGTTCCTCCTCCTATGCTGGTATATGCATTCATTGATTCTGGTACATTCAGTCCATTTATAGTCGGAGTATTTTTCCCAACTTTTGAAATTACTTCTTCATCCACCTCTGTTAAAATGGTGTCCTTTCCTCCCCCTGTGCCTGTAGTTTTTTCGCTATCAACTTTTTCCTAAAACAAAAGAATTTTATTTGTAAAAGAATTAAGAATTTAAAACTATTTATTTTTAAATGTACATAACAAGGACAGGGAGGAAACGAATGTTATTTGTCGTGATGGTGATAATATTTTCTCTGGTGTAATCAGTAATGTATCCTACTTATAAGTTACTTGTTAAGTTAATTAAATGTAATCTCATGCGTGCCCGTAAGTAACCAGCCAAACTTCTGGAGGTCATTCCTTGAGTTAAAACAGACAAAAAATGTCATGTGTACAAATCGTCTATCTCGCTCCATTATCCAGCTATCTGTCTGTATGTGTTTTTTACTAAAAAAACTGTATCTCTAAAGTTAATTAAGATAAAAACATGAAAATTGGTATGAATGTTGATCTTCATAGTGTTCATGCACTATTTAAATTTCATGTTTTTACAATGATCCTTTTCAAAATGGCGGCCATTTTAAATTTGTTAAGCCAAATATCTTAATAACCTTAAATTTTACTAAAAACCTGTAAGTTACAAAACAGTTTAAGAATTTATTTCTACAAATAATTGTATAAAACGTTTTAAGATTGAACAACTATTAACTGAGAAATTACAATTTGGATCAAATACAAATATGCTTGATATTAATGAAATTGGAAACTTTAGTAAAGTGACATTTATTTACTAAAAATTAAATTAGTGTTAAATAGATTGTTACAGCTGATTTGGAAATTGAAAATACATAGCGTCAATCACTATCAGCTTACTGTAATATTGACAGTTTGTTCTTGGAAAACTCCTATTTTTATTTGTAATTGATTGGAGTTCATTAATAAATAAAAACAGTGAAGTTAAGGGGGTTTTCTTGAGATAGTTTTTGTAGTTGACCTGATATTAAATTATTATCTTATTTAGTTTCTTCATGAACCAAAATGCCTATTTATTCAAATGAAGAATTAGCAGACGTTCATTTTTTTTTTTTATGGATTCACACGAGGCAGTACGACTCTATGAAGAAAGGTTTCCTCATCGAAGAACTCCTCACCGAGAAACGTTCGTAACTGTTCATAGGTACCTGAGGGAGCATGGAACTTTTGAGAATATTTGAACGAATGAGAAGTTATATAAGAAATCGACTAGAACGATGCATAGACATGGATGGTGGGCACTTTGATCATATGTTGTAGGATCACTAGTATTTTTTTCTTTTGTTCATTACTGTTGTTTTTGTGTTGTAAAAACGTCACTTCTAACCTACTCCTACTGTATTTAGTTTTTAGTAAATAAATGTCACTTTACTAAAATTTCCAATTTTATTAATATCAAGCATATTTTTATTTGATTAAAATTGTAATTTCTCAGTTATTAGTTGTTTAATATTAAAACTTTTTATACAATTATTTGTAGAAATAAATTCTTAAACTGTTTTGTAACTTACAAGTCTTTAGTAAAATTTATGGTTATTAAGATATTTGACTTTAACAATTTTAAATGGCTGCCATTTTGAAAAGGATTATTGTAAAAAAATTAAATTTATATAGTACATGAAAACTATAAAGATCAACATTCATACCAATTTTCATGGTTTTATCTTAAATAACTTTAGAGATATTAAGTTTTTAGTAAAAAACACTTACAGACAGATAGCTGGATAATGGAGCGAGATAGACGATTTGTACACATGACATTTTTTGTTTGTTTTAACCCAAGGAATGACCTCCAGAAGTTTGGCTGGTTACTTACGGGACATCCTGTATACTACAGTATAATATGTTCAAAACTTACCATGGTTGCTTTCCTTACATTGGGCCACCATACATTTCCAGCCTCTTGTGGTTTGTATAGCCCCTATGGATTAGGCATAGCTGTTACCTTTTTTCCACACTTCCATTTTATTTTGCTTTGTCAAGCTAGGCACCAACAAGCATTCTTTTGTTTTATTTTATTTTGTTTATAATACATAGTTTAAGTTTTTCTTAAACAACTAAAAACTGATTCGCAGCCCATTTTTCCTAGTTTCGCAAGGATATTTTTTAAAAAATAATTAAAAATACTTCTGATACCTAGATTTAGTTATATTTTATACCATTACAATCGTGTAGTTCAAATTTTAAAATTTGGTCGTCATTTTCCAATTAGCGGACAACTTTGAAATGACTTAAAGTAAACCGTAATTTGCATGATGTATTTAGGTTTTACTAGTGATTCTAAACATTTTTATTCCTACTATTATTTTCATATACTTAACCGTTTCGACACTAGGTGCACTGAAAGTTTCAAAAATTTTTATTTCAACATTTTATCTGCAGAGGCTGTTGGCCATGTTGGTTTTAATCCTATAAGAACAATGTTATTTTCTAACAGGACATATGATTACACATATCCAAATCAAACAGTTATTTTTAAACATATTTGTCCCAAACAAATTGCATTTGATCGAGAATGAAGTTGAGCGTTTGAATTGCTTTTCGCATTCCTAATTAGTTATATAGAATAAAATATAACACTAAAATAATGTCAACAACCGGCCCTGAAAGCAATGACAAGTTTCGAGCTGCATATTGAATTGTAATTTTTATTCTAAATATATGTTTACAAAACCAATATTCTCCTAAGAATCAAGAATCAATAACTTTATTCTTGATTCTTCAAGAACTATCAAGCCTTCAACTTAAGGTAAGGCTAATAGTTGAATTGACTGTTCAGTCATTACTACCTTCTTTATAATACATGCGAATATTACTATAACAAATTTAAATCAGTTATTGTAGTTATATAATGATAGATTGCCAACTAAACACTCCTTTTCAAACACATATTATGTACGAAGTTCGGTTGAATACGAATTAGCATCACATTGTTGTGTATAAGTTACGGTTCACGGCTCGGCCGATTGCCCTAATGAATGACGTAGCGGCAGCCAGTGGTGGGGGAGAGAGAGACCTGCGCGTGGCCCCTATCGTGTATTCTATTTTCTAGAGGTGGGCGTTTCTGTTGTTTTTACGAAATGAAAACGAACTGTTTGTTAGTTAAAAACAACTGTTTGGAGAAACAGTTGAAAAGAACAGGTTGTTTTTTTCTCAAAGTGTGGAATGAAACTTGAGAGATGGTCAATTTGTAAACAAACAGGACATACCCTTCGTTTTGTAACGGCCGATTTATTTAAACATTTATTCATTAAACATTTTTTATATTTACTAAATAAAAATGTATACTTATTTGAATAATTTTGCAATTCTTTACAATCACCTATAAACCAAATCATTGCAATTTTTAATTATTAATTTCTAATATGGAATGTTAATTACTCATTGATACCATACTAGGGATTAATAATTATTTATTAGTTTATTATTAGAACGTCAAATAAATATATAAATACACAGAACAAATAATAACTTTATTTCAAACCATAACAAATTTCAGTGCAAACAGTTCGTTTTTTAATCGTAGATCCTATATGTTTCACTCACACTAGTATTATGAAAACTGTTCTTACAAACACAAGCGTCCCGAACTGTTTGAAAACGAAGGCCAAGGCAAACGCAAACGACTACCAGCGAACGAACCAGCTCAAAAACAACTGTTCTTTCAAACATGTTGTAAACAACAGGCGCCGCAGAGGGGAGGGGAGAATTCAACAGTGTGCAGTGGCAGTGAGTAGCAGTGAACAACAAAGAACAGTTTTTTCAGGCTGAGACAAAACTGTTTGTTCATTTTTTTCAACAAACTGTTCTTTTCAACAGTTTGGCGTTTTTGTACCCACCTCTACTATTTTCTATATACCGCGTAGACGTGTGCCAAACAGCACCAATGCGGAAACCAGCTGCAACTGCGACGGTGCCGGCCGTGAGATAGTACCGCGAGACAGTACCAGTTCCAAACAGTTCCACGACTCATGAGACACTCTCTGTGGTACTTTAGCTTTGATAGTGTCAATTCTACAGTACCACAATGGGTGTGGATTTTTAATAATAATTTCAGTTCCAGCTTGGTACTTATAAGATAAACATTTACTACTATTTACTCTGTTAAACACATGTTTGATTTTAATACTACATAAATATTCATCTATTACGTTCGTTTTTATAGGTATATCGATTAAATGATTACGATCATACATATTGAAAAAGAGATAAGCTTAGGAATAATAAGATTGAAAGAATAAGAAAGGACAGTATGATTTATTTTACAAAATATGCAGCTAACAATTTTAGGCCTATGAACAAAATATAGCCTACTGTTTTACATAAGTATTATAGTTCATATTTAAATAGACGAGTTCACTGAGTTTTGTAGTTTTCAACTAAGTTCGTCTTTCATTTATAATTAAACCTGTCTTCGAAAAAAATACGTTCACATGGAACAAACGTGGTAATGAAACATAGGTATTGTTTAGCCAGAGTACTTCGTGATGGGTATACCAAATTAGTACTAATATAAGATAACAATAATACTGTAAAGGCCGAATACTACGATTAGCAACAACGATATCACGCACGCAACTGTTTGGTTTTGGTTATTAAATTGTTTTAAGAGTTTACACAAGTACAGGGGCTCGAGACTTGTTTCATTTCTAAGAACTGCACAGTCCGTGAAAATGGGTACTGTTGACGTTGCCGGAACTGTATCACTGGCGCAGTGGAGTTCCAAATGTTGCAGCGGAACTGTCGTGGTTACGATCGTGAAACAGTACCAACGAGACAGTTCCAGTTACTTTGACCCATCTCTAAATCGCGGATGACGCTAATCCTGCCGCGACAGCACGTGACATAGATAACCATAACCAAACATTCAGAAGATATTGTGTGAGACCTCCACTCCAGGCAAGATCAACGTACAATAGTAGTGCATTATTGAATGACTGACTTGACATTGATTCTTTCACAGGCTATTTAAGGTGGTAGTCGACTAGTAAAGTAGTCTTTTAATCGACTAGTGCCTGAAGTAGTCGACTAGTCGATACTCGATAGTCTGAAGTAGTCGTATATAGACAAGTCGACTGACGACTAGTTTGTATTTGTAATATCTTAATCTTAGAGATTGTTTGATGGTTATGATGATTTTATTTTAAAATTTATTAATCTTTAATAAATATTGCCTTTGTGACTTACCTTCATGGAGAACGAAAGTTCGCTCAACACACGAAATTTATAGTTCATAATATCTGAAGGAGAATATGTAGTATTGTATATTGAAGGAGAAAATTAGTATTTGTGATTTTTAAAAAGGCGCATTAACCAATTCGGCACTTTCCTCAAATACAATAAAATGTTTATCAAATGAAAATATAAAAACTAGTAATAAGAAAAAAAAGCAGACACTGAAAAAGTATATCAGAAGATAGAAGCGAAGTAAAATGTTGTCAGCTTATCCAATAACTTCCCCATCTCCCGTTCTAAATGTATACTGTAATTAATCAAATACATTTAAACAGTAATTAATCGAAGAATAAGTACATAACATAGTTAAATTTAAGCCTCTAGAAAGTGTATAGTAAAATAAAATATTATTATTAGAATAACTTTAACCCATTTTCTTCATAATTTATTGTACGATGTACATTTCAACTATGATTCTATAAAGTTGAAATGTACATCGTACAACAAATTATGAAGAAATGTGTTAAAGTTATATTTATAATACATAACAATTGTTCAACGACAAAATTAACTGATAAATTATTAAAATGTAGTAAAAGGAGATTCAAGTTATTATAACTTTTGATAACAATAATCATACCTAATTACAGACAGAAAAGGTAACTAATACAAGAGTAATATTTTGAAATTTGGGCTGAAGGTAGATCTAACCCTGTCTACCCCAGAACAATTCTAAGATTTGCACATTTCCAATAAATAAATAAGGGGTTAATTTTAGTGGTTGAAAATAGAAATTTTTCAAAAATAAAAACGTAGGCTACTCGGCCGTACAAAACATGGTTTCATTATTAGACCTACATTCCTACTACCAACTATAAATAGACGCCGACACAACGTTGTGCATATTTTAAGGTGAATATGAATGATGACGAGTGTAGTCTGGTTACTGACTGAGTTTCCTCAGAAAGAGAAATTTATTAATAGCCTAACAGCCAGGATAACTAAGAAACCTACAGCTTTACGTGGAATCCGAACCACATAGTCTGACATTCAGTTCCCTCCCTTACACAACATCCGAACCCTGACTACCATCCAACACGGGCAACACAGACTTCTCTAGTAGTGTCCACGTCGATGGCAACCATTGAGCTAACGCCGTGTCGGCATTAATTAAGAGGACCAAACATGGAACCTATCGCCTACAATCTCCCAAACACTTTCTCAAGTTTGTTTTATTGGCTGTAACATTTTTGTTGCTATCCGACTGTCTGCTCGATGACTCGATTCTGTTGCTCGTGAAGAAAAATACATAAACGGTATTTTATTTCTTACAATTTCATTTCCACTAGAGATCTTCTGTCTTGAACTGCTATCTTATAACTATTGCTATCTTACTACTATTTCAACTTGTACACAGTGTAAGATTTTCTTACATTTATTTAATGACAGGTTACAATTTTTACTACCAAGTAGCTTTTGTTTTTTAAATTGTAAAGAAATAGCTGGGTTACAGGACTGTACCACCAATGCCGACATCACTGCACCACCAGATTCCAACGCTCGTTGAAGCAAGAAAACTAAATTTAAGGCACACATATGGCATATAGTTTTGTACAGGAAGAAACAAGTATTATAATGGTACCTATTTATTATAACGTGGTTGTGATAGGTAATGTGTATAAGTGTTAAAATAAAAATCTCATTTTAATCATTTAAAAACCCGTGACATAACATTTTCGAGTAGCGAGGACATTTTTTATTTCTTGGTCAGGTAAGTTTGACCAACGTAAACAAGTGTTGTAACTATCCAAAGTAATTAATGAATCAACCAGAAATGTTTTTAAAAGTTATAATTATTATACAATAGGGCCCAGAATAAAAGCTTTAAAAAAATTTGTTTACTATCAAGCTGGACGAATTGGTAGTCTGAAAGTATAGTTTTATGGAGTATACGATTGTCTACAACTTTTTAATTTAAAGTTGGTTTCTATATATTATAGTTTTTGTATTATTGCTGGTTTTGTATTAAAAAAAACAAATTGGGTGTGCGTCGGACCACACGGTGGAAGTTATACTTCTTTGGCCATTCTCATACACCCACTCACGCACACAAACAGACAGGATATATAAATGAAATATAAGACATTTTTCAATATTATTCAATATATTTATCTTCAATATATTATACGTGACTTCATTATTATATTATACACCTATATTATCATTATCAGTAATTTCTTCGATTAACAATCGATTAATCGATAGTTCTTAAAAATTTGTTCTTACTTTTCAGCGTGACGCGGTTTCTCGACCAACATCCCATCTCAAAGTGTCTAACGGGCGCAAAGAAGTATAACTTCAAAAGTAACTAATTTTGTGAAATAATTTAATAATTAAGTCATGAAACATGGTGGTCGTCCGTGTTATCCATACAAATATAAAAAGGATTAAAGATTCTCTAGGGTACTGAACTGAGTGCCCCAGAGTAATATTTCAGGGTTAAAACCTTCAACGCCAACTGAAATGGAGACACAATTGTTTTGGCTGGGCTCGCTCTAGTTCCTGTTTCCAAACTACGCAGGTAATTGCCTCGAGGGGATATGAGGGGTACTGACATCATCAAATTACGTCACAAGTGCAATTTTCGAGATGGCTAGTTGAGGCGCATGAATCAGTGGGAATAAGAGTGTTTCTAATGGTTTCTACTAGGTTGCTCTACCTCCGCTCCGATTTTTACAGTCTTCAATTTTATGGCTGGAATGGGACTGTCTGGTATAATAGTAGGTCTATAATAGACTTAAACAAAAGACTTAGACAAAACTTAAACAAATTCAAGTCTCGATTAAAAGGCTACTTAGTGGCTCTCGCTTGTTATTCTGTGGGTGAATTTATAACAGACACCTAATTTGCAGATGGCTCGGGAGAGATCTTGTGTAAATGTTATTGCTGTTTGTATTGAATGAATGCGTGATTCAGTGAATGAATGAACTCCCCTCTCTAAACTTTGTTGAAATTGTTATTATAGTTATCTTAATCACATCACTTAATGTATCATTAGTAATATGACTTCTGCTATACAATATGTACATATTGTCAAAAAGCAATAAAAACTATTTCATTTTATAGAACCTCCTGGGTTATCGGCCGTCACCACCAAGACTGAGCGGGCGTTCCACTTTACGTCTCACTACGGAGCTTCAAGCGTGTTGGCTGCGTTGGCTGTTGGCTGGTGACAGGAACACATCTGTCTAACTTTAATGATCTACTGTTTGAATGTTCACTGAGTGCATATATGGGACGGGCGGTATCCTAGCAGTATATCGAAAGTTTGAAGTGCACAAAATATTGTGTTTTTGGGACAATGAAAATTTTTTTGAGGGTTAATATTAAAAATGTGTATGGATTGATATTTCTTTCATGTGTAAGATCTTGAAAATTATATAAGGCTATTTTATAGTAAATACTAGGAGCACTCCTGCACGCTTCGCGTACCAACCCCAAATAAGGGCTGTTTGTACCTCTTAGGAATGAAATTTCGAAAAATCCTTTTTAGTGGCTCCCTTCAAGACTAAAGCTAACTTCCTTTAACATTTCATGTAAATCCGCTCGGTGGTTTTGGAGATTTCGTGATTAGTGAGTGATATTTGAATTTTATATATGTAGATTAGTATTAATTGAAGCAGTAGGATAAAAGTCGCAGAAAATTTGTAATTAAATATGTTTATTTATTTACAAAGCAGCTGTTATTAATTTATTAAAATTAACCCAATATTATCCTTATAGAACAATCTTTTAAGGGCGGTTTCTACCCTATAGGAGTACTTTATCGAGATGAAAATACTTTAGTTGTCCTATTTAAGTCCTAAAAACAGTGAACAAAATGTCAGCTCTCTACATATATGGGAAGTTGGAGAATTAGTGATGAGTGAGTGAGGGCATTCTATTTTGTATATAGAGATTAAAAAAAAAAAAACTTCAAAAAAGTAAAAAAGGACGCCAAGCACATTACAAATGTTATTCAAAAATAAACCAAAATGATGTGAAATCAAAATGGATGGCAAGGTACCTTCGGTACTCCAATGAAACATACAAACCATACAAACAAATTGGAAAAAATACGGACTTGGATGAAAATCTTGGCGTTGGCCTTCGAGCGAGGTTAAAAAAACCACCTCCACGGATTTTAATTTTCATCCGTCCATATTTTTTCCAATTTGTATGGTTTGTTTGTTTGTTTCATTGGAGTACCGAAGGTACTTGGCCATCACAGTTTTATTTCACATATTTTTTGGTTTATTTACCAATAACTTTTTTTAATGTGCTTGGCGATCTTTTTTACTTTTTTGAAGTTTTTGTTGTTTGATTTCCCATCGTTTTTGCTTTATTTATATGTAACCCTTAATGTGCTCTTGTATTACTTTTGATACATTGATCCCTGTATTACTTTTTAAAAGTTTCATGTGTCTCAAACCAGGACAAACTGAGTTGAACTGTAATTTTTTCGGCCTCCTCCATCCCCAATACGATTACCTATTTCCTTCTATTATTTCGAATACAAACACCCTGGCATTTTCCGCTTGAACTACAGTCATTTTTCCTTCTGTTGGCGTTAGATACTATTTCCTAGACTTCTTGTTGTACCTATACCATTACCTTTTTCATTCAATTTCTTTCGCATGCAAACAGATAAATATATATTGTCGATTTGGATAGCGTCTTAATCGCTAGTTTTCCTGTAAGAAACACATACGCGGCATCGCCTTTTTAATGTGCTTAATTGAACAGCTGTTTTTGATTATTTTTGTGCCTAATTTTACTTATGTACTTGGCGCGAGACTCTTCCGCGTCTTTTGATTTAAGCAGCTTTCTTCACTTAACTTCACCAGCTGATTGTGTCCGTTGTCCCCACTCCCTACACTACCCCTTACGCTAAATAGAGATGGAGTGGTGGAACACTTCCCCTCTGCGGCTGGAACCCCTACATGTGCTAAATATATCATGCAGGTCGCTTTCTACCCGGCCTAATTATAATACACTCGCGGGCTACACTACTTGTGACATTTGTCTAAGTCCCGGGCCGATATTTTGATTTTGGGATTAATTCTGTGTAATTCCGGGATTTTACCATAACCTTAATACTGGTTACCATAATACAAAAGGTTAATACCATAACCTTAATACCATAACCGGCACTGATACAATAACCTTAAGCTATGTTCACGTTGTGTTTATAGTTACATACACAAAATAACTATAAATTGAACCCCAAAATCCCGGGTTTTAAATGTTTAATTCCGGGATTATTAGTGATTAAAATGCGTTGGCATCGCGAATCCCAGGATTGCGACCCCTAGACATATTACAATTTAAACATAATGTACCTCTAAAAATAATTCCAAAGCTTCCAAAATAGCTGAGAGAGCACATCTGGCAGAAACTGTGAAATTGTAAGCTGACAAACTCGAAATTATGATAGAGATTTCAACGAAACTCCAGTTGCAAAGACCTCAATTAAATTTCTAGCTTTATCGTTGTTGAAATAGCCATTCTTATGTACGTGTGTTTCCTTCTTTTTAATAATATTTTCAACCATTTATTTCAACCAACATACAGTCAAACTGGGCAGCATCAATTTGTAACATCTCTCTGTATTCCAAAGGATCTTCATTCTAATCAGAACACTAGATGATCAGTGTGTTCTTGCTTCTTTTTTCCAACCATTGTCAGGATACGTACTTCTTCTTTTCAATCACTGTCTCACCCACAGTTTCCTAATTTTCTACAAATTCACTTCTTTGTATTTGTGTAGCAAAAACCACTTTACGACCAGCTTCACGTGACATTTTCAACTGACTACTGGCATAGACCTTCTATTATACCAAGGTATAGATAGACCATCTATTATACCAAGTTTAGATAAACCTTATATTATACCAAGGTATAATAGAAGGTCTATGCTACTAGTCACTATCCAACTATATTACAAAAGCTAGTGTTTGGTATCTGGCTAGTGAACTAGTAGAATAGTAGCGAGTAAAGTTAACGGAATCTCAGCTTCACTCGCCTTCGCCGGGCTATTGAACTAGCTGAGTTTTTTTTATTATTATTTCTTTTGGCAGGGCAGAACTTAATTTTATTAGTATAATTACCTTTTTGGTGAAAACCTTATCCTGCAGAAAACATTATCAAAAGGCATCACCAAAAAGGTAATTATACTAATAGCTGAGTATACTACACAAGGCAACACACAAGTTATGACTTGAGTAAATAACTTAGTGTACTGTGTATATTTAATGTTTAGTGTATTGTATAACGATGACGTAGCTTATTGTCAAAAAAATCTAATGTCATAAATAAATAATTTGTATTATTAAGGCTAGTTTACTAGCGGAAAAGCTCTTCTCGTTGGCTAGAAAATAGTAAACTCTACCTCTGTAATGCAGAGTAGGTACTGACCTGAAGATGGAATTTTTATTCCGAAACATGTAGTCAGCATGTCAACTCTTTGGAACTGATAGACAGGTATTGGAAAAATTTAGTTGGCATTTTTCCATAGTACTTATTTATTTTAATTTCTTATTTATTATTATAATAGTAATTATTATTTATTTATTATCCATAGTACCATTTTAAATTATTAGTATATTTTCAATAAATATACTTAGCAAATATTAATTTTAAAAAATTAGAATTTACCAACAATAGAAAATAGAATAATGTGTCAAGATAAGATCTATTAGCAATAATAGTACTACCATAGTACACTTCAGCATGTGAATTAAAAATATGTTATATATGTCCATGGCTAAACTGTCTGTCTTTGGCATTGACCTTAATTTTGAGTATTTAAAGGTAAAATATAATATAAAAATGACAGAAGTAGAAGCCGAGGAGCCGGGTTAGTCGGAGGTGAAAATCAGACATTGGAAAACTATTCAAACACCCAAAAATCATGGGCACAACAGGAATTCAAATTATTTTTAACTTAACAGCATATATAAATTTATGGTTTTACTCTTAGCATGTTATTATTTACTTACAACGATATATGATTACTTTTAGAATTTTTAGATTATATAATTCCTATATATTTTTTAAAATCATACAAAAACACTATACTGGATAGGGAATGATGAAAAAGGGCAAGTAGGTGCAGAATTAATTTATTTATTTACAAATTCACATTGTCCGTGTCGCATAGCCTTGTGGTCTTGAAATTGTTAGATCTATTGACCCTATCTATAAGCAAGATGACTTTTTTTATAAAAAATAATATTTGTAGATATAATGATTAGTAAGATAATATTTTTACATAATGTCATCTTTATTTATTTGCTGGTGAAATATTGATAAGTGAAGGCTAATTTGTCACAACACAACAACATGTTATGCTTGATGTCAATAGACCCTCCTAGCGTGAGAGGGGATCCAAGTCAGCTCAAAAACAAGTGACGCCATTTTATAACCTTTAGGCGGGGAAGTGAACAAGTTATTATAAGAGATCAGTGTTTTGTACCTTGAATTTAACAGTTTTGTGTTTGTGGAAAGTGTAATCTACATTTCGTAAGGTTGGTGTCAAATTAACACAAGCAACTTCTATCATTAGGTTAACTCTTAAGTTCTATGTATTGCTCACCTTTGTCTGATAAAATATCCTATGTCCGTCTGAGCCATTAGTGCCGTTTCCCTTCAGTGAGAATTGCACTAAATACTAGGCCTACTTGCTTAATTTTAGTACCAATTGAATACCTGCTCAGATGAGTAGAACATTGTACAGTTTACAAATTTGCAGCCTACATGATTCATTGTTAAGTTGAGATAGTTTTAGACTATAACAGTTACCAACATTTTAGCCAATTTGTAGTATGGCCTGTTGTTCAAGAAGACTACATTGCTCATGAGGACATGATAGTAGTCTTTTAGTTTTGAAATAACAAATTTGCCTAACTATTAGATCTCTTTCAAATTAATTAATGAATGTAGGCCTAATTGAAGTTCATTTCTTTGCTTAGATTGAAAGACCCCTACATTATAAATTCATTTAGACTTAAAAGCCTAATATCATATAGGCCTACCTAATAACTGAATATGATTCAAGAATACTGATAGGCCCCTAACACCAAAAGGTTATTGTTGTCATTATGATTAGGCTAAGTTTAGCCTAATACATTTTGTGTATAAAATGCTGAGTGCAACTAATTTAATTGTATTTAATATAAACTGAAACAGCAATCAAAGTAATATAGGCCTATTCAATACTTTTATGATAATACAGTTATTTAATTTCATTTTTTTGCAGGTAGGGCCTGTAAATAAATAAGTAATTTACAAAAACCTATATACCGCAAATTTATATTTTTGTATGTACAATTTAGGCTATATGATTTATTTATTTATTACATATTTGGAATGCTACATAACAGTGTTAGCCAATTATAATGAAGCATTAATGAAAAAAAGTACATGTTCATGCTGTTACATGCAAATTGAGAATAAAAAAAGTAAAGTTCATCCACTGGGTGTATTACAGAAATAAGTTAAGTGTGTTCTAAAGTGCATGCTTATATATTAATTGTAATAAATACACAAAACCACATAACAATAAAAAGATAAGCATTGTAATAAATATAATAATAAGTACAAGACACCATATAATAGTAACAAGATCTAAACAAACTAACGCTATGACAACAAATAAAACTTTGAATATAACAATAATGAATTTAGATTCGAAAAATAACTAACGTAACACTGAGTACCTGAATAGTATGTATTAACAAATTAAATCATATTAAGAACATAGATCAATAAATTTGAAAAATTGTAAACAATTCAAACTTCAAACTTGTTTATTTGGCCAAATCAACAATACATTTGCATTAGCTAAGTTAATACAATAATTTAATATATATTATTAACTAAAACATTACACAGAAATTTATTAACGACTACCAGCCAGAAACTCCCGGACGCTGTAGACTACTTCCTCCAAGAGCATTGTTTTAACCCCCCTCTTAATGACTGAACAAGGCGTGTATATTTTACAGTATATATACGCATTGTACAATATTTAAGTCTTATTCAAATGTAATTTTATTAACTTTTTATTAAATAACAATATACAATTATTATAAAAATATCGAACATTCAAAACTTCAAAAATTAAATAAATTAATTAATTCAGTTATTTTATTATATAATTGTAATTTTAAGATGTATAAATCATGTATACAATGTTATTGAAATAATAAAAGGTGTTTTTTTGGATAAAATAGAAGTATTTCCTTTATTAAAACCCTAAACAAAAAAATGCGGTCAAAAAGACCATGAGTCCACTGGTGTAATGAAGTACATGAGTCCACTGGAGGGTTAAAAGAACGGTGATCCTGCTCGATCTTTAAAGATAATGGGAGACTATTGTAAAGTTTTACAGCATTATAAAGGAATTGTTTTTGAAAAAATGAAGTTGAATGTTTAGGAATGGGAATGTGATTGTTATTGCGGAATTGATAACTGTGACTGGAAGGAAAACTAAACATTGTAACATTGTTCTTAACAAACAGTAATGTCTCCAATTAAACTGTAGCAGGCATTACATTATTTAAATAAATGATAAGTAATAATCAGTTATTAAATAACTGATAGCTTTCCAATGAGTTTGATTACTATTCAATATTTATTTAGGTAGGCTACATTGTTATTTCTTGATCAGAATTAACTCTCATTTACATAACTTTTAGAGGAGAAGACTATATTATTGCTACCGCTGTGCGTATGCAAAAACAAAAGCACTTATACGGTAGGCCTATATGTTGTGGTCGTTGCTGGTATTTTATGCGAGAATCCTGATTTGACTTTCAATAGTCACTACAGTTTTCGGTAATTTTTTGTTTAAGCTATAACTTATTTAAACCTTAAATGTTTACAAACGCACGGTTTCGGTTGACTGGATTTCTAAGGAACAAAATGCTATGTTGATAATAAAATATAAATACCGTTGTGGATTTTTCTATTCAATCTGTTGGCTGTTTTTCAACGCAGATTTATGCCGGCTGACTATTTCTACAACATTGGTATCACTCGACTTCTTCGGACTGGAAGCGTTGTAGCTTCACAAGTGGACTTCTTCGATATTGGAGTATCCTCTTTTAAAATCCAAATTGCCAAGGCCTTAGCGAGTGTGACAATCTAAGTTATGGTGGCTCCCACATTCTTGTAGTTACTATTGCCTCATTAGACTGTCTTGATTACTCTAGTTCCATTATAACTTAGGTTTATTCAGTTATCTCTTTCTTATTTTCATAAAAGTAAGATGTATCCATCACACCCGCAACATATAACTTATGATAAGTATCCATTGTATTAAACTGTATTTTGTTATTTGTTATTATTTGTTTGTTCGTTCTGTATGTTTTTCTAGATAAGTTAGTTAAATTTATTACTCTTGTGTATTATTTTGTCATATTGCATTAGGCTATTGCATTTATTATTCTCTATTTGAAATGGTGGTTGCCGTTGGAAATAAATATAAATCTGAAAATAGTTTCGATCGATGAGCGGGTTGTGTTTGGTGCGTGGCAGATATCTCAAATACTGCTTTAATATCTGAAGAACTATAAATATGTTTAGTGAACATGACTATTGTGTTTATAACGTAACTTAGTTTTTACATTGAACATTTGAGTAAATGATTAAATTATTTCGAAAAAACATGCTTTAGAGGGTAATCAATGGTCTCAATAAGGCATATCAAATTTACATGAACACAACTAACATATTTAATAAGTGTATGATCAGGATCCATTTTTCTTCAACTGTGAAAACACAGCAATAAACCTTGGAAATAACCTTTCACCACTTTTAAAGAACACAAATATCATTTTATATATTATCAAGAGGAGAAATCAGCGATAGCAAACCACTGCATCAATTTCAACCATAATTTTACAAAATGTAATTTACTAAAAGAAGTTTAAAATAAAGAACAATTTATGCTTATGAAAGCTTATATTTATAAAAAAAATCAGAGAAATTCTTATTAATAACGAGCCAGAAACATTTAACAACTAACCACTACTATTTTAAATGCATACAATTTATATATATATATATATATATATATATTATTTTCTTATTTATATTATACCATTTTTTTTCAAATCAATCAAATGTAAACAATATTAATTTAGCTTGTGTGTCTGAAGATGGTAACTTTGTTACCGAAAAGCCTAACAAAATTAAAAAAAACTATTTACTGGAATGTTTGTTTCATCTTATAACATTAAAAGAATTCAATGTGTTAAAATTATAAATGAGCTTAGTGATAGAAGTAAAATTAAATTTGGCTACCGCAAGGATCAGTGTTGGGGGCAATATTGTTCATTATTTTCATAAACGATCTGTGCAATTGTAGTTTTAAAGATAGCCTAAAGTAACATGCTTCGAAGAACACTGCTGTTTGTTATACCGCTGATTCTTGGGAGGAAGTTCATCAATACATGAGTGAAGATTTAATGTCACTGCGATGGTGGTTTATAAATAATAAATTGTTTTTAAGTCTGGAGAAAATTGCTTGTATAAATTACAACCTAAAAGGTCATATTTTCTTTAACCAACCCGTGATGTAATTGTACAGATTGTTTGTGTGAGATGAGTTATTGTAGGAATCAATGTGTTATCACAAATTGTAAGGATACCATTAAATACCAAGGGTATCATGGTATTGACCCACCCACCTGCCCATTCACAACAGTGGTATTGACCCACCCGTACACCTACAGTGGTATTGACCCACCCACCCGCCCATACATGTACAGTGGTATTGTATGGATTTTGTATACCAAGGGTATACCTTGACAGAAAATTGAACTGGTCAAGACACATATCAGTATAACGAGCAAGAATATTTCATTCGGTTTTAAGACCTTTATTTTTGTTAAAGCCTCTTGCACCAGTCTCTGTATTGTGCAACCCATCCTCGTACAATCAATACTGGACCCATCGAAGGTGTGTGCGATGGCACCAGACTCAGGAGGTCTGAACAAAGAAACACAAGTTACATCCAACATGTAGTTTATTGAAAAAAGGAATGTAATTAAAATTTTTTTCCTTACAGCAAAGTGCAAAAAACAAACTGAAAAAAAAAATAGTTTGCTGCCTGTTTCAGGGTTAAATCAATTTTAGATTTGAACAAAATATAAATATTTACTTGATATAAATGTAAAATCGTGGTAACAATAATAAAAATAATAACAAAGAACATCTGCAAGAATAAAGAGATGACAAAAATACATGAATGAATAAACGACAGCAAGAAAATGATGGGCTACTTAACAACTTGACTACAAGTAAATAAAGGTGACAAATTAATATAAAAAAAAAAAACAAAATTAAATGGCAGCTTTAATTACGAGGCCTATGGAACAAAAAAAATTTGGAGGGTTAGGCCAATTTTGAAAAATTAAACAAAAATTTAAATTAATAATTACACCGAATCCAGCGTGCGAAACTGGCGGCTCCTAATGGAAAACTCCCCCAGAGGACCCTGTTAATAATAAAACCCTCCAAAAGATAAATATAGTAAACAAATTAAAATAATAATCTGCTCCTTCTGGGCTGCAAAGAAGGCTTAAAGGACGGCATAGCATGTAGATCCTCCACTATGTATCCAGGCGACATCGATGTGGAAGTCAATGCAGGTGACGATCCATCTCCCCTCCCGGAGCTTTTAGACAAAAGCTTATACAACCATTATACAGATGGCGACAGGCAGCAGTCTAATGACCATGAACAAGACAGAACGAACACGAACAGGAAATATGAAACAACAAAATTACACACAAACTAAAACCTACAGAGAGTAATCCAGGGTATCCCAGAGGCATCCCTTGAGATAGTTTCCTTTTCGTTAGTATATTCTAGATCTGCATATGGAATCTTATGTTGGAGGGAGTCATATTTAAGTAATCTCAAAATCATTATTACAAAATAAAAACGAATAGTAAGAACCATTTTGAACAAATCTTGAACCATCTTAGCCACTTTTCAGAGAGTTACAAATTTTACCGCAGTTGCATATGTATGTATGTATATATTTATATATATATATATATATATATATATATATAACACTTAAAAACACGCCTCGTGTGTATGTGTGTGTGTATATGTATATATATATATATATATATACATATACACACACATACACACGAGGCGTGTTTTTAAATTTATGACCGTTTTGGGATCCCGCCGCTGTAGCGCTGCCGTCAGTATTCAGTGCATGCATGCTGGGTACTACTATCTGTTGGCAAGCCACAGCCGCCATTACAGATCCATTCGACTGTATTTAAGGTCGCTTATGACTATTTAAAATTCTTCCTCCGATTAAAAATGCAGCCAACTGTAAAGTACATGTTGTGATAAGTTTTCGTAATGCTAAAGGCATGAGAGCAGCTGAGATTATCGAGAGATCTCTGTGAAGTTTATTGAGAAAACAGAATGAGTGATGGGATGGTATGGAAAAGTCTTGAGAGCTTTAAGGTGGTGCGAATGAGAATGATGAGGAACGAAGTGGGAAACCTTCACTTATTACTGATGACTTGGTACAAAACGTTGATTAAAAAAGTCATAGAAAACAGACGCTTTACAACTGTATCGTTATGTAGTATGTCTTCAAGTATCAAGAAGTATGATTTACGAAATTGTGACAGGACATTTGAAGTACTAAGAGTTATGCTTACACTAGGTTCACAAAATGCTGACGGAGAATCAAAAAAGCATGATTGACGAGAATCTAAAAAAAAAATGTTTAACCAGTTCTCTCACGTTCCTAGATGACAGACTGCCCATGAATGTTAGCTACTTTCACGCTATTATCGTTATGAAAACTTATACAGCGCATAATTCACAGTCGGAGGCATTTTTAATGGAATAATAAAATAAATACTTACTTAAATTATCTTAATACAGTCGAATGAATCCGTAACGGCGGCTGTGGTTTGCTAACAAATGGTGGTACCAAGCGTGTACACCGACCGCAGCGCAACAGCAGCGGGATTTCAAAAGTAATGTCATTGTTCCAAAACCAACAGTTACGTACTTCATGAAAACTATTGAATATCTTGAACTATAAGTGTATGTGTGATTTCTATTTTGTATCAGTGAAATGCTTAATGTGTATCAGTGAAAACATTCAAACGGACATAAAATATTTTATGAAAAAAAAAAGAAAAAAAAAACTTGGAAAACACTTATAGGCCTATTACAATCTTTACTTGATTTCTGTTGGACGAGCTGTTTAATGTCAAGTAGATGATTACAAAGCAACTAACTTACAAACCATAAAAACAAATTTCTCCATAGGGTATTTTGTAGGAGGTCAATCACCAAGCTATAACAGAAATATTATAAAGGATATAGTTATGTCATGTGATAGGTTTGTAAGTACTAAAAATATTAATTTATCCGAATCAGTTGACATTGATTTATGTAACCTTAGGCTGTGTATGAAAGTCTCTAAATTATTTCTTATAAGTGCATTCTTTTTCCTATATATGCAGAAAAAGAGCATTAAAATTAAACATATGTCTTATAGAAATAATGATCATATTTGCTATCTGTCTTTTCATTCTTAGTGTATCTCTATACCAGAGGTATTTTTTACTTTGGTTACTAAAGTTGTTAAGAGACAGCAATCCAAACCCCAAATACAAATGTTTTTTAACTGTCATACCACCTGAGCTGGTATGTCAGTCCATGCAATAATGGAGAAATATGTGAGAGGAATATTTACAAAACAAACAAAGAAACGTGGTTTATCCTAAAAGTTATTTTAGCAAGCCATAATATAACTTAGTGTGAGACTGATACAATGGAATGGGAAAATTAATTTCAAGAGACTGGAAAGATGTCCTTTAAAATATATATTAATTTTTTTCCTGCAAATAGGTGGTTTCAGAACGCAGCCTTTTAGAGTGTGTTGTATAATTTAATTGAAGCATATTTGAATCCTGTATATGAAGCTGAAAGTGTGATGCTCACACTTCTAAAGGTTTTGTACTCTGAGGAAAAAACTAAATTGGTGAAGTAAACAAACACAATAGTTTTAAAATGCATTGCAAAAATAATATATCTGTCTTAAGTAACGATATTCGAGGTTTTCAGAAAACCAAATCGGTGGATAACTTTGAACACTAACCTTTTTGGTGATTTATTTAGCATTGGCAGTACTAATTTTACAAATGTATTTGATGGCTTAATTAGTTAATTATACACAGTTTGTTAGTATTGTAGACTTAATGATCATTGTACATCAAGAAAATCATAAATAGGCCTAAGTACAACTGTACATAGCATAAAACGTCATACGTAACAACAATACATCTCTTATTATAACTAAATAACAAAATATATATAAAAAAACAAATTAGTTTCTATGAGTTAAGTCCACAGTTTCTGCAGTGTCACAACTAATTGGAACTGTGCTAGACACATTTGATGAAATAAGCTATGGCTTTAATCGCAGCTGATTTAACACTAGAAGGGATTATAAATTTATGAGAATCCCCTTAATGGAATCAGTTGAAAAATTGGGTAGTTGTAAACAGCAATACAAAAAAAATCTTGAGGATTTGTTCTACACATTTTATAACAGAAGAATATATCTTTGGGAATAAATAGTGACTGGCAATAATACTGACAGACACTAGCTTTTATGAACAGTAATCGCTTTTATGATAGTAATAGCAGTAATATTTGTAATGAAAATAAACTCTTCTTGATTGAAGAGCAAATAGCGAGTATTATGGTGACTGAAGAAGTTCAGAATCCTGAGGAAATTATAGCTGAAATGCAAGATCATACTCATTGCTCCAGAAATGTCATGCTCTTCAATCTCTTGGAATCGTCTGTTAAAGACACCAAGAACAGACCAAGACAGCATGTCGAGAAACTAAACGATCAAAATCTATTGCGAAAGTTACCTCCTCTCTTCCTGAAGCTGATCCTAATGCAATTAAGGTACTGAGGGTTGGAAAGAGTCTGAAGGATAAGCTGAGACAGGTTAAACAAGTTCTTCTGCAAGATTCTGTTGCCAAACAGTTTTTGTCTTGCTTCTTTCCTGATTCGGCTTCAAAATTATATCAATGTTTCTTCTCTGTTTGTATTTCCAGAGATAGGACACACTTCCTCGTGAAGTGGATTACCTCAACTCTCTGAGAACTGAGCTTAACCAAAGGATCTCTTGCGGTGAAAATGACATCACCATAAGGTATATTAACAATGCCCCACAAATTAAAAAAAAAAAAAAAAAAAAAAAAAAAAACGTAAAATCTCCAACGGTACAAAATTGAAATTAAATTGTTATCTGCAGAATGTTAATGGGGCTTAAAACCAAACTACTAGAATTATCAAAAGCACTTGCTGTTGTTACTAATGACGTAATTTCCTTAGTTGAGACAAACTTATCCTCTGCTATTATGACTCTGAGTTGGGATTCAATAATTATACCATCTTCAGATGTGACTGTAATCCTCATACAAGTATTAAATCTACCGGAGGTGGGTGCCTGATTGCAGATCACAACTCTTGCCTAGAAAACTTAGCACTGAAAGTGTATTCGTCCGACTGTCCTCTTCAGCTGCTGATATAATCATAGGTTTCTCATATATACCTCCAAACCAACCTTCTACTTACCAGAGCTTCTGTCATACCGTTGATGAGATAGCCACCGTCAATGATAAGGATGAAGATTTGATTTTGCTGGTTGATTTCAACCTACCTCATGTTGACTGGTCCTTAAAGTCATTGAGTGTTGATAATTCTTCCAGATGTATGCTCAAAATGGCTACCATTTATGGTCTCAAGCAATGCAACTTTGTCCCTAACGTCTGTGAAGTTTCCTTTTATCTTGTTTTTTCATCTTTTTCTACTACTAAAGTAACCTCTGCTCTGCATTTGTTTTTGGACGAGGATCGTCATCATCCAGCCCTAGACATCTCATTTGAGATCTACTAGCCTCCTCCAAACAAATCCATACTTTATATCAAGAACCTCAGTAATATTGTGGAAATATTTCATCAGTTACAGGCTTAAATCTCCCAGTGATTAGTGATATTCGCAAGGCAGACGAACATTTCAGTTACTTTGCTCATTCCTTATCTTCACTTGTTGACCAAAATACACCTACGAATAAGATTGTATATACAAAACTTCCAGTCTTGTTATCAAGTAACTTGAGGCATCTGTTTATTAAGAAGAAAATAGCCCACAAGAATTTCAAGACCACAGGATTCTTTGCTGAGCTTGAGCTATTTAGAGGACAGGCGTAAATGCAAAATGTTGTCCACCTCCTGTTATAGAGATTACTTGAAGAAAGTTGAGGATAGTATTCGACCCAACATCAAGTCCTTCTGGTCACATGTAAATAACCTCAAGCGTGGCTCATCTCTACCTAAAAAAATGTCTGAATGAATCAGTGGCCCATGATCCCACAGGAAAATGTGAGTTATTCGCCTAGCACTTTTCATCCTTTTTTCCTCAAGCTGAAATTGTAGTGCCTCATTTTGATTTTGGATGTAGTGACTCACTACCGACTGGAAATTTCTACTAACGATGTCTAGATATTAAGCTTGAGAAGTTGAAGCCTGATAGAAGTGCCGACCCTGATGCTTTTCATCCAGCAGTTCTTGAATTCTGTGCACCGGTACTTGCTGCACACCTGGCCATCCTGTTTAATGCATTTTTAGCTTCTAGTGTTTTCCCTTAATGTCTCAAGCAAAGCTTTATGGTGCCTCTTTCCAATAAAGCTGATCATAGCATGGTAAATAACTACAGACCCATAGTGATACAGTCATCTCTTGCCAAAGTGTTTGAAGATCTCGTGCTCGACCATTTATATTTCTAGCAGAGAAAGTTTGTATCTAATGGGCAGAATGGTTTTCTTCGTGGACGTTTGCCTACCTCCAACCTTATGGTTTTTCAAGAATATGTCAGCTTTCATGGACTTATGTCAGGTTGATCGTCTATATCTTGATTTCTCTAAAGTGTTTGATAAGGTTTGATAAGGGTTCACATCTTGGCCCAATTTTGTTCATCATATTCATCAATGACTTGGCTCATATTCTCTTGGCCAACTGCCTTATGTTTGCTGATGGCTTGAAGATCTTTGGTAGAGTTATGTCCGCATTAGATCAGAAGGCTTTGCAACAGTCCCTTTCTAACATTGTTGAGTGGTGTAAACAAAATGCCATGAAACTTAATGTTTCTTGGCACACATAAGCCTGCTTCATTAGTTTTTGACAATCACGTTGAGGATGTTGTACTGAATAGAACAAACCAGATAAGGGTTTGGGGTAGTTTTGACCTCAACATTGAGTCCATTGAAACATATCCACAGCATCATGTCCAGAGCCAACTCCACTCTTGGGTTCGTCAACAGATCCACGAGACACTTCAAATCACCTCTCCCTTTTATCACACTATACAAATCTCTTATTCTTCCCATTCTGGACTATGGCTGTTATCTGGAGTCCCTTCATACTTGGGCACACGGACTTGTTGAACAAGGTTCAAGTCCGTTTCTTGAGGTTAGTCAGTGTTCGTCTTGGCTTTCCTTACTTTAACACTTCACTTGCTGAGCTTGAGCTACATCTACTTTCTCTTGACCTTCGGTGAACAATGTCTGACCTGGTTTTCCTGTAAAAACTTGTCCGTGGAACAATAGACTGCCCCAAACTTCTAATGCAAGTAAATTTCAGCATCCCAAGGGGAACTAGATCAAGAACCATCTTCGGTTGAAGGTTCCAACCAACCAGCTACAGTTACAATAATGGACTGGCCAGAATGGAGAGAATGGGTAGTGTGGCTGCCAAGCAGGGTGTTATTTACTAGTCTTAAATTATTAATTATTTATTGTTATTATCATCTATAGTATTTATTCATTTCTTTTCAGTGTATGCTGTATATAATTATTTTTGAATTTTAGTTATTGTTTGTATATCATTGTTATTAATATGTTTTTATTATTGTTATTGTTGTTAAATCATTACTCAAGTTATTATTCTTGTTATGTATTGTTGTTGATTTATAAATTGATTAATCCATCATTAATGTTCTGGGCTAGTTTATTCTGATTGTTATTGTATTTATATTATCCTTTCTGTTGCTATTTTGAACTGTATTTTACTATAAGCTTTAACGTATATAAAAATGTTTTATCTCTATCTAGGTATAATTAATATACCATTCCTAGACTATGTCATCTTGAACTTGTTGTATTTATTACTAAGTAAAATTGGTTTTGTATCGTTATAAGTAATAAATAAATTATTATTTTATATTTTATTACAAAATAAAAAAAATATATAATTAATGAAATACTGATGAAATTCTAACTTTTTAATATAAAATCATACACAGTTGCGTCCATTCTTTGCCATACCTTTTTATAGTCACTATGCTATTATCTGGTTAGGGATCGCATAAGATACACACTAACAAGCCGAACAACAGATATCTGACAGTTTTGGACGATTTATCCAAAACTATCATCAGATAATTGCATAGTGTGTATGCTGTTTGACAGTCTGTTTACTCTTGACAGATCTGCCATCCAATCACCCACACATGAACTAACCTCGACAGAACTGTCATCCAATCACCCACCCAATTAGCTACTTTTGACAGACCTGCCATCCAATCACCCACCCAATGAACTACTCTCAACAGACCTGCCATCCAATCCCCACCAATGAACTACTCTCGACAGACCATGCCATCCAAATCACCCACCCAATGAACTACTCTCGACAGACCTGCCATCCAATCACCCACCTATGAACTACTTTCTACACACCCGCCATCCAATCACCCACCCATGAACTACTCTCTACGGACCCGCCATCCAATCACCCACCCAATGAACTACTCTCGACAGACCTGCCATCCAATCACCCACCCAATGAACTATTCTCGACAGACCTGCCATCCAATCACCCACCCAATGAACTACTCTCGACAGACCTGCCATCCAATCACCCACCCAATGAACTACTCTCGACAGACCCGCCATCCAATCACCCACCCATGAACTACTCTACAGACCCGCCATCCAATCACCCACCAATGAACTACTCTCGACAGACCTGCCATCCAATCACCCACCCAATAAACTACTCTCGACAGACCCGCCATTCAATCACCCACCCAATGCGATGATTTTCTTTTGACAGATCTGCCGTACTAATCATTAAACAAACAACTCGATGACCTCAAGCATCTTGCTGTCTTAAGGTGTGTACCATGTTAGCTGCTTTGTAAATTTTTTTACTACTCAGTGTTTAATTTATGACACTGTTTGGTTCTAATTTTTATTTATTCAGTGGCAATGACATGTTCTCAATTTTTGAGAATGAGGTAGAAGAATGAGGCCAATAGTGATGCTTACTAAGCTGGTAACTTTTCAAAGATAAAATTCAACACCAAATATTGATTTCTGTGTAGGCCTATATAAGAGATTTTTATGTAATACAAAATAATGTTCAGTCCAGACAACCTCTGGACTGGCAGCGTGTGGAACACTTAATATACCGGTTATGTCGGACACTTGACATAAATAATTACAGACAGAGTTCCAGGTATTAATAACTACAATTTTTGGGACTTAAAGTATCATGAGTATTAAAGTGTCAGTTTGGTTGCAATAACTATATAATGCCTTTGTCAAAAGTAAGTGTATTGTTCTTAATTTTAAGTGCACCCGGCAGTGAATTGTAAGTCTGAAAAGCAAGAGGAATTATCACACCCTTTTCTGTGATATATTTGGTAGAATAACTGTGCTTATAACGTAGACTCCCTCTTGTTCGGCTTCTTTTAGGTCAGCTGGCTACATGATAGTTAAATATGACTCACGCGTTAGCTGATTCGATCGTTCCTGACAAGGTCATGGTATTAAGTAAGCACTTAGTTTAGGCCTACTTAAGTTGTTTTTGTGTAAAGTAGTACACAGAAACCGCATAAAACAACAGTTGTAAATATTTCTTAAATAGTTGTTTATGACACCTGAAAGTACATGTACCGTAGTTAAAATATTCTTATTTTAATAACTTTGGTTAGTTTGGCCATTTTCTATTTCGGCTGGCGGTCCGGTCCCTAGGTGGACAAACGAGAAGGAGTCTACTGTAGTTTTAAATAATATAGTTTTTGTTATAATATTATCAAAAGTAGGCCAGTAATTTGGAACCAAACAATTGTGAGGAATAATGATTTTTTTACTGACTACTTACTTTCTAATTTGTTTAAAAAAATATAACGTTAATATTGGGTATTATGAACACATCACATGAAAGTAGCTTTATTGGTCCTAAGTTTTCAAATTTTCATTTTTGCACACTGAACCAAAACAACGTAACAAATGATTTAAACATTTGTGATTTTGTCAAATTAATGTTACATAATTTGTGAGTAAAATTGTTCCTTATTTTTTTCAGATGTCCGAGTAGTTTTGGTTATTTCTTTACTTATAACCTTTGAAGGATGTGATTTTTAAATTTGATTTCACCAAAGAAAATGAACAAAAGATCTAGAGGTAGGTAAGGAATTAAATTGGGGGATATTTATTATTGCTCTTGTTTTATTAGAAATAATTTCATTTATTTTTAATTGAAAGTTTTAGTTCTGATTTTTTAAGGTGTGTTTTTAACCTGTTCATGTTTTAATCTGATCATGTGATCAGACCAATTTGGACTAAAAACTGAACTGGCTTATTCAACAATTGTTTTATTTGTTGTTAAATATAGTAGAGTCCCGCCATTCCGAATCCCGTTATACCAAAAATACGCTTATTCCGAACACAGTTTGTCAGTATTTAAGAACGGAAAAATTATTAAGAGAATTAATTTTTGGTAAATAACGATCATTTATTGATATACAAAGTAGTTTTAAATATAAATTCAAGTGTTAACTACAGTTCAAAAGTACGAAAGATTAGTTCTTATATAACTTTATGTTAAAAAAGAAGTATTAGTTAAAAACAGAGTCAAGTATAATTAAAAAGACAAAAGTGAAAGTGGAATCAAAACTGGTTACTTTACAGTTCATATCGTCTCCATTTAAATAAATCTGAAGAATAAGTTTTAATCATTGATAGGAACACACAAAATAACTAAATGAGTAATACTGCATACTTAAGAAGTAAAGTCAGTGATTTTTTTTCTGACCAAGACCACTAAATCTACTTGAAGATACAATGTTCTGTCATCGCTGCATGAATATAATGTCACTTGGTGTTAATGAAGCGTGTTGTTCGACGTAGCATAAGGCGAGATCGAGGTGAGATATTAGTTTGAGCATTCACATCTTCATTACTTTCGTTCGAATCAATCTCAGCTTGTGAGCCCTGCACCATTGCTACGAAATCATCTCCGTAATCCTTGTGGCCATTTTCATCGTCGTGGGCCATTCTATCAACGTTAGTCATTGAATGTCACTGCCCTCCTCTTCCGACTCTCACTAATCTGTACAGTTGGATCGATCAGTACTAAACTGTATCAAGTTGACAATAAAGTACAGAAAATGGATATTTAATTAGTTGTTTGATTTCCCATTATATTATCCCCTCCTAGATTGTTTATAAAGCTAAAACAAAATTAATGGTATTTTCTCCTTGAAATATTAATACTAAAATTTGTGATTTGACAAAAAAATTTAAAGAAACCTAAATTAATCATCACTTGCTATGAATCAAGATTCATTATAGAGATATGGCATGAGAACAGACAGATAACAAGACCTATTTAGTAGGCCTATTTATTAGTGGGCCGGACGTCTTTAAAGGATATTCGAAATGGGGCGAGAGGGCGTAACCTTAACCCATCCATTGTATCTGCTTCAACTTTTCAGATGTTTATACCTTTATCCAGTCTCTCGGAACTCTACTGTATTTTGATTACTTTCTACAAGTTTACACACCAATACACTGTATGTTATTTTAGATACAAAAGTTGGCTGAATTCCTATTGACGAGGAACGGTTGTCTGACTGCAGAAATAATGCAATGCCTCTTCATCTTTAAGTTCAGTAGATGTCACATGCCAATAAACTTAAGAACTCAAAATGGCTTTTTGTGGTTCCTGATCAGTTTTATGTATGGCTTGATTTTGAATTAAATCTGATTACAAATTATTGGAAATTTATATTTCATCTAGTAACTGTACCATGTAAAACTCGTTAAAAATTACTTTGTCCAAACTTGAAATTTTGTTGCACTTTAACTTTGTTATATATACTTAAATCTGGAACACTTTTGCTAATCATACAATAATTTGTTTAACAAAACAGATTTTTAACTGAAACTCTTAAAAAATGGTAAATGTAGTTTTTTTGTTTAAACTTTGATTGTTGTATACAAAATGGTTAGTCATTACTTTTTATACAATATGGTTTATTGTATACATTTTTATATTTATCAAAATGCTGTTGCCTTTAGAACAAATTCATAAATGAGCAACTTTAAAAAAACAGCTTTCGGTAAATTGGGAGTCTGTGTGTGATGTTTCAGTGGCGTAAGTCTGAATATCCTTTATAGACACATTCATCATGAAAAATTCCACTCATTAAAATAACAGACATATCTCTTTGAAATATTCATAGATCTAATGACGTATAGAACGTCTTCATTTTTATAGAAGTTAAATAAAAAATTTCAATTTAAAAAATGCAACTTCTCATCTGTACAATTTGATTAATTTACTCTCCTAAGTACAGAAATATTACTGTACTTTTAGTTATGTTTTTAAACTTAGTTCGTAAGAACATAATTTGACCATAGCATGCTGCTAATATAGTGAATATTGATATATACGTTTAAATAAATTCTTAAGTTTGTTGCGCAACTTAGTAGTGAAAAATACTTTATTAAATTATACATTAACATTCCTAGTTGGTTACATATTTTAGTTAGCTTGTACATTAACTAAACTCGTTAATAGAGCACTTGATGCAATTTTTTGTTAAAACTGTGAAAAGAATAAACATATTACTCTTGTTTGCTTCCCCCCTACCACAACCTCTGTGGAAGAGGGGCGGCAAATCTTTTCTTGGCGCACAAGCATTTTATCCAGCCTTTCCATTCCTTATAGACCAGTGGTTCTCAACCTGGGGGGGCGTGAGAGAATTTCAGGGGAGGCGTGAGGGTACAAAGAAAAAAATTTAGAAATATACATTTTGTTAAAAAAACAAAAACTTTCAAAACCATCAAATAAACTTTCGTATTTAAATATATCTGGATTTTTATCTTGCATCCCAGCTTTTGCTAACGTAGAGTTAGCATCGTCAGTTTCATAATTTCACTGTTCTAACTTGAACCAACCAATTATTGACTGGAGGGGAGGCGTGACCTATCTTCAGTGTTCAAAAGGGGGGCGCCAGTGCTAAATGGTTGAGAACCGCTGCTGTAGACTATTGGTCTGTGCCGGAAATTTATTCAAATAGAGTTATGGATAGAACCTGTACATTATAAGGTTTCTTTTGTCGTAACGAGCTTAAATGTGTATTTGCATGTGCTTTTATTTAATAGACTACAATTAATAGAAGTATTATAAAAATTTTGTCTTTTTACACCTTTTGAAAGTGCAATAACATGTTGCGGCAATCTTTCGACATTTTTGTGGTGGGATAACGATATTTAATACAGCATATTTAAAATAAATCGATTTTGACTATGTTGAATGAATAAAACTGGTTAGTTATTGCTTTAATTCTAAATTTAGATCTCAGTCTCTAGGTATATTATTTTAATACCAATTCAACTGTAAAATTTGGTCAACAAGCCTAAGGCTCCAGCCAGTGATCTCTTAATACATTATTGAGTTTGAATCATGCTTTTATCAGAATATTTTTACCAGTTTTTTCTGCCTTGTGTCAGGTAATACTAATTGTGACACTGAATAAATTTGCCAATTACAAATACTAAATTTCTAGGGCTTGATATTGACCAAAACTTAAGTTGGAACTCGCTCATAAAAGATAATTTTTATATTAGGAAGATTTATGCAGTGCAGACAGAAGAAAAATCTACTATGCACATGTACATGGTCACACATGCATGGCTTATCACTTCATGGAGGACCCACAGCAGAAAAACTTGATAAAATATTAATCCTGCAGGAAAAAGAAATTCGAACTATGCCAGGCTTAAAGAGTGATTAAAAGTCAGCCAAGGAGCATTTTAAGGAACTTTAAATTTTAATAATCTACGAACAATATATATTTGACACTACTCTTTTAGCTAAAAAACAGCCAATTATGACTGACTACAGAAACTTGTAATTATAAAATTATGATTAAAAAACCTATAATTACACAGCAAAAATCTGAAATTATTTCCATAAAACACAAGCCTTCTTTAAATCAAGTTTTATAATATATCCCTTAAATTTATGAGACTGAAATTTTATCAGAGATTGGCTCAGCAAATGGAAATTAATACATGTTTTAAGTCTTTTAAAAATTAATATTGTACTTTATTAATCAATATTTTGATACTTAGTTTTAGTGCTGCATTTATGTTAAGTAGTTTTAGTTAAGTTGAAAATATTTGCACTACTCAATGTATGTTTTGTACATTTCTTGAATAAAGAGCTTTGATTGATTGATTGACATCTTTGCTTTTATCTATAAGATTGTTACACGTAACCAATGTTTTAATTCTTAGAAAAAAAAATGTTTGCTGATAACAAAGACTTCTTGTAAAAGAACAAATGTTGTGAGCAGGTAAGAAAATAGCAGCAGCCAGTATTAGTAATCAGATGGACTTATAGGATTGCTAATTAACTGGGTACAGAGTTCAAGTTAGTAAATAAAACAGAGATTCGTCATTAACTTATTTATAATAAATGACTTTACAGATTTATTAGATCTTAAAATCTGTATTCATTACTAAAAAATGTCAAAATGATTAAGCATATTCAAGTGTATTCTGCTCGGAGCAGGACGGATTGGACTGGATCGACTGTAACAGTTTAGTAGTAACTTTAGAGTTTATCGACATGATATTGAATAAATGTCATTTTATTTATTGTTTTGACATTGAGATTAAGTTTTTAGATTTTCAGAAATCAAAAGCTTGATATTGATGATTTTCACCTTTGATAAAAGATTATCAATTGCCACTCAGAGCATCACACAAGACACTACCTTTTGGCTGTCATACACACTTTTAAATTTTATCAGTGTGGCATCGAAAGAATATTTGATAAGAAAAACAATACCAATGTGAACTCAGAATTTCGTAACAAATTTAGCTTTAACTTTCTGCGTATAAATCATTATGGCATCAAACTTATATTTTTAATGACAAGTTACTAAAACTTCATGTTATATTAGTATAACGAGAAACATAAATGTTACTGTCAGGTCAGCGTCATATTTATTAATGAATTGCGTTGATTGCTCGAGACTCCATTATCGTTGTACAAAAAGACAAAAGTAATTACTTTATATTACTCTTTATAGTCCCTTTCATGTTCATAAATATTTTATGTAGTATTTAAATGTAGAATAAATCATGTATTCCTAAGCTAAATATATATGTGTATATATATATATATATATATATATATATATATATATATATATATATATATATATATATTAAAAAACTGGCTCATAATTACCTATTTTGTTTAGTAGACTGTTTTTATAATATTTTTACACATACAGTAAATTGTACGTGTTCGTGACCCATATTGATGTATGGTTTTGGCTGTTTTATTTATTATGTGCTCTCTTCATACTCTTTATTAATTGTTTTTCAATTAGCATAATGCGTGTTGGTATATACAGTATAAAACATGGTTTTTTATCAGCTACCATTTCTTTTTTTAATTTATGTAAAAGCCGAGTTTTATATTTGGAAAAAAATCCAAAATGCATTACATTATAATAAAAATTTAAAATAAATAAATAGCAAATGATCTCCTGTCACAAAGCTAAATCCAATTCATCAAGCCATTTAAGACCTGCCTCACTGATTCTATTTATGCAAGCTAATACCTCCGTAAAATCTTATGTGATCCATTGTTTGGATAGACTCTCCGCAATCACATGACGGATCTACGGTCAATCCCCATTAGTATTTCCAGGAGATCAGTTTCCAACCTGATAGCTGAGCCGTCACAAATTTGTAATCTCCCAGCTATGGTAGCTACCACACAAAATACATGTTGGTACATATATAATACAATTAAATGTTACTTAACACAAATATATTACAATATAAGCACAAATAAACTAAATAATACAAGTTAAAAATGCACTAATATATAACAATATAAGCACAGAATGCCTCTTTTATGGGTCAATCCATATGAAGTGGTCCAGAAATAATTTAATTAGTTGCTGCAAAATTTGTATTATTTTTCATATCTAAAAGTACCACTCATCAGAAGTACAAAAAGCATGTTATTTAATTTTTAACATTTTTGTTTTACCGATGACGGCCGTTTTGGCTTCGATAAAATACCTCTTTTAAGTGAATCTCGAACTTTGCAAAGAAGCACATATCTCCTCTTCTATTCATCCTAGAACATTTAAACAAAAACCAATCTCTTCAGAAGAGTCTGAACTGTAATTTAAGTTCTTACAGGTATGTCCTTAAACTTAACTATGAGGGCCCAAAAAAGTTTATCATGGATTTTTTTCAAAAATAAATGTTCACACATTTATTTTTTCAAAAAGGCAACAGTTTATTTATTTTTATTTTTTTATGCGATAGTTATATTGAGGTACTTCAAACTCACAAAGTTTCAAATTATGGACTAGTATAGTTTTTTAGAAAACATTAGTTGAAATCATGAAATTTTCAAAGTTCAAGGATTAATATCTTTTTTGGGCATGAAAATAAAAAATTAAAATGTATCCCAGTTTTAGTACTAGATCAGAGGAACAACCTGCAAAAATTTGGTTTTGAGGACTTTATTATTTACCAAGTTATATAATGTTTAAAATTGCAAAAAAAAAAAAAAAAAAAAAAAAAAAAACTATCACTCCAGCTACTTACGATGCTAAACATAGCTAAATATTATGCTTTGTTATGCCTGAAAATATATAAAACAATGACACATATATATATAGTTATACCATTTATTAATGTACAAACTTTTATTTTCATGACTGATGAGCATTGAGTAGATGCGAGATTTCATCACAAAAGCATTGTGTTATGTTGAAGTTGCGCCAGTTGCTGTAGGAGTGTGGTCTTCCTCGAGATATTACTCAAAGTGACCCATGTTTCATAATTTTTTTAACATGAAACAAGATAATGTTTGTCTATTGTTCTAAAAAAATTACATACTTTTGTAAAGATATCAAGATAATAACATCTAATCTAATAACATATATAAGAATTGTAAATTTATACATTATATCATTAAAGATATTAGTTGAACAGTTTTAATTTCACAGTGCCTATCCTATTTTTCTTAATATTTTGAAATTATCACATGTTTAAATGTACCTAGTTTAATATACAACACATCCAGCAGTCTTTGAAGTAAAAAATAACTGTATAACATATTCTAGCCTTTAAAATTTCTAAACTGATTAAAAAAAAATCTTTTATTGTTGCTCTTCCTCAGAATCTAATAGAATTTTTGTTTAAGCAGCTCATAGCAATAACATAACAGATAATCATTAACTAATTATATATATATATATATATATATATATATATATATATATATATATATATAACAAATTAACTACTGCAGTTAAAGTAAGCAAAGATCATTGAAACACTGAAATAAAGTTTAATAATTAGAAACTAGACCTAGTCAATTATAACTGATGACCATTAATACTAGATTAAGAACCTTGTCAAAAAAATTGTTTATATTTGTATGAACAATTGTGTAACTTTTAAGTAATAATCTATTATTTCAATTCAGCTTAGATCAAGTAAAATTTAATAAGAAAAGCATACTCATACACTTAAAAAGTTTTGATTTGTCTTAAACATAATATGAAAGAAATAAACTTCATCTAATGACATTAGACTAATATTAACAAAATTATTAGTGTAATACAATGAATAAATTTAGAAATAGCTGAAGATTTTAATTTGTAATATTGTCTCATTTTAAAATTCATTCCTCTATTTCTAGACTGATTAAAACTTTGCTAGCATTGTAAATGGTTGTAAATTTAATTCAAAAAAATCTGTCATGTTATACTTACTCCTCTTCTTTAGAAATACTTCTGAATACTCTTAAAAATTTTAATTTAGACATTGTTTCTTTACATATCAGTAAACGCTGCAAAAAAGCTTAAAGGTAGCAAGTTGTTAGTACCTAATGTTTTGATGGTTACTGAAATTTTGACTCTTTTTAATATAAAAAAAATGTTTTAGGTAGAATGGGCGATGAAGAACCATTGGAGATGAAAAGAAGACAAATGTTACGACGCCCAAAAATAATTATTCGCAAGTGTAAGAAATCTCAGCCAGCTTCAAAAACCATAGAAGAGTGCAAAAAAGTAAATGGGGAGTTGTCAACTGAAAATAAAGGTAAAGAAGATACTAATGATTCATTAGAAATAAAAGTTCTAAAGCAGAATACACCAGCTTCTAAAAAGGTTGTTACTATTAGAAATACTAGAAAAAGGAAGATATCAGAATCTACTAATGACAATGACATTGTCATTTTGGATGATGATGCCTCTACAATAATTGAAGAGAAAAAGAGTAATGGAAAAGATGGTAAACATGACTCAGCTTCTGTTGAGTTTAAGGGATTTAAGAAAAGGATATTAGCTCAAACAGAAAAGTTGAAAGAAGAAAATGTAAATGACAATAAACAGGGTAAAGTTGATTCTGAATTAGATCATGCTCCAGTTGCAGAAAAAGGAGATCCTAGATCAAAAGTTGTGAAAGCAACAAAATCAAAAAAGAAAACTAATAGTGGAAAGGAAGGAAATGATGGTGATAGTGATGAAAATCAAGGAGAATCACAAACTGAATATGCGCAATATCTTGGATTGCAGCCAACTATGCAGTTCAAATGTTACCGTTGTGCTGAGAGAGGCTTTCCTTCAATGTTGGCATTAAACATGCATCAACGAGGATGTGGGGTCCAGAAAGATAACTTCATTGCTAATCTCCAGCAAGACACTTCGTCATTCGCTCCCTCAGACCCTAATATGTTGACAAACTTTAGGATAACAAGAAAAGTCTATTTGTGTTCAGCTTGTGGTACCTACTATGAAAATTGGAATTTATTCTTGCATATGCGCGATGTACATAAAAAACACATTTGTTTATTTTGTCTTACAATGTTTGGAACTGCAGAAAAACTTGCAGATCACCTGAAAAGCATTCATAATGTACTAGAAACTACTTTTAAATCGAGTGAGGAATTTCAAAATTCTTATAAAGGATCATGCTATTTGATTTGTTGTATATGTGAAAATATGTTTAGTGAAAGGGAGGACTACTTTCATCATCATTGTGAGAAAAGAGATCCCACAGCAAAATGCAGTTTATGTGGAGTCAAGTGTGGCCATTACTACACTTGCCCAAATAGTAATTCTCAGAGGAATGTGTCAGCTATCACCAAGACTACAATAAATAAAAGCAAAGCTAGTGAAGAAATTTGGATGGGCAAGAAAGGTCAAGGTGATATGTATGATATAAGTGATGCAGCCAGTTTTTGTCATGTAGCTTTAGCTGATGAATCAGTAGATACCGAAAAAAATGTTTCCGGCTGTAATCTCATAGATTTAACTGCAGTTAGTAATGAAGAATCGAATGTTAACACACCTGTCAATAAAAATCCACAGTCAAATGATTTGTCAGAAAATATTGGTGACAAAAGTACAAAAGAGTCTGATGATCAAAAGGAGCATATTGAAAATGAACCTGACAATTTTGGAACTATTCATAAAAGTGATTTTCCAGAAAAATCTCAAATAGAAGTAAAATTAGTAGAAGAACAAGACACTCTGCAAAAAGAAAATGAATCTCTTGAGGAACATCCAATTGAATTAATTGAGATTGACTGTGAAAATAAGACAACAGATAAAAATGATACAACCAACGAGTGTGTTGACCTAGAAGAAATAAATAAACAAAACAATAGCACTAATCAGAATATAGATGAACTACAAGAAGTGAGTAATAAACGTAAAGAACCACTATCTGAACATGTATGTTCTGAGGGAAAAGAGGAAGTGAAGGCTCATGCGCAAGAGTCAGAGGAAGTCAAAATAGATGACAAGTTACATCCTAATGAAAATATTGAAAAAGATGAAACCAATGTTGCATCATCTGATTCAGATGGAGAACCTGATACAAACTTGATATGTCAAGTTGATTCTCAATCATCATCAGATGAAAGTATTGAAGAAGAGGAATGCAAGAAAATAGATAAGGTATCCACAGAAACTAAACACGAAGATCCTCTGAATGAAAATAGTATAAAATTAGACAATGACAAACCTGACAATGATGTCAATAATGATGATCTCAATAAAGACACTGAAAACATAGAGAAACTATATAGTAAAGACAGTACAAGAGAAAAAGAAAGTGCACTTGATACAAAAAGTGCTGAATCAAGTGAAACTTCAAAAGACTTTCATTTGGATGATGTTTCATCAATTGAGAAAGATTTAGATGATGAAAAAGAGAAAGAAAATGAACAAGCTGATGAATTGGCAGAAGATGTACCTAATTCTTCCTCTCCAGTGGTTGGTGATGGTATACCTCTTGCTGGTGAAGATGTGCCTGCTATGGCACTTACTCTTGAAGATAAACTTGAAGAAGCTAGTGCACAGTCGGTTGTCAAAGAATGTGTTAGAACGTCTTGTCTGAATTGTGTTTATTGCAGTCATGCTATTAAAATTGCTGTTAACGGAAAACAATTAGCTCTACATCTATTGGCTGAACACAGATACAAACCAGTTAAAAATAACGAAACTAGCCAAGACGTTGTTAAAAAACTGAAAACTTCTTTGAATGAACTAGAATCACTATTTTTCAATACAGATTCTTATGACAGCTCTGACAAATCTTTGAATGCCTCTTATGATTATACATATGAATGTTTCCAGTGCCGGTTTGTTACCAAGGTACACAAAGAGTTATATGTTCATAAAAGAAAAATGCATCAAAAAACAGTATTGTTGTGTGTCATGTGTAAATCAAATTTTTACAGCTATAGTGAATTGTTATGTCATATGTGTCCTGGTATTTATGTATCTGAAGACATATATTTTAGATGTTGTTTTTGTAATCTTGATATGATTCCTTCTGCATTTCGACTAATGGTTCATTTAAGAAAGGGCCATCATACATGCGATATTTGTCTAGAAATTACAGGTGACCAACAGAAACTTTCAACCCATATGTGGAAGCATAAATTAAATCACCTTTGCTATCGATGTGGAATTGCATATCGGAATAAACCTGATATAACAAAACATCTGTTTTGGAAACATGGCACAGAAAGTGTTTTATGTAAAAAGTGTTTACAAAAGAAGTGGCCTCATGTATATCATTTTTGCATTCCCCCAACTGTATTTATATGTGAAGAGTGTGATGCCAGTTTCACAAAAGCTGTTGCTTTGAAAGTGCATAAAAGGCTTCACAGTGGAGAGTTTCCTTATGAATGTCACAAATGCAATCAAAAATTTGTGTCAAGGAAATTACTTTCAAAACATGAAGATTCACATAATCAGCCTCCATTATCAGAAAGTATTGTTAGTAAAAATGATTCAGACAATAAGCAAAGTGAATGTACAGATGAGCATATCAATGTAGAATCAATTGATGAACCAAGCATTGAAGATACAAAAGAAGATAAAAAAGACAATTCTCTTGAATTATCAGCAGAAAACAATGATAAAACAGAAGTTACTCCTAAATCTAAGAAAAGAAAGAAGAGAGATAAAGATTCAAAACCTGTTTTGGATGTTTATGATCTGCCTCCTTTAAATTTGTCCTCTGAAAGTGATTCGTCTGATGAAGAGACTCACCACACTTCAGAAACTTCAAAAGAAAAACAAGAATCTGAATCATTCCCTCCACTCTTTACTGGAGGAAATATTGATAATTTGGAATCTCGAATTAAGTCAACTACACCAGAAGAAACTGTAGAGCCTTCCGAGGAAAATCAAACTCCTGCTCCAATAGTTGATGGTGTTTGGGACAACTTCCACTCATATAAAGCGGAACTAGAAAAAAGAGAATCCAAAGATTTGTCCCTACCTAACATTTTACCTTCTACATCAACTGAAATGAAGTTACAGCCTGAAACACCGCCAGAAATTGAATTCCCAAAATCATTCTTATTGGATCATAGCTATTGTCTAATTCCAGGTAAATCTAAACCAACTGAAAATGAACATGAAGTAAAAACATCAGAATCTAAACCTGTTGAAGAAATACCTGCAGAAGAACCTCAAGAGACCCCTGCACCTAGAGGTCATAGTTCTAGCATTGACCATCCCTATGCAACCATGAATAGTAGTAGTACCAAGGGAGCCGTAGCATCGGCTTTGCCTCCTGATCAAAAACCCACTACACCCCCACCATTAGATGTTCCTATAGCCGAAACTCATTCATCAAGCAAGAAAAAGCAAAAGACACCTAAGAAGAAAAAACATAATGCAAATAGTTCATCTTCAAGTGATTCTAGTAGTGACTCTGATTCTACTGACTGCACATGTGGAAGCAATTGTAGTTGTTCCAATAGTTCTAGCTCCAATAGTTCTAGTTCTTCTAGTTCTGATTCTGACAGTTCAACATCAGAAGGCAAGAGGAGAGCAGCAGCCAGAAAAGAAAAGAAAAAGGAAAGATTAAAACATAAACACCACAAAGAAGAGCCCCCTCCAACTCCAGTTATTCTTCCACCTGCACCTCCAGAAGAAGAGCCAGTGGTTGATGTTCCTGTTGAACAATTGGAACTGCCAATTAAAGAATCTGATCTAGATACTGACGAATCTTCAACTGATGAAGACTTTTATGACAAATACCCTCAAAGTCATGCAAGGCAACAATTGGAGAAAAGAAATAAATTGATGCTGTTGGCTAGCGTGGCACCAGTTAATAATGGAACTGTGTCACCACCACCTCCACCAACACCTCTCATAGAAGAAAATCCTGTTCCCCAGCAACCCCCACCACCTGCAGTTAAAAGAAAAATTAAGACCAAAAGAAGACGAAAATCTCAAAGTAAAAAAACTGTTATAAAAACTAATCTGATGCACACTGAACCATCCACTTCATTAAACTTACCAAATGCTACTTCTACTCCTTCTCATATGTTGAGTAATCATCATAGCTTAGCAATAAAACCTGCTTCACCGCTTAGAACCACTATTTCGACTCTCCATTCAGATGCAACGGCAGGTAGTGGTTCGGAAAATGAAAGTGCACGGCTGTCTAAAAGGAAACGAGTCAGAAATAAGTTCTATGGTTATTCGAGTGAAGAAGATGAGAATGAGAAGTCAAATCTCAAATGGAGAAAAGTGGAATCAGCCCCAGTTCCTCAAAGTTTAAACTTTCAACCCACTCTAACAATCCAAAGACCTCAAATGTCATCAATAGGTCAGATAAAGAGGCCAGAATCAAGTGAATCTAGTGGAACAGATGAAGAAAACATTATAAAGAAGAATACCTACAGTAACACTAGTAGCAGCAATAGTAGTGAGAGTGAAAATGAGATTGACTCTAAGGAAAATGTACAAAAGGAACAAACTGAGAAAAGTGACAATCTTTATTGTTATTGCCAGTGCCCTTATGATGAAGTGTCTGAGATGATTGCATGTGACGGTCAAGATTGTACAATTGAGTGGTTTCATTTTGAATGTGTAGGTATTATGGTGCCTCCAAAAGGAAAATGGTACTGTCCTGATTGTAGAAAAAGAAGAGACTTGATGTAAATAGTTTTTAATTGTTTACTGAAATCAGTGTAAGCCTGTACATTTTCAATGCCAAAAAGGCTAATAATTTGTTCATAGATAATGTAATTTTGTACCTTAAATATTTAAGTTATTTTGATTTTAATAATTTATTGTGAGATTTATTTAAGATATTTTCTTGAATGTAATATATGTATATTCTTCAGACATAATATTATGATCAATGAATCCAATTATATATTTTTTTATTTCAAATGAATAGTTATACAGTAGGTTGACTTTTAAAAGGGCAAAACTGAATTGTTGTAATTTATCATTATTGTTCAAATAAATTTGCCTAGTTTTTAGTTACACCGTTATAGGTAAACCCTGTTTCTACTTGTACATTTTTGTTTTAAACAAGTCTATCAAATGAATGGGAAAACTTTCTTAGCTATCGTTACTATAGAGATGAAATGTTTTAAGAAATTAATATTTTTATAATGGTGAAATCATCTATTTAGGATGGTTGTTTTTTTTCTCTCAGTTAACTGCTTAACATCAAGTAAACTGATGATTTTATTTGTATAAGTTTGAAAAAGCCATTGTTGTATTACCTTTTTAAAATTGTATTATAAAATATAACAAAACTCAGAAAAATATTTTGTGTTATTAAAGAAAATTTCTACTTACTTAAGTTCAGAAAATATTTTTTTTTTTTTTTTAATTTTAACGGGAAATTTTTGTAATCCTGTTCACACAAAACATACAATACACAAAATATTTTTCAGTATATATATATATATCAACTGCAGATACTATCTATAAATATTACTGTGGGCAGAATAAAATATTATTTTTTGTTTTTGAAGCTTTGTTTTCTTGTAAAAAAATATTAGTTTTTTTAATATACTAGTGAACGTGCATGGGAGGGAGGGTGGGTCAATAACACTGTACGTGTATAGGAGAGCGGGTGGGTCAATAACACTGTACATGTATAGGAGAGCGGGTGGGTCAATACCACTGTATGTGTATGGGAGGGGGGGTGGGTCAATACCACTAAGTGTATGGGAGGGAGGGTGGATCAATACCACTGTAAGTGTATGGGAGGGAAGGTGGGTCAATACCACTGTACGTGTATGGGAGGGAGAGTGGTTTAGTACCACTGTACGTATATGGGTGAGAGGGTGGGTCAGTAGGTATATATAGAGAGGTCTACGGGGAAAAAATAGCACAGGCTCGATCGGCTCAATCTAGCCTCAAGTTATAAAATTAATTTATTGTTGTATTGGTTAGTATTAAAGTTAAAATTGGTGAAAAGGGGCACGTTAATATGTATCAACAATAATGACATTCATGTTGATGCCTTGATATTAAAATTAAATAAAAATTCTAAAAATTTTTTACAGTTATATACCTGCAATCGTCAAATGTTCTTTTATTTATTTTTTTGTTATTTATTTATTCATAAGACGCTGATCATCAAGATATAGGCGAATATCAATTTCGAATGAGTGTAGATGTGCGAATGTAGTCATTGCTACAAACTAAGGCCGACTATTTCTTAGAAAGTGTCATTAATTAATAGCCCAATAACAAATGAACAGCCGGTGATTATCAGCTGATCCTTCTCAAAATGTTCTTATGTTTAAATAGTAAACACATCATTATGTTCAACGATGAAATGCTTCTTTTTACATTTCAATAACATGACGAACTGCCTGGTGCTGTTAAAGCTCTTAAATAATAATAAGCACCAATTGAGACTTGTCTTGCGATTTAAATTTTGTAATCCGTTAACCCACAAATTGCAGCCTTATATATAGAATGAAACATGTTACTAGCTGTTTTATTCTTCATCTTTTTTAATCATGTGTACTGAGTTAAAAATGATAGGAGAACATTAAAATTTTTAACATTAAAACGCTGCACATGTGTTTACTGCCAAAGTATTTCAGCTATCTTGACTTTAAACATATACTACACTATAAGACACAAACATACATTAGATTATCAATGTAGAGTGAGTGGCCAGTGAAAATAATAAATTTAATTTGCCCGTTTAAGTGTAAACTGTGTTTTAAAAACTGTTAATAAATTCTTTACAAAGATTAGACAAACTATAAAATATGCTTAACATGTTCACTGCTGAACAATTTTACAATTAATGAATGTACTAACATTTGGATGATATGAAAATTCGTACAAATTATCTAAAGAATGAAGACAGGATAGTCAAAATGTGTGGAGAGAGATAAAATAACACTGCAATGCCTGACTGTGATGTCACTCCTTGTTTATGCTGTTGTCCGCCACTGGGCAATCTTCCAAGTACAGTGTTTTTTACCAAGTGTGTGTCATGATACTTTTCATACACTTTTAAAGTATGTATTTTTAGGCACCTTACAAAAGCATTTTAAAATAATTTAACATAAAAATGTTAAGTATATATTTACATGTGTGCTGAAGATAGATACAGTATGTACAAACCCTCCCACCAACATTTTGTACTTTACGTTATACTCATTCATATCTTTGTGGATTTTCAAAACAACTAATTTTCTATAATCCTGGTTCGTCAGGCCAAACAGTACCTATGTAAGCTTCCTTACTTTAGCACGAGGCAACATTTTCTTTTGACTGTCCATTCCCTGAGTTTAATTTTTAGATAATTTGTGTTGGCTGTTACTAGAGTTAACATTAATCTGGTTGTTTACTTGGCAGCAATATTACAAGAACTTTCACATGAAAATTGTACAAACTTATTTAGTTATTCCTCATCAAAATGTTGTTGAATACGGATTCCAAATGAGTGTAGATAAGCAAATTTAGTCATTGTAAAAAACTAAGGCCGACTATTCCCTAGAAAGAGTACAATTAATAAACCAATGACAAATAACAGCCAGTGTCAAAATATTTTCTGACTGATTGGGATTGAACTGAAAACCTTAACCTTACAAATTTGGGCATAAACCATCTATGCTAACGACCAATTTTAGCATTGAGACTATACAAATAGTATGAATTTACAATTATTACTTTTGTATGGATTTATAATGATTAGGACGTGGATAATTATTTTTCTATGCTATGTAAGGGGGTTTCTATCACATGGATAATAGGACATCATCTGTTCCAATATGCCCACTCCATTCATATGGGCATAATAGTGGTATATGTATGATTTTCTTTAGTTTGTTGTCTTTATCATTTCATTGTCAAGTTGGAAAGATATTTATGTCACTGTGCTCATATCTTTCCATTTCACGATCATAATGTTGTTAAGAGTAATTTGTGACAGTCTGATCATGAAATCAGTGGGTCAGTTTTACAGCCTGAGGAGTATTTTGTCTATTACTTTGTAAGGTGACTGTGGAGTTAAGTCTCTTGACACAGAAGATTTTATGAGAAAACAAAACTTTTAATTTTTTATTAATAAAGCTGGATCGCTGTGAAGGGGAGGCACTGCATGCGGTGGCGCTATAATCCTAAACACCAATGTTGAATTAATGTCATCATTGTTTTCAGAACCATCCAAATTGTCTTCTGACTTGGATTCACTATTGCAGTTGCAAACAACTCGCATAGTACCACTGTTCTTTTATTCCTAATTCCACTGTAAGTGTATTAGCGGATTGGTGAATTCCTCTGTAGGTATCTGAACGGTTTCAATAAAATCATTTTCACTATCTTAATCCATTGCAAAAACTATATATTCATATCCGAAATAAATGTGATGTAAAAATGAGTTTGTACAAGAACTAGACATGACAAAAATAGATGATCTGTTAACCAAAAACACTGAGAGAAAGAATGTGACTGGCACAACACACTGACAGTGATATAACCTTCTCTGGCAATGACTGAGCTTACACTGGAGCAATGTATTAGAAATGAGAGTGGGATTTGAGTGCATTTGGAAAGTTTATAAAGCCAGCATTATATCGGAGGTTTTTGCCTAAAGTTGAACGTCTGATATATTGAACGTTGGAGTGCAAAGGGTTAAGAAGAAGTCATACATTTAAAACTAGATTTATAAGTTTTTCAATAGGAAATGAGAAGTAAATACTTGCATTTTAATTAAAAAATACTACATGAAACTTCTTAAATTCATTTGGTGACAAATCTGCTCCTTCCTAGACATAACTAGCTATAGAATAGATCAGAAAGATCGGCCAAATAAACTGATGACTGATCACATACTGGTGGATTAGTAATATGAGCAATACTGACCTTTTGCAGCTTTGTGAGAGAATAGGTATAAGGACAAACAAAAACCCCACTCTGCCGCTGATATGAGCAGTCAACACAGAATGAATTGAAATAAAAAAAAAAATTAATTGGTGGTGAAGGTTAAGAATAATTATACTAGGCCGGGATGCATAAGGAGGAGAATCAGTAGGATTGTAATGTCATTTGTTTGCTTGGGAAGATAAATTAATATACAATATATTAATTATTCATTATAGTAACATTTTTCCACCTTGAAAAGTCATATATTCCAAAACAAGAGTGGTTTGCCGAAATCACATTCTGGTTAAAGTTGAAATTCTAACAAGAAACCATTCTGGAGGGTTTAGAAGTATGTGTATGCAGATCTACCTGTTTACATTATATATATCATCTAGAGTTTAGTTTGTTTTCTTGACAATATTCATTGAATATTCAATTGATTTTTTCTTGAAGTAGATGAAGTCAAATTTAAATTACTGATATGCTATACAATTTGTACTAATACTACTAATATAGTAGTATTAGTAAATTTGGGTGTCTTATAATTTACCTGAAATAAAATAACAATTTTTAATTAATTCTTCAAATGAAGAAGGTTATTCTGATTTTATTTACATTTTACAGTACACAAATGTATTTACTTCAGATTATGTAGATTAATGTACCAGTCGCCATATGTTGAAATCTAATAACGTTATAGGCTCTTAAGTTACAGTCTTAAGTTATTTTCAAAATGTTGGAAAAAAAGGCCAAAACTATACAGAACTAAACAAAATACGCATATCTTGAAATAAATGTAAGACTCTTGTTTCAAAGACTAGGTGTAGCAATAGTTGCTTGACATACTTTCTGGATGTGATTTATCCATTGACACTGATTGAAATAAATGTATGTTTTCTTGTTTGCCAGGCTCAAGGCGTAGCAACAGTTGCTTGACATACTTTCTAGATGTGTTTTCATTGGCAGTCATTAATGAGCAACTTACAGTTTGTTTAGCCACAAATTGAAAACTTATCGTATAAGCTTTTTTTATCTAGTTGACAGAAATTTATACATTTTAGGAGGTCTTAATTTCATTCTACAAACAACATGAGACAAATATTTTTATCCCATTTTCTGTTAAACAATTGTATTAAGTGGTTTTTTAGCAACTAAAAATTATAATTGGTCAGTTGTAAAATAATCGTACAATAGCAGTTCCAACCAGACTGATATTCACTGATCTGAGGCGCGTTGCGTTATTAGGCATTCAGTTACAGTCAAATTGGTTCAGTGACCAAATAACTCAATTTCAAACTCTTTCAGGTATTGTGATTATAAACATCTACAATAGAAATTCCATATCATAAGAATATTTGTGCCTCTAATTTTGTTAGTTAGTGAGGCTCCCAACCACAGCTAGTTTAAACTGCATTACATTTGCACGAGACTACACTAGCGCTCCACAAAATCAACTGATATTTAGAGACATTGGATGGGAAATCTATTTGTGTATAAAATCAATTCTTTAACTTTGTGGAACTTTAGTCAATAACATTTTACCCAACTGTTGAAAATACATGCTTCACCTTAAGACAGTAACGAATTTTTTGAAATATTCCTGGCCTAAAAATGTTGTTTACTCATTATAAACAAAAGGTATTCTTATTTTATGAAACTGGTGCACTTTCTATTCCATTGGTGGCTGATTGTGGCATTTTCATCAATGTGTTTATTAGTCCTTCATCAACAGTTGTGCAGGTTTCTACATTAATATTAATCCTTCATCAACATTAATGTTCATATATGCAACCTGCACATGCCTATATTCAGCTTCAAAATTGCAATCACATTCATGGATTGAACTGCAGATATTGGACAGACAGGATCTACTTAATTATTTCCTTGAATTCTTAGCTTTGTATTTACTACTAATTTTATTGAGTTAATTATCATTTAAGTAACTTCAGTATAGTAACATTAGGCATCAACTTCAAAGTTCATTAAATCATAATAACTAAATAGTTCAGTAATAATTTTAAGTACGTTATAGCAGAATAATAACATTTATTGTTTTAGAAGCGTTGATACTAACAGTTCTGTAAAGCTATGTGATTTTGTTGTATTATTTTATATATATATATATATATATATATGTATATCTTTGTAATTATGATATTTTACTTAATAAAAAAATGATCTGAGCACATTTTTGTTTTCTGTAATTCAACTTGATAGTACATAGAGTACAGTTGCAATCAAGGGATGGTTATCTAGATGTAAATCCCTAGTCCTCAATCAGTTGTCATTAAATAAAGTTGTTTTAACATAGCCAATGACCTGAACTTGAGACCTTTCATAATACGTAAAAAAAAAAAAAACACAGTTAAAAAGTCTCTTTGGATGACGGAATTGCAAATAAAAATGTCATAGCATCAAAAATCTACCAAAGAAAATAAATTTATGTACCACCAAAACAAAGTTGAGTCAATCAAATGTTTTCATGCCACTGGAGTGTTGGGCCCGAGGCCACCAAAGGAAGGACTTAGTACCAAACATTGTAAGTGTGTGTGCTTTACTTGTAGTGGTTTTATTTTCTTTGGTATCCCTCTAAATTTCTATCATTTATGTAAAAAATAGTCTTTATTTTCTTCATGCATAGCTTCAATATTGATTAGTTTAGTTAACCCAACAAATGCTAATTTGTCTAGGTATCTTTGGCCATGTACAGTTCAATAACATTGAAATATTGTTTCATTTCTAGTTTATACCTGTCAGAGAGCCATACTATCAGTAATTCTTTTCTAGTTATTAGTTTTTATGTATTATTTTTATTTTACATAATGTGTCACGATTATTATTTTATGACAGCCATTTAAAATCCTTATAGGCTTAGGTTGATTTCAGTAACAACTGTTGTTATTTTATTTGTAAATATTAAATTGTTTGTAAATATTTTTGTACATAAATCTTAAACATATAATTACATTGAATATATTACAGTTTTTATATGAAAAGTTAACCCTATTAAGTTCTGTGATGACATGTATAGTTTGATTTAGAATTGTAACCACCAACGTAGCGCTCTGTTTTTCTTTCTTAGCAAGTTTACACTTTTCTAAATACTTAAAAAATGTAGACTTTCACTATTTGTATTCTTTCTAGAAGTGTACATATTTTATATTTGTAATTATTTGACTGTAAATAAAAGAAATTTGATAATTACTCTAGTTTCCAATTTTCCGTTTGTACATAGAACAATTGTGACTATGTTTTAACTAGTTTTCTGCAATTTAGATTATGTGCTATTTGTAAAAATAATAAAGAAGATAAATCTATGTTTAAATGTATTTTATTTGAAAACATTATGTTCCAAAAGTACGTTGGAGTTCTGCTAATCCAAATTTCGGTAATCTGAAAATCTGCTTAATTCAAAATTAGGATCGGCATAAATTTGAAGAAAATAAAAATTAATTTTTGTAAACTGCACTACTTTATATTTCAGAAAATACTAATTCAGATGCTTTACATAAATATCCATTGAAACAATATATTGGTTATATAAAATCAGTTAAATTTTTTTTCTTAAAGAAGAATATCTCGCTCTGAAGCCTAACTACATCAACGTCTTAACAACACGATGTCCTTTGGTGTTGCGGTGACATGTCGTTCTATGTAGCGTAGTGCATGAACGGTGGTGTCTGTGTGGGCTACCCGTTGTAAGTGAATAAGGTTATTTAACAAGGCAAGGATTACAACGCATTAAAGAATTGCTGATGTCAGAATGACAGTGGGAACAGTGCTGTCTGGGGAAGTGTAAGAATGTCAGAAACATGAACTATTCTGTCAGCTGATTGTTCGGTGCGTGAGTACAATGTAACAAATTTGTATGGTAAAACTACATACGTATCAGCTGAACTGGTTTTTTTATTATACGTTTTATTTTATGTTGCCTATTATTGTAGGTTCTTGTTATGTTTAAAAATTGTTTAAATTACTTAATATATATGTATGATTTTTTAAAAGGAGTTAATATCAAAATTCGGTAATTTAAAGTCAGTTCGGTCCCAATTATTTCTTATTAATGGAACTTTATTGTGTACAAAGTAAATTTCAAGAAAGATACAGGTTTTATTTGATTTTTAATCTATTTAAAGTTATATGTTGTGATTGTGCATTTCAGATTAAGCTTTGTCATTTTAACATTCAAGGGTAAAATATTGGTTTTATATGATATTTTTTTTAATTTTTACAATCCAAAATTCATATAAGAATTAAAGTGAAGTTTAAGTTAATAAACAGGAAACAATTAATTTCTTATTACTACTTGCAATTAATACATTCCTATTTCTGATGACTATCCAATAGGTACCAATCCCATAGACATAATAGTCAAATTGAATATTAGTAGGATATCTTAGTATCTCAAATGAATGTTTCTACAAATATATTATTTCCAATAGTTATCATAGTAAGGCAAGATATTCTACTATATAATCACAGTAAGGTATCTAAAAACATTCTCTGTCAAGTACATTTATCAGGTAAGTCAGAGAAGACCAAGTGTGAATACAAGCAGTTGAATTTGTTCAAATCTTTAGAGAGCAGCTTGAAGCCAATATACTCAGTCTTTTTGACAGGCTGAAACCTTAAAAATAAGTATTGGAAATCCAGGAGCACCAAAGATTGGGAAAACTACAAAACTATTAGAAATTATGTGAATTTCCTTACTTGGCAAAGTAAAAGAGATTATTTTACTCTTGGCATGAAAAAAGACAGTAAGAATTTCTGGGCATGCCTACAGCAAAAAAAGGAAAACCATGTTAGTACTCGCAGCTTCAAAATAAATAAATGAGTACTTTGTTAAAATGGGAACAAGTAGAAAGAGATCTTGTAAATATATTCTTACAAAACAGCAATAGAAGATCTGCTGCTGGTAGTAATTTCAGGTTTACTCCAGTTTCTGAAAGTGATGTTAAGACAGCAATTAATCAAATTAAAAATGGTCAGTACTAGTGCCGCAGTGCTGTAACTCAGCTACTTGGGGACAGAGTTTGTAGGTGATAGACTATATAATCAGTTCTCTTAAAACCAAAACAGTGTCCGCCCAATGGTAGGTAGCCAACGACATTGACACTACTAGAGAAATCTGGGTATCCATGTTGAGTGGTAATCAAGTTTCAGATGTTGTGTAGCGAAAGTACTGAGTATCAGGTTTGTCAGCAGAAAATGAGACCAATACTACATGGTTCAGATTCCACATAAAGCTGTAGGTCCCTTAGTTTCCCTCGCTATTGGGCTTTAAGTTATGCAACATAGAAGGGTTAAAGTTTCTAGTATAACACGAATGCTGATATGCCTTTACATGATTCAATTCCTTAACTATAGTTTCAAACATGTAAAAACTTGGTATAGATAAATTATTTAACTCCTCAAAATGATCAAGACAAGAGTCTGAAGGTAGGTATAGGTTTTAAAATGGTTATTATTGCTCTCTTTGGAAGTCTGAACTTTATATACCACTTCATTATATCTCACTTTAAACAAAAAAGCTTTAAAACTTAATATTTTTAGTAGTAAAGCCCATAAAAAGGTAAAAATGATGGGCATGAAAATGCCTATCTCCTTAAATAGTTTAGTTGATGTTTATGTTTTACTGCAGTAGCAACATAAACCTTAGAAAACATGAAATGACTGCCGTCATCAACTTGGGTAGCCTATGATCAACTTGCTAACCACCCTTGATCAACATGAGTAGCCGGGTTCTGTCTAATCTGTATATTAGTTTTCACGTAAAAGTTATTTATAAAATTACCTAATTTCGTGGAGTAATTATACTGTAATTTTCCATTTTTGAGCAGGCTTAATTTTTGTTCTTAGGTCTCAGGTATATCAACAATAAGATTCTGTACAGTTTTCATACTTAAAATTTGGTGTCCATCTCTTGTTATTTTTGTATTAAAGTTCTATGAAATCATGCATTTTCTCAAGCACATTATGGAGGTCAGTAAACATATTGACAAGCTAGCAAGACCATCTCAAGTGGGGTAGATGCAGTGTGACTAGGTGCAAATTTTAAAGAGGGCATTTGTTTCTTATAAAGAAATTGAAGCAAAAAAGGACAGCATAAAATATATGTGCGAAGTTAGCAAACAACATTTATTAATACATTTCTAAGAAAAACACACACATTTAAAATTAGTATTAGAACCTGTTATAACACTAAATAAAAAGAAAACACATTAAATTTAGATTTGGTCTGATGTATAAATAGAAAATTGATAGAAATTTAAACTATTGATGGATAAAACTATAATTTCGTATTTGAGTAGTCACGTATTGAGAGATTTTAGAGCTTATAAACTGTTTACCGAGAGAATTCAGATGTATTCTTAAAGCGTCATAACAATTACCTGGTAAACCTGTCAGATCTAAAAAGGTTACAGCAAGAATGGAGTGGGCAAGCTCATGTATGTGTAATGGTTCTCATTATATCTTCATTAATTGGGTGATGTAGAGCCAAGTAATATTTGAATGGGAAACTGCCGATTATGATTTTACAGGGCTTCAGAGATTAAATTGAAGGTTTTAGGTCATTAAAGAGGCTGTTAATTTTGCCATTTCATATATATATATATATATATATATATATATATATATATATATATATATATATATATAATTATATCATTGGCTCCAGAAAGTACTGTAACAAAATTGTTTCTATGTTTAATTTATTAATCTCACCTTTTGTTTCTTTTTAAATATTTTTGCACTTTTCTTCCCTTAAAATTAATAATTTTTTTTAAATCACATCTTCCAAACATTTTATCTTATCATACATTTCTAAGTTAATATTACAGTAGTAATCTTCTTTTCTTTTTTGTTGTGATTAGTTTGAGAACCCGTTTTGGTAAGGAGTTTTGGCGATATGTGACTGTACAGAGGAATAACTATTCTTTTTTAAAGACTCAGTAATTGTGTTTTGCAGATGAAGAATTTCTACTTCCTTTTTTTTAACTGGCCTTCAAGTTAAGCTACATTTTAGGAGAATTCTCACTAGATTACACTGTTACAGATTGGAGGAAGTTTACTGTATGTATACTGTATATAATTTAAGATACTATACTTTAGAGATATTTAAGAAAACATTTATATTACAACATTTTTTTATTTATAATAGTTTGCAGAAATTAGTAGTCATTGTTTGCAGAAATAAGTCAAGAAATGTTGTTCCACATGTAGTTACCTCACTGAAAGAGAATTGAAGATGTAGGTTGATATTGGAATCCAAGCATTTCCTGTATAAATCTGTCAAAGGTAAATTCCTGTAAAGATAATTACACATTTGAAACTAAAACAATATAATTTAACATACATAAAAAAATCTATACAATTTTTGTAGTTTTTATCCAGTCATAAGGAAAATTATTCAATGCTACAAATCTTACACTAAGCATCGTGGTGATTGGATGGATGGATATAAAGACAGAGGGATGAAGGGGCTCAAGTCACCACCCCTAAATATCAAAACAGACAAATTAAAAAAGTATTGGATGCTTGTAAACTCTCACTATTTCCTGATACCTGCCTTAATTTAAAACAAAGTCAGAGTCTCAAAATTATTTTAATAGTATTATATTGATATTATATTATATACTGTTTTGTTGCCAAAAACATAAATTTCATAACTGAAAAGTTAGATATGTTTTTACTTTGGAAGCTGGAATCATTAAAATGCTGAACAAATGAGTTCATTCAATAAAACATTTACGATTTACAAAATTATTATTATTAAAATTATATAATGTTAAAAAAGCAATGTTGGAATCGGACGCAAACTATAAAAATTACCGCTTGTGTAATATAATGTTGAACTTGTTGTGACCAAACCCCAGTAAGGTAGGTGCCGGTGCGTTCTAAGAGGGTGGATGCAGTTTGATTAATGGTTAATTTAGTAGTAAGTCATAGGCCCAGCTCATGTCATGTGATTTAGCACAGCTGGCCTTTAGCTTCTTTTCGTTTTTTCAGATTCGAATACTTGTGGTATTCTTTAAAACTAAATTTACTGCTAAAAATTGTACATTATAATGACTTCAAACTTAATGTTTTTAATTTAAAATATAACTCAGAATAGAATCTAAAATAAGCATAAAAATTAAATTCTAAAAGTTCAATCTTTGATTGAAAATCATATGTTTCTGAAGGAAAATTGAAATCTAAGGAAATTATGCACTCATATATACACTCAATGGTACAAGTTTTAATTTGTTTAAATTAATTTGATTTGGCCACACCGATTAAGCAAGAAATGAGCCACTTATACTACCAAATTATATTTAAAACCATTAAACAAAACATTAAATTTGTAATAAATCTAAAGTTCTATGAAGGGAAATCTAATTGAAACACTAGATTCTTAATATTTTTCTTGTAATTTTAAGACTTAATTCATTGGTTGAATAATGTCAAGTGTTGGTTTACTATTTATTTGGATTTAACAAATTAACACCATGCTTATATCTTGAAGCTTGGTAAAAAAAAGTAATAGCCTGCAATGAATTACAAGCAGCAGTTATATCAGGGCTAGTCTAATACAGAATTGAAGGGTATTGTTGGATGCATCAGGTGTTGCAAATGTAATCAATTGATATTTGTGTGATAAAATTTGTATTTTTATATCATGTAGAATACTTAACATTTTAGGATGAAACATTTTACCAACCAAGGATATACACTTTATGTACAGTTTTTGTTTTAGTAATACTGCTAAAAGCTGTCACGGCTGTAGTTATTGTTTTCCTAACAAAAACTTCTCAGTGATGAAACTTTTCCAAGGCCCATCAGTACCTAGTAGAAAAAGGAAGTTTTGCTACTAATGGAAACTTAATTGGCAATGTTATTCAGAATATTGGTGAGGAAAAAGTTTAATTGCATATGGTCAAAAGAGATCCTTAAACCAACTTCAAGTTATTGTTATTGAAATTTTAGTGAGTCAGACATTTGTGATAATGGAGGATTACATCCGTAGCATTTCAACAGCCCTCAGACCCTTGCACCAAGGATCCTTCTTAGGTCCATACTATATGGGCTAAAAAAACGCAACCGATTTTCGATCCTAATGGAACACGTTAGTACATGGTGCAAACTATAAGCTGTCAATGCCACACCGACAAACACATTCAAAACTGGACAGGGGCTATGCGTGAAATCGGCGAGGGTTCGACGGCAGTTGTCATCTTGACAGACTATATGGATGCAGATATTCTGTCGCTTTTTTTCAGTCCATATAGTATGGCTCTTAGAGAATTCAGTTTTATTAGTGTATTAATAGCATGATCTTGGTGCTTTCCTAAAGACAATTTTGTGGATAGATGAGGGTTTATTCAAGCAAGATGGAGTTTTCAACTTCCATAACAAGCATCATCATGCATCGAAAATCTACACCTTATTTGAGAATAGAGCACTCAGACTATGTTTAAAATAAGTGTGTGGCTTGGTTCGATTAGGAACCAGGTTAAAAGTCTACATCTTGATCTTCCTATGTCTTTGAATGCTGATCAATACCCTCAGTTCCTGCATGAAGTTGCTGCTTGAATTCCTGCCACTTTATTTGTACGAGCACATTATTTTCCAAGCAGGTGGTGTACCCCACACTTGCACAGCAGCCTTGAGTATATATATATATATATATATATATATATATATATATATATATATATAAACAACTTCAAATTGTAGGCAGGAAAAGGGAATGGTTTCTTTGCCTCCACGGCCCCCAGACCTCACTCAGACCACAACTTAGTATATATAGTAGATGAATGGAGACACCGAATAGTGAGAGCCACTGACCAAAACATGGTATTTTTCTTATTCTTATATATGAGACGCCGACACAACGTTGTTGGTATTTTAAGGCGAATATGAAGGGTTATATGAGTGTAGTCTGGTTACTATCTGAGTTCGACTGTTCTTCAGAAAGGGCAATTTATTAATAGTCCAACAGCCAGGGCTTTTTTTTCCCAATTCAATTCAAATATTCTTTATTCAAAGTTTGCATAGTATACTAAGAATAGTGTCATATGATATTATGATAATATAAATGTTACCTTAAAAACTATTAAACCTTATTAAACTATATTATTAAACTATTAAACCTTAAAAACCTTAGAACTAGAATATGTTCTTCTAAAGGTCTACAATTTTGTAATACTGTATAACAATGTTATGTTTTTCAAAATTACAACATTATTACTATCCACAATTATACTATTACTTAGCTGTCTCAAGTACCTCATCAGTCGTATATGGAGTGATATTGATTAAGTACTTTTTTAATTCTTTCTTAAAATACTTTATTTGATTCAATGTTTTTTAATTTACAAGGAAGCATTTGCAGAAATTTTTGACCAGAGTAGCTTGTCATTTTTTTATAAAATTCTAGATTGTGCCGTTGTGTGATGAGACCCTTACCCCTGGTATTGTGTCCATGAGAAGAGTGCTCCTTGCCATGTTCTTTTATGTACATTATAGAGTTTAAAATGTAGAGTCCATACACGGTTAATATATTTAATGTTTTAAAGTGAGATTTGACTGAGTCAAGAGGTTTTAATCCAATAGTTATTCTTATTGATTTTTTTTGTAAAACTAGAATTTTGTTGAGATTTTTATTGGATGTGTTTCCATATAAGGAGATGCCATACGAAATGTGTGAATGAATGTACGAAAAGTAAATCAGTTTCAATGTTTGCTGACTGCAAAGGCTGTACATTCTTTTTAATGCATAGAGGCCTGAATTTATTTTAGTGCAAATATTTTCAACATGTCTATCCCATGATAAGGTTTGGTCCAAAACTAATCCTAAAAATGTTGTCTCATCTCTTTGTTTGATTTTATTTGTTCCTAAATAAATGTTTCGGTCTTTGTCAGAGAATTGAAGAAAAGGATTCATGTTTGCATCAGTGCAAATGGTGGACATATTGTATCTTTCACTATATTTAGAGATAAGTCAGTTAAAAATCTGATAAGAGTACATATGAATATTTTGTCCCTATTGGTCAGTAAAACCTATAGGTGAAGTTTTAGGATTTAGTAGAAAATAATTATTATCTATAACAATATAATATTAAGAATATCACTATGACGTGTCTTCTCAAATATTTAATAGCTTAATTCCAACAGTGCCAATCTTAAAACTCTTGGTAATTACATTGCCATATATTTGAAACCCAACAATAAAAAAAAAACTGTCTTGCCTTGAACAATCAGAGCTTTGATTTAAGTAATATTAAAATGCCATTAACAATTCTTTACTCAGAAGAATGGAAATAGTCCATCAATAACTCACAACATTCTCAACCCTAAAAATATATAAGATAGATTTTCCAATCTATCTCTCTACCATTAGCAAATGTTAAACAATAAATCTGAAGAATGCTCCTCTTCCCTCCTCCCATCCTGAGCAAGGATAAACAGAATCCTGGCAGCTCCATACGTTCTGTCAGTTCTGCCGGTCTCTCACTCACTCGACCAGTCATTCATTCGCCTTCTTCCACTCTGGTCCTCCTTTTGTCCTACAAGTGCATAGTGAAAAAAAAAACACCACGCGTTCGTTTCCATTCATCATGTCATTAGCCTGTATACTGGTCTCATACATTAACACGAGTCTTAACATCATTGTTTCATGATATTTAAGTAATTTCATTTAGTTAGAATCTTAATTGTATACCAAATCCTTACAAAACCTCTCTTGTTCTCAAAAACCAATCTTTGTTATATGAAAACTCAGATAAACTTTACACGCAAATAACATACACTATTTATTACATGGCTATATTTATATAAGGCATTTTGATTTAAGATGACACCGTCGCCTTCAAAGTTTCTAAGCACCTTTCACGTATTTAGCTTGACGACAGGATTACGTCGTCAGCAATTAAGGTCTTTGCTCCCAAACCCTCTATAAACACTCCTGGTCATTACCATTACCTGAAGAACAGTTTTAACACTTGAAAGAACCTAATGGCTCAAGCAAATCTTTAGTTTGTTATATATCCCTAGTAAATTTTCAAGGTGAACATGAGCAAGAGCAGAAAATCAATCTCCTCTGGTATTAGAAATAGGGTTATGATGGGGAAACTAATGCTGACTATAATCTGCAGAGTCTCCTTCAGGCATTACACATTATAGCCCCATTGCATTAGTGTGATGTTTTGTGATTTGCTTGGTCAAAAATTAATACTGATGCTCTGAACTCTCTACACGAGTTTCCTTTACATATTTCTTGTTCCCAGTAAGTGCTCTTGAGTATTCTCAGTTTTCTCTACATTTGCAAAGATTGCACAGGCTACGAATAATTTCCTTAAAGGATTTAAACTCAGTAAGTTTATTTATTTAATTTCCCTCCACTTTATTAGGGTACGGTCACAATCGGCGTATTTGTAGTTGCAACAAGACCAGAAATTTCTTAATTTTATATGTTATCAAATGGGACCTGGCTACATATGGCGTTTTGCTTAAGCGACAACAACTCAAACATCGCATGTAACATATTTTGAGCGCAACATTAAAAATGTTACCTTATGGATCCGACCACATTTGACGTTCTTGTCGCAGCATATGCAGTCTCCTACCACACCCCGCTTCTACTCTTCCAGGCTATACAGCTAGTTGCATTGCTATAAAGTGGCTTTACATTTCGTTGCAGTATCTGAGTTTTGTGATTTTGTTTTGTATTATCAAAAGTGTTTATCATGTATGATACAGAGCATTTTATTAACGAGGTTAGACCTCGTACTCCACTATGGGATTGTACCTTAAAAGATTACAGTAATAGAGAAGTATAAAGTAAATTGATGATAGAGGTTGCACTTATTATTTAAGGAAACTGGAAACAGCTAACAAATGAGAGTTAACTACTTTTATCACCTCTTAAAATTATTAATATGTAAACAGAAAAATACCTGTATGAACCATTTGCAACCCTCTCTCACAAAATAAAATGTCCTACCGAGGTGGGTGCGGAGGCACCGAACTCAGGAGTCAGGAAGACAAAGACAACAGAAACAATTTAAAGCCAAAATATTGTTTATTTTAAAAGGAAAAACAAATAAAAAATAAAACTGAACAACAAAAAGAATATACAATTATACGGACCGAAACAGGCTGTCGCCCATTGACAAAATAAGTAATAAATAATTTAGACCTAACCAAACTAAAATATAAAATATGGAAATATATAACCATAAATAAATTAAATTACAAATAACAATTAGGCATGAATAAATATAGACATAATAAACATCTAAAACACCTGCAGAATAGTCTAACAAACAAGAAAACTAAAATGGAATAAACACTTAACATATAAATAAAGATATAACAAGAAAATAACAAAACCACGAATTAACTTGGAGACAGCTGACAGTACGGGGCCTCGGGAACTACAATACGGAGGTTATCCAGTTTGGAAAATTACAAAATAATTTTAAAAAGTTTAAATTAATAATTTCACAGAATCCCACTGGTGAGACAGGGCGGCTTCTAATGGGAATAGATTTTGCATTTTATGTATTACCTAATATGTTGACAAACGTATTGATACTTTTATCAAATACACACTAGAAACTATTACGATTACTTCGGTAAAATAATATGTTCTTGAAAATAAGAACTTAATTTATGGTTGTGCATTAATAATAACAACATTTTTAATAGTGAAATAATCTCACCTTAAAGTTATTGCTAAACACTTTTTGGCTGATATACACAGGCGAAATTTAATATCCTGTTTACAAATGTAATCATTTCAATAGCCAGCAATTCATCCTCATCCGAAAATAACTTATCTTGGTAATTTCTTTAAAATTTTGTAAATTGTGAAACTGGCCTTCTGTTAACAATTCATTAGTTGAGTTCATAGGATTAGTACAAAATCTTCTTTTCCTTTTCTTCAAAAAGGAACTAATTGCAAGGGCTCATAACTTAAAGAAGACACAATTCGAAATGCGCTGCGACTCAGTCGCAAAGAGCAGCCAAGTCCGGAGTATCTGAAGCGATGTTTCTGTCGTAACTACAAATATGCCAAGTGTGGCCCTAGCCTTAATTTGCCATCCTCCCTACAATCCCTGTTAAGTATATTTAAAAATGCTTTTATTACATTGTAAGCTTAACCATCACCTAAAACATTTATATAGTATTATTTCCTAAATATCATGACTTGAATTTGTATTATTGCCAATGATCAAGTGTTTAACATCGAGTGGCCTCAAAGTTTACTATCCTAAATACAATTCATTGGACTGACTTTTCTTCAGAGGATTAATAACAGAATGAAGGCAAAATCTCATCACCTGTTAACAAGTTCTTTTATCAATATATTTTTTCAGTATTTTAGTATTTCCATTAGCAGATCCACAATGAATATGCCACTCTTTAAATTTCAGCTAGTCAATACTGTTCATACTGACGATTTTTTTTTCTAAAAGAAAATCATATTAATTTCTGCTCTATCTCATGTGTCATTCAACAATAATTTGATAACCCGTTGCTAAAGCTCACCCTTAAAAGAAAACTTAAAGGTCGTTTTTCCAACTTCTCCATAGAGGATTTTCCTTTTAGGATACTTAGATACCTGACATCTTTTGAAAACTCTGTCTTGATCTATTTTGTCAGCTGCACAAAAAACTTAATTTTCTTCAAACGACTAGTTTCAGTTTCATTGGCTATTTCAGGAAGCACACTTTATCATGTTACAAGTAATTTATCTAGGATATTAGACAGTAGGTAATATTATAGCTTACGGTATGTGTTTATCTCTCTAATCTTTATTCGTTAAATATGTTCGACAAAAGCTTATTTTTCTCGGCTATGATCTCTTACATACAACTTTTACCTTATTGTGGACTTACAATTTCTGAATGTTTGATAGTAACTTCCTCTCTTGAATGTAGCACATTATCCACCTTTTACAGCGCTTGAGGGTAAAGTTATTCTGAATTTCTATATTAGAAATTTTAATTTTCATAGGCATTCAGTGTTACCTTTACTGCCATCACTGGATGGTTGCAAAAAATTAGTTCATCTCAGAGACTCAATCAATCATCACCTGCTCTTTGTGTCTTTGCACCAGAAAATTCCTTTATTAAAATCTTTTTTCCAAATTTCCAAAAAAATCTGGCACTTTATGGAAAGAATACAGTTGTCAGGTCAACTTGGATTATTTTAGGGCAGAAAAGAACACAAGCTATAATTCCTGAGCTATTCTGAAAGGCGATAGACAATATTTGTCTTTTCCATCAATTATGGACATAAAGACATCAGCGGTGCAGTGCTGGATTAATTGCACAGTCAATGCTTTTGACACTATATTTTTATGGTTTTCTAAAATTGATAATTTTATTATTTGGCTTGATAAGTATTGATATTTACCAAAGTTATCTTTAATGAAATGTATTTAATTTGATTATGGTAGATTTATTATCACTTTTTTGTTTTTACTGATTGAAATAACCATAAAACATTAAAAAATTGACGAACTAGGTGTTTGTATTCATATTAATTTTAAATGCTCCACTCAATAATTAAAGTCAACATCATAAAGGTTTATTTATAGAGAAAATTTCACCATAATTTGAATAGATTTCATTTTGTTACTTAGATATTTAAAGATAAACTATATTACAATATTTATAATATTAATTTTCTATCACTGTAAATGAGCATAAATTGTTGCTCAGTTAACAAGACATAAACAATGAAATATAATGAAGGCATGTTATGAACATTTATTGAAAACCTATAAAGCTGTGATGGTAATGAAGGTTATTCCCTTATCGAAATATTTATTTACAAACAACTATATAAATTTTACCTGTATTGAGTACATAATGGTTTTTACATTCATGTCATTTTTTATCTCCTCGTGTTTACTTGCCATTAAATGGTTCATCGCTATATGCAATTCTTGTACAGACATTTTCTCTCCTGTTAAACAACAATAGCATTTTTACGCAACTTAATTGATAAAAATATCAAAGTAGGTAAACAAAAACATTTTTATAAAATTATACTTTAAAAATATTCATTTTGCCATAATTGCTCAGAGGAGAATCCATCAGGTCTGAAATACAATATACTAAGGTCAACTATCTTGACCCAAACATAAGGTTTAATTTCCACTGTTTAAATGGCAGATTTTCCAGAATTGTCCTCCTAAGAGCGCCTACCAAATTAGTTCTGCACTGCTAAAAGACCTATTGCTCAATTTACACCAGACATTCATCACTCCATCCATAATATAATTCAATTAGGGGACACTCCTATGCCTTTCATTTGCCAACTCTCTGTGCCATCAGTTAATCGATAAACGAAATGAAAATGCTGGGGGGGGGGGGGTGGAGAATGCTGAGGTAATAGGCTAAGAGTTGGTTGGTTACAGTTGTCTCTTGACTGGAGTCGATCAGTTGGTGCCAAGTAGTAGAGGAGTTAATATTACTAGAGGTCCGGCTAAAAAATTAAAAGAAGGTTAGGAAGTAAAATTTACATTGAGGTCATAAATAAACAGCCTTAGTTTATTAAAATGAACTAAGGCTGGAGTAGTTTAGATAAGTACATTGATGAAGACGACATAGATTGGAAGGTAACTGTAGAAAGCAGGAACAGTCTGGTGAAGAATAAGCAAGGTTTAATCACCATTATGGCAGAGGTGCATTGGTATTATTGCCAGGTTAGTTCAAGAGACAATGTGAATTAGGTTTGAAAGCACTTCTAAACGATATAATAATTATGATGAATTTTAAATTGTATTGTCAGACTGACTTAAAGGGACGGCAGCATTGAAACTGTTTATTAAATTGGAGGTGATCACCCCATTAGTAAAAGTGGGAATTAAATTGGGATTTTAGGTCATTCTCCCCACTCATACATCAGACTTGGGAAAGTTAACAATTATTTTTAACTGAATAAAGTTAAAGTTAATCCTCTATTAAACTAACTAATTGAAGTTAAAAGTTAGAGTTCAATGAAACTAACTGATTAAAGTTAAATTTTAAAAAGTAACTGAAATTAAAAGTTAAAAGTTAGTTTGTGTGGCATGAAAGAATACATACAATTATTTACAAAAAAACTGTTGTCTTTTATTATTATACATAACGTAAACCGTCTGGAAACTAATTCAACACACTTTATTATTCACTCGGCAAACTTTAAAACTGAAATGAATCCACCTTCAAGTCTCCCAGTATTATCACTAACACTATGACTACGTCTTGGACAAACAACAATGGGACACGTTGGGTGTGTCTATTAATTATGGGCAGGGCAGGAAGATGGCGGAAAGGGGTGGGATGTGACTCATGACTTTGTTTGTCGGCGAATACTTGGGATTGAGGAAAACGCCCGGTCTTTGACCAAAGTTTTGGACGCTTTCTCCGCCATTGTCTACATTCCACGGGACAAACCGTACCTCGTTTGTAAAACTAACTGAGTTAGTTAATCGTTAGTGAATTTGTTAACTAGTTAAAGTTAAAAGTTAAACATCCCCAAAACTAACGAATAAGTTGAAAAGTTAACAGAAAAACTAACGATTAAACTTAATCGTTAATTATTTTTAATCGTTAGTCCCAAGCCTGTCATACATGTACCTTGTTGATGACACTCCCACCAATACAAACGAGTACCATGGTTATTTGTACATGTATGGGTCCTCTAAATTGTTATAGGCTCTGCAACTGTATGAAATAGATGAAAACACAAAGTTATAGAACAACTAATTCGTAGCTGTAGAACGATCATCAGATAGAAATGTTATCAACCGTTTTTATGTAATTTCCCAACACTACAAGTTGTACATATCTTGTTTCCAGTCTCAATATTTAAAGGCCACCATCTTGTTTATTAGAGAAAAAAGTAAAATTTAACAAGAATTTCTGAAGATTTCAGATTGAAAACTTTATTCAAGGATTTGGAAGCTAAATTATTTTATTTTTGACAATCTATTGAGTGGTATCATCATTTTATAATATAAGATACCCAAAGACTCGTCAAATGATACTGCTATATAACAACTATCCCAGAAAATTTCCTGCGAATCCCTTTCATATGAGAATGGTCAACATGTTTACCAAAATTGATCATCATAATATACGTACGTTTTACACTTTCGTTGCAAGAAAATTTTAATAACATTTTACTTCTATGTAATTGTTATAAGAACGAGTAAATCCATTCGTGATACAATTTTATAGTATTGATTCTACACTAAAAATGTTCCATTCTGCAGAAAAAATGGTAAATTCCACACTAACCTCAACACTCAAAGAAGATTGATTACATACAGCCATTGTCTATTACCTGTTGTCATAAGCTTCTCAACAAAAATTGAAGATTCAAAGACTCGTTGGCCATCATAGCTTGAATGAGGGGCGTATATATTCTCGTGAAAGATTCGCAGAGCTTGGTGAAATTCCTTTAATGTCAAATCAATATTTGGTTGGTGGTTTACAAACAGTCGCACAAAGTCATTATAACTGATATCTAAATTGGTATAATCCATGTGCTCATTATCTGAACCAGTTATTTCATATAAGATGTTATCTGTCTAAAACACAAAACAAAATTATTTAATTATTGAATCATGTTCATTTTCATAACATATTTTTATTGTTCATACAGTTTATTTTCATCTCAGCCATCATAATGGGTGTTTATAAAGTCCCGCTATGGCTTAATAATTTCTTAATAAATACAGATAAAACAATTAAACTTGGTGAATCGTTAGTGCACTTATAAATTTACTTTTTAAAGTAATTACCACTTTTCTGTCATATCAGAATGGACAGCAGGGAGCCAGAAGAAAAACTTAAATGAGAGCATAGGCTGAAAAGTACATGAAATTAAATGTCCTTAGTAGTAGACTAAGCTAAATAGAGAAGGTAACATAGCCCATTATTATAATACAAGATTTGAGTTGATGCACACAAACTAGTTTTTTAAAAGTCCAATTTCCATGGTGAAAAATAAAAAAAACCCTGATCAAATAAAGAGTTTAACTGATACTGATCATTCTTCAAGCTGTTTCTTACTGGATATATAATTTAATGTTATAAAATGAAATGCACACTTCAGTTAATAATTAAACAAATACTGGAGTGTTTGTTTCATCTTATAACATTAAATGATTATGATTAGTTCAAAAAGGAATTGAATATATATTTGCTGGAAAATCCCCTGTATTTGATTGATACGTTTTTAGAAACCTGGTTAATATTGTCAGCTATGAAGGTAGATTAGTCTAGTTTTAGTGTAATATTTATGAATTGTAAGGCTATTCAAATCTGCTTGTACAGATTTTTTATGAATAAACTGGAGTAAAACAGTTGATTTATTTTGTTTGTTTTAAATTTGTTTTTCTTATAAAATTTTTATTGTATTATATTGTATATATGCTTAGTTTTAGTTCATTATTCTAGTACGACTTATTGTAAATTTACTAACGTCCTGACCAATGTATAAATAAGTAAATAAAATAAATACTCATTGTACTCGCCAACCCTAATTATCACACATATACCATTCTCCAGGGTCCTATCACGAACATCTACCACCAACACCCATCCTACATTCACACATATACTGTTGTAAAAACTAGTTATAGTATAATGATTAACCTAAACTGTGTTATACTGTATTACTCTGTGAAGGAGAGTGACAGTGGGTTAGAGCTGTCATCTCCTCCTTCTTAAAATGGACTTTGGTTTGCCAAGATGTACACTTTTTGCAGTAAACCATAGGCCTAAAAAATTAACTTTGCTTATCTTATATTATACAGGGTGTCTTTTTTAAATGGTCCACCATTGTTATATTGGAAACCATAAGTCTGACAAAAAAACTTTAAATAGGGAACCTTACCTTATTTTTAGAGTGGATTAAAAATACATATTTAAAATTTTGAAAAATGGCCACCATTTTCCAATATTGCGGTCAACTTTGGTTTTCATTATTGAACACCCTATATTTTATGACTGATTTAGATAACAATTTTAATTTTAAAACTTTTTTATTCTTGGTAGTTTTTCGATATTTTACTTAATAACGTAGATATGAAAGCTCAAAATGTTCATATTCCTTATAACTGATATCTAAATTGGCATGATCCATGTGCTCGTTATCCTAGTGGTATCCTTAGAAAGTAAGACAACTTCTAATACCACTGACGATCCGTGTTGGAAGTTGACTTAAACAGCTGATAATGGTAGCAGTGCTGCCAACATTAATTTATCTGTGACAAAATAGTAACATATTTGTTTCAATTTATGTGTTATAATTTAATACACCATGCGTTAAATCGTGAAAAAGAGAATAGATAAGCATGCATTTTCCAAATGTATG